>CM040244.1:177948602-178314058 GCA_022545495.1 Chrysanthemum lavandulifolium | reverse complement strand
CGTGAATGTTAATTTCGATTATCGTTTTAGCTTGGAAGTGAGGCTGTTTAGATGAACGGATATTTTCTTGAAATCCTTGCATGTAATTGGACTTGTACATTTACGAGTTTATGTTATTACATTAACTTATTGCAGCAATTAATACGAAGAAGAGTTTTGAATATGTTGTACCGTATGCAAAAGAGGCTTCTCTACAGAGCTCATCTGATAACCATGAATGCAGTTGCATAGAGTAAGATGGCAAGCCAACTGGCAACTAAATTGAATTGAATATGTTGATGTACAAGCCTTAATCTTCTTTCCATTTCTTGCATTCTTTCTTCCTGGTGCCTCTTTAATACTCTGAAAACTTTCCTCTAAAGCTAAGTTGTTTGTTGTGCACATTTAATTTGGGACACGTATAATGTTATATTGATACATATACTAAAAACTACTCTCACATTGGTCTATACATGCATGATCTCTAGCTAACTTATAATGCATGATGGGATGCGTTGAAAACTAGTCAAAATCTATTCAAGTCATAACATTATTCGAATAGAGATCTCAATCTTATCACAACTCAAAACAAAACATTGAAATAGCTAGAGTGTCTACCATTGTTGTCTATATATACACACAAATAGTAAGATGAGGATAAATGTTGATCACCTTTACCCTTTTCGATTTGATTTATATCTTATATATCTCCTTGCACCGGGCACTCAAATTTAGTTTTTGTAAAAGCTTTTGTTACAATGGGTATATGGTCGATTTCTCTTAAATAACATAGTTTGAGTTATCATGATGCCGAAGTACTAACTGAGCCGAATGGTCTTAGAGATTAGTTTATGAGGATTGATACACCCACATATATTTTACAAAAACAAATCCACACAAAGGATGTGTCAAGATGTGATTGCTGTGATGAAAGAGAAGAGGGAGAAAGTGTATCATGATACCGAAGTACTAACTGAGCCGAATGGTCTTAGAGATTAGTTTAAGATGATTGCTACATCCACATATATTTTACAAAAAACAAATCTACACAAAGGATGTGTCAACATGTGATTAGTTTAAAAGGTAATTCAGCATATTTATTCATATATGCTTATTGGAGGTTTTCATTACGATACTTACATCAAACTTCTTTTCATTTTAACATCATATATTTCACTTTTATGAATAGTCAATAGATATCACATTTACATTTTGAGTTGAAATATGTGTCATGCACCCAAAAGGCCAAAACGCTCTTATGGTCATTTCTTTTACCTTATTAATTTGTTGTTAAGAGGCTGCCTTTTTGTGAACTCTTTTATTAACAAGCTTCAATGTGTTCTGAAACTTAGACTTTAACTTTGTTTCTCTCACAGTGACTTTCACACACTCGTATGCCAGAACTTGTTTGTAAAATAAACGAATCATTGCCACTCTAATGATGCTCTTTCTGCTATGTGCCTATGTATTATAGAACAAGATAGAGATAAGCTATCTTTACTTTTTTTAGGTCAATGCTAATGGCAACAATAAATATTGTGGTCACTTTTTGCGCATATCTTTCTCTCTTTAAGACTAAATCTAACCACAATATGCTAATAAGTCGACCACAATCACAACAAAAACTATAACCTAAAAAACAAATAAAATAAAAAACTATATTGAAACTTATGGTTGGCTAACAAACCATAACTTTGAAAAGGTTGGGGTGACCGGTCACCAATTCGGTTGAGCTAGTGGTACGGATGCGGTCACCAATTCGGTTGAAAGGAGAGGTGCCCGATCTATTAGCATTGGCCTTTGTTGGTCTTTGCTTAGGTTGGTGATGTTTTAGTATTTTTATATAAATGTTTAGTGGTATATAAAGTTAAGAAAAAATGTATTTAGTGATGAAACAAAACGTGCAAGAATTGAAATAAGGTCATTAGTATGTTACTAACTTGCTTTTAAGTATAAGGTAATGAAGATTTGGATAAGCACAAATTTGGTTATGTAGGAAATCTTTTGCGACATCTTATAGCTTTGATGTAATTTAAGTATTAATATTGATATTATCTTATAAGGATCATTAATCAAGCTTATCGGGCGTAGATGTTTTAATTCTTTTGGTGTGTTCGCCTTTGGGATTAAGACAGTGAAGCTAGAGTTAAAACCTATCGGGAGCGATGCATTATTAAAGAATTCACTCAACATCTTACTAACATCCTCTTTTATTATCTTCCATGCCAATTTAATGAACCCGATGGCGATGGTAAAGCCATCGGGTACAAGCGCCTTATCACCTTCAAAATCTTTGATGGCTCTCCAAACATCTACAATAGTTAGGTCTTCTTCTAACGTTAAAGGGAATTTTGTTGGAAGTTTCAACAACTCCAAATCATCCCATGGGAACCATGAAAAGTTTCTGTCTTCTTTTGAAAATAAGTTAGAGAAGTGGTTATGTTTGTGTATTTGTTATGTTTGTGTATTTGTGGGGTGGCGCCTTATTCTTGGTGCTTATCTTTCTGAAATCTCGATATAACTCTAACCTGAACTTATTGGTTTAGGGATCTTATCACCTAGGGCTCGTTTTTTAGATAATCCAATTTTTTTTCGGGGCATATCACTTTGATGATTACCCTTTTAGGGTTTCGTTAATTTTATCTTTGAAAGTTGGTTTATGATGGCGCATATAAGTATATATCTTCTGGTTATGATTGGGGTCTGATTATGCTTAACAATTCGTACAAAACCCTAATTCTTTAGGTTTTTGTTTATCTTTCTCTTATAATGTGAATCGGTTTTGGCTGATTTTTTTGGTTATGGAAGTCGCTTGGTTTGCTATGCACGTGGATATGGAGAGATGAGTCTTATTATTTTGTGTGTAGTGATTTGGTGGTGACGGATCTTTGGACGTTAGGGTTTCTTGTTAGCCCTATTTTGTCATGGTTGTTTTGAATCCGATCGGTTCTGCTGACCTGATCGTGATTTGTTTGGTTGGATCTGGGATTCATAAGACCTGTATCTTTTGTTCGTTATTCATTCATGAGGTTTTTTGGATTCAGATCCTGGATGTTAGGGTCGATACCCTATTTTCGCGGGCTCAGATCTCTCTGGCGATGTATTGCATTCATTATTTAGGTTATTATTGCTTCTCTGTTGGAATCACTCCTAAACTAGATTACAAGTGTTAGTAATTAATATGTAATAGTTAGCTTAAATAAGCCTTTATGTTTGTTATTATGCTAAGGCTTATGTAGAAGGCCCATAAGCCTTAGCCCAAGCCTAATAAGGAAATAAAGGGACTAGGAGTGTTGCCCTAGCTCCCTCTCCTATAAATAGGATTGTAAACCTTCATTTGAAGGTTGGTTGTTCATTTTCATTCAATACTCACGCATATCCTTTCTTATATTCATAAACGTATGGTTTGATTTTGTTCAACCGATCTTTCTTAATCTACACTTCTTATATTGATGCTTGTGTTACATAAATGGGAACCTAACAGTGGTATCATTCGCCAAATAGTTGGGTGAAAGGTTTTGTTTTTTTTTGAAGTTGTTTGGTATACGCATAAGGTTCTCGGTATTAAACTTTTATCATAAAAATCTTTCATTTTTACACTTTACAATCCAAGATTCTTGTACTTTCAAGGTTATTAGGTGTTAAAGTTTAAGTTTTGGCAAAAGTTTCAAACTTTACGTGTATTTCTTTGGTTTTAAGCTTGATTTGATACGTGTAGCTTGTTTTACGCGTAAGGGTTGAAATAGTTTTTGATCATCAAGTTTTACACTTTTGTGATATTTTGGTGATATTGAAGCCTTTTCATCTCAAAAATCTGGTTTAGAAACATTTTTGGGCAGAAATCAAAGTTTTGGTAAAAGTTGGCATTTCCTACGCGTAAGCAAACCCTAATCTTACGCGTAAGTTATCCTTGGTTTGATCTTCAGTTTTCTTGGTTTACTCAGTGTTTTCTTGCTTGGATAAGCCTGAAAACACTTCGACTTTGGATATCTTTTACACTGGTATAAGTGTAAAGGATTTTTGGGCAAAACCCTAGTTTTACGCCTAAGCAATAACTTACGCGTAGAATCCTTTACGCATAAGCATTTACTTACGCCTAAGCCTTGTCTTACGCATAAGCAAATCTTACGCCTAAGCATTCTACTACTAAGCTTTTGTTTTACGCATAAGCTAAGGTTCCTTAACCCTACGCGTAAGCTAATCATACGCGTAAGATTACTTCTTACGCGTAAGTTGGTGATTTTACGCCTAAGGTTTTCTTTGCCTAAGCTTGATTTCTACGCTTAAGGATTCTTCATCAACAAAGTTTCACTCGACTACAAAGATCTATTTTACAACACAAGTTTGCAAGATGTCTCAACCACCATACTCTAACTACTTCCCTCATGTGTATCCTCAACAACAACAACAACAACTCAATCAACAACAACAATTTTACCAACAATTACAACAACAACAACAACAATTTCAACAACAATTTCCTCCAGGAGCAATTCTACCACAAATGATTCAACCACAACCTAGTCTTCAAGTACAACCTTACACAAACTTTAACAATCAACATCCATCCAGGAATACTATGAAGGAACCATCTTGGTTTGCAAAGATGTGTGAAGCTTTAAGTATCCAACAATCCATTCATGAGGCTGGATCACTTGATAGACCTCCAATGCTCACTCCCGGAAACTACGATTAATGGGTGATTCGGTTCTTTAGGTTTTGTGATCTAAAGAAGCCACATGGAAAGTTCTTAAAGAAGGTCATCCTGGAAGGTCCATTTCAGATGCCTACTGTAGTTACATCCAGAGATCCAAATGCCAATCCACCAAGAGGTGATGTCACCAACATTGCAAGTCTTAATGACCTCACTGCTGATGAACTTCTACATTTTGAAGCCGATGAACTAGCAATGCAATACATCCTTTTGGGATTACCCAATCCGATCCTTCGAAGTATTGATGCTCAAAAGATCGCTAAAGCAATGTGGGAACATATTCATCTTCTCATGGAAGGCATGAACTCAATCAAGAAGACATGGAATCCAAAATCTACTTGGCTTATGAACACTTCATGATTGAACCGGGAGAGACATTAGAGTCATATGATCATCGATTCTCGGACATCATCAATGACTTGGAAAACATAACATCATTATGCCAAGGATTGCAGTCAACACTAAGTTCCTAAGTAGTCTTGGTCCTGATTGGGAAAAGTATGTCATTTTCATCCGTCAAGAAAAGAATCTTCATCATGCTACATACGGATTGTTGTATGACTATTTGAAGCCCCACCAAAAAGAAGTTGACAAAGAAAGGGTTATCCGTGGACTCCTTGTCACACCTTCACTTCCGGATAATCAACAACTAGCTTTGTGGGCTCAAACTTGTTATCCTCGATTCCCGACCTTACAAAGCAGATTCACAAATCCTCCACAACCCGGCTGCTCAACCATACGCTAAGATAACACCTTATGATCCGTCACAAAGACCAATCTCAAGAAACTCAATTGGTTCCATACAACAACAATAATGATCAAGCACTACGGTGAATCTAATGAGGATCTGAAGCTTTCGATGCATTGCGCAAGGGTTTGTCATGATTGCTAGAGCCTTCGGCCGATACTCAAACAAATCCAACAATCGCATTTGTACCTCATCCAACACAAGGAATCGGTGTTGTTAACAATGGACGTGTTGAAGTTCATAATCGAGGAAATGTTCGCGGATGGGCGGTGGTCAAGGTTTAATCTAATGGGAAGGAATAACATGGGTGCTCCACAACAAAAAAGGACTCAAGTGGTTGAGCAGGTAATGCTCGGAATGGGATTAATGGTCTTCATTGCTATAAGCGTAATGAGAAGGGTCACTGGCTAATGCATGCCCAAAGCCTAGGACTAGAGGCATTGCTTACCACAAAGAGGCTTTACTTTTGGCTCTCAAGGATGAAGTGGTGGAACCCTCACAAACAAAGAATAGAGTTTTATGGCGATCTGAGACTCATATGATGATATGGAGGACTTGCGAGGCTAATCAAAGATTATGTTGATGGCAAACATGCACGAACTCCACATGAGTGACACAGCCCGGTGTATGACACGACGGCTTGTCTCGTGCCGAATCAAACCATATTAATCATCGATCCGATATCTCGGCCAACATACGCATCCGACGAGGCTCGGAATGTTCAACATGAGCCGTCTACATCTCATTCGATGATACTCAAATGGATCAAGTAGTTACATTTGACGATCAAGATGACCTTATGGTTACCATTGATAATCAAGTTGACTCGTGGTTATACTTGAGGACACGAATAATGATCATGTTGAGACTCACGTGAACACGGAACCTTTGCCTAATCCGGATATTGAGCTCTTACTTAATGACCAACAATCCCGAATGGAACAATGTTGTGACCTCAATCGATAATTAAAAATAAAATGCTTTCGTTAACTAGGGATATTGAATGCTTAAAAATCAACTCAAAGTTTTTCAAATTCAAGAAAACGTGAAAAGGTTTTGAAGTCACTTTTGCTAAATCTTACCAAATGAAAATCATTAGAAAAACAAATCGTGATCTAGTCGCATCAAAGAATGCTTTGTTGTCTCAAATAGAACAACTGAAATATGATCATAAACAACAAATTAACGCTCTCACTTTGGAAACTCAAAAGCCAAGTACGAATTGTTAACTTGTCAAAAGCAGTTCTCACGAGTACAAAAAGCATTCAACGAAATGAATAGATGCATATCTTGAGGAAATTGTCGACTTACAAAACAAAATCAAAGAGTTTTGAAATGTTGTTTCTAAACATGGTGAATCAATCACAACGATTCAAAAGTTTACTTTCAAACCAAATCCAAATGGATATGGACCGAATCTTCTTGATTACAAACCTAAGTTTTCAAATAGAGCATTCAAACCAACTCCACGAAGTTTACAGTGCAGAACATAGAATTGATGATTCCATTATGAGTGTTGTTGAATATAACCGTCAAGAGGAATTAGATGCAGAAGACGAGAGTCGATCCAAATTATAAAATGTTGTTTATAACAAACCATTTAACTATTCAAAAGCGTCACTTTCGTCACACAAAAGGATACTTCTAACACACATTGGGTTATCACACCTATGTCTGAGTCTTCTAATGTTGGTTCCCAACCCAATTCTGCACAAATTAATGGTCCTTTACCTTCACTCAGTGAAGTAAAATCAATACATGAAAGTCATCAAATTCTTAGATATTTTGAAACTTTCCTATCTGACATCAAAATTTTAGAACGTGAGATTGAATTTCATTCTGAAATAAAAGTTGAACATTTTCAATCGCCTCGGTAGCGAACAAAGAGATATTTTCAGAAAAGAATTTTACCCCATGTTCAAAACTTGAAAATTTGTGCATTGTATTGGGAAAGGGAATTTCATAAGGAACTTGGACTAATGAAAATAGTTTTCGAGAAAACAAAAACATCTATTTCAAATACAAAACGTAAAAAGAAAATGTTACGAAAAGATGTTGATTGACTCTTGGAAGATGTTATATGTGCTGATATCCATAATGTATTACATTCTGTTGCATATGCATTTGATTATATCTCTGTTGATTACATTGATTATGTTGAAAGCGTTGAGAAATCGTCTTGTGTCACAAATCAACTCTTTAAAAGTTGAAAATGAGCGATTGTTAAGCGAGCTTTCAAATGCAAAACGTCGTCTTCAATGGTGTCAAAATATTGTCAAAATCGTGAACTTGCTTTGCAAAACAAAATCAATCAGTTGCATTGCAAACCTCTTAATCCAAAACTTGAGCAACTGGATGATCAAAAAGCGTCTTTGAAATGTTAAATCTCAAAATATGAACAAGAACTTGCAAAAGTTAAAAAGGAATATGGTGTCATATTTGATTTACTCAAACAAACTCGTGATGAAGCATCAAACGAACTTGATCGTTATCTTGCACATACTAAAGAAGTCATAAATGTTTATGGAAATCTTCGTTCTGAAAATCAAGATTTGTTGCACACTATTATTGAGTTAAAAGAGAAGTTAGGAAAGTATGAACAAGTTAAGATTAGTAACACTAAGGTACTTGCACCTGTAACACTTAGAAAAAGTGACACTAGAATACCTAATATCAATCCACAAGAAACTAATGTGCTTCCCTCTACTGAAACAGGAATAGTTGCCTCTTTTCCCAACGCCCGCACTTCACAGCCTAGGAGCAATACAAGGAAGAATAGGAAGTTTGATACATATTGGTTATTGTTTTAGTCAAAGAATATGTATGAGGATTGAATCAACCAAGAAGATTTTTAGAGAGAGAGAGATGGGTGGGATACTTTCTAGAGAGAGAAAGAGATGAGAGAAAAAGAAGTTGTATGATTAAAAGAAAATGAAAGCACCAACCCTCTCCACATGAGGAGAGGGCTATTTATAGTTTTTACATATAACGCCACCTACGGGCTGTGGATCATGCATACATTGGGTAAAGACCGTCCGTCCTCCACGGTGTTGCTCTAAACTAACTAGCTAACTAATAAATAACGTAATGAACTACAAGTCTACGAGCTAACTTATGCTAGATAATATTTGGGGTGACCGACTCTTCACTTATGGAATTTCTAATTCCTAACAATCTTCCCCTAAGGGAGGTCACCCCATGTTTTACATTTCGAATCCTAGCATTCTATTCTTGACTTTGTTCTTGAGCTCGTAGACTTCAATTCTTCAATTCGTAATCTTTGTGCTTTAGTAGCGATTCTTCAAAGTCCGCATAGATTTGTACTTTCAGTGGAGGTCTTTGAACTGATCCACATCTTTGATGATCTTCGAGCTTTCTTTGAGATCATCGACCACATGAGATCTGGATCACCCTTAGTTGTGTTGCCATCAAGTGAAGTTGTGACTTTTGGACCGACATGCTCACACTTTACGGATCATGACATCTTTCCATCGAGTAGCGGAAGCTTTCTTGGTTCATGATAATTGCGGCGTAGCGAAGCATAGTATAGAAATATCGAGCCGAGTTCGTAGATATGCACAAGTCATGATTTCTTCAATTAAGTGTGGATCTTTGTGAGCATGCGGCTTTGGATTGACTCCTCAATTACGATCACCGCAACCGTCCAAATGTACCGCAAACAACAATTAGCAATAAAACACACGAAAGTGTCTTTGATCACTTCGTTGAATTGAGATACACGCCCACGGTTCCCGTTGATCGATACAAATACCGCTCTGTGATCGGTAGGATTCCTAAGAATCTCCTTGATAGGGTTTCACATTTGTTCTAGCCGTTCTCAAACCGAACGTCTCAAAGAAGACAACACGAGTGAGTGAACCAAATAATTGAGATTCACCGATTGATGAAAATGATTTGAAAACAATCGCGTATTGCTTAGAAGAAAGAGTTTTGCATCACGATGAAGGTTTTATGAGAAAGACCAATTTTCAATCAAAAATACTTTTGTATCGAAAAGAGTACACATTCAACGTGCTAGTGAAAAGAAGAGATTCGCGCATCGAGCGGTTTTTCCAAAAGTATTTTTCAAAGATACTTTTGAGTTTGAAAACATGAATACACATTCGATGTGCTAGAAAAAAGAAGATTTGCACATCGAACGGTTTTTCCAAAAGTATTCGTCAATTCCATTCCTGGACCAAGGTTGATTCACGAGTGAATCGCCCCATCGTTTCTATCCAGTTGTCACAAGTTTGATCTTTTGAAAGATCTCACATGCCACCTACCAAGAGCTTGTTTGATGTTGGCTCTAGAAGGCTTTCCATCTTCATCGTGAATATTTACATATCACTCGGATGTTCTGGCAATACCACAAGGATAATGCGTAGGACTCTCAATATATATACTTACTTTCCACATTGTGTGAAACAGCAAGTCTTCATTAATTTTGTGTCCTAACGAGATATTGTGGATGATCTCTTGGCTCTAGACTCAA
Organism: Chrysanthemum lavandulifolium; assembly: GCA_022545495.1. Classification (NCBI taxonomy): domain Eukaryota; kingdom Viridiplantae; phylum Streptophyta; class Magnoliopsida; order Asterales; family Asteraceae; genus Chrysanthemum; species Chrysanthemum lavandulifolium. The sequence goes on along the minus strand of CM040244.1, from coordinate 178,304,122 downwards.
TAGTGCACATTTGGTTTCCTATATCGGAGACTAGGGAGAGGGTCTCCTTCTTCAATATCAACAATCTCTAAGAGAAAGTCGATAGATAACGTCGGTTCCCCGTGAGAATGAAACAAGTCCTTTTAAGAGGAACTTGAGTAGCTTGGGAAGTTAAGTGCAGTGCGTCACTGGGTCCATGACATCTTGTCTTCAATACCAGTGTTACCTTGGTAACCACTAGTAGCATATGAATTGAACCCGGTTTCTGCCCTAAGGTTGAATTATTGGAGGGCTATTTCTTTTCACCCTTTTTTCACATTCATTTCTTTTCATTCTTCAACCCCTTGATTGCTTACGAGACTTCATAACTAGAACCTTGTTGGGTTTATTCGATTACTAGCTCTGTCTCGATCCGCACTCTTCCCATATTCTCATTTTCTCCTTTTTCAATATACCTAAGGACTCTACACTATCTAGTGGATTGTCCATGGGTAGATCCCTCCGGATTACGGCGGATCGTGGGAACTAATACCTAACCTCACCATCCTTATAACTCCATACATAAAGTAAAATGGTCGGTCTTTTGGTATTGTTCATTCTTCCTTGAAACCAATTGAAAAATCATTTGGAAAAACAATCAAGGTACTTGTGATACGAGATCAAAGCATTTTGTACCTCAATAGCTTTGATCATTTAGAAAACCTCCCCCTCAACATGTGCATATGATTTAGAAATTGTTTAGCACATGGAGGCAAGAGGACTTTGAAATATTTTCATAGAAAAAGCCATTTGATTTTCTTGGTAAATTTCTCCCCCTCAATATGTGCATAGGATAAGTTAAATCATTTTATCACATAGAGGAAAGAGTTCTTTTGAAGCACATCCACGATCACAAAATCCATTAAGAAAACCATTTGAAAACTCAATCAAGGTACTTTATAAATCACTTTAAAAAAGCTTTTGTACCTCGATAGTTTTTTTTCTTTTGAAATGCTCCCCCTCAATATGTGCTTCGAGATTCGAAAGCGTTTAGCACATATGAGAGAGCAGCTTGCACAATTGAATCAAAACGATCACCTTTTTTCAAATTCCATTATTAAATCACAAATTCTCCCCCGATCAAAAATATCAAACCCTTTGAGATTTTGGATCCCAAGTGATTTAATAAGGTTTATAAAACATGGGAGAACTTGTGGCCTTGTTTAAATACTTATATGGTTTTTGGATAAATCCTCCTCCTCAATCATGTGCATCATATATTGAAATCGTTTGGCACATGGAGGCAGGAGTGCCTTTAAAGGACTAAAACAGATTTGAGATTTAAATCACGATCTCTCCCCCGATCAAAAATATCAAACCATTTGAGATTTGTGATCCCAACTGATTTAAATCATTTAGAAAAGTTTGGGGAAGGACGTGGCAAGATTTAATTTTGAAAAATGACAGATAAGGACCATTTTAAGACGTTAAAGATTGTTAGTGTCATGTATGATTGTTTTAAGAGATCTTTAAGTAAAATAAAACAATTTCACAATCAAACAAGAACAGAAAAAATTTCATTTTGAAAGACCTTGATTTTTAAAGAAAAACATACCATGACATAACATTAAATCTTTAGATCACCACATTATAATGTACAAACGGACTTTTTGATGAAATATCATTTGAAAATATTTAATTTGAAATCACTGAAGATTTGACAAAATAAAGTCCGGTTGATTTCAAAACTTTGAATCCGATTTATCTTCAAAACAATATTTTTCCATTTTAAAAACAATATTTTTCAAAGTTTTAGAAAAATGGTATCATCACAATTATCCTGCACAAAGATACGTTAGGTGGTTGAGAAGCTTAGTTTGTTGCTGTAGGGCTTGGAAGAAAACCGTCTGCGATGCGGTGAGACTTCTACGTTGCATTTTTCATGCCAACCGAGGTCAAATTAAGCTCCGTTTCTTCATTTGCTGATGAAGAAAACCATCTGCTGATGCAGTGAGACCTCTTACGTTGCATTTTTCCATGCCAACTCTCCATTGAAGTCAAATTAACCACCGTTTCTTCATTTGTCAACCCAAGATATAGTTACCCTTTCCTTTCGGCATCCAATCATCTTGTATTGTGGGATCCGGATCGGGAACATTCTTATATACCAATATACCTGCATATGTTAGTGAACACACACACAGATATATGGTGGTCGACATCACCCAAACATCAATCGACTAATAAAAGTCAATGTAACATATCAATCAGATCATATAAATGTATGGGAATAATGTGTACATCAAACTCTAATCATCTAATCCTAGCAATCATATCCTAGGCACCTAGTCCTTCAACATAGGTTAACATCATTTTTAATTAAGCATATTAGGATAATTAAGAAAGCCCGTTAGATGATATAAATTTGAAAACATTCTCCCCCTCAATCAATGACTCATTTTCTGAAAAGTTTAAAAGCGCTGAAGTCATTGATTGAGTTTGCAAATTTTATAACAACTCTGAATCTGATTGATTTTTCAAGCAACTCATTTACCACCATTTTTGGAAAAACAACAAATATTTTTCTGAAGAATTTTAGACGGAAAAACATTTGTGTAGGAATAGCAGTCTTTTTGATGACATGCTTTCCTTGTTTTGTTTTAGGATAAGTGCACGAAATTTTTGAAAATTGGTTTAGCGCAGCACTTTCCTTTCTTGAAGAACGGGTTGCTATCTGAAATAATAGCAAACCATAGTTTAAGCGGGTAAGCGCAAGCCATTACGATCGAAATAGCGCAAGCCATAGTTTGAGACATGTTTAGAAAGAAATATTTACACCTCTGCTCGAACTTCATCTAAAGTCCGTGCCATTATTGAATGACATTTCTAAGACCGTAGATGTTATCGATACGAAGACATGTCTTGAGAAAACATATTTTGGTATTTTTTTAATTTTCGATTTTATGGGCTTTTGTTGATTTTATATTTTTCTATTTTGTTTTGTTGGTTTTATATTTTTGTATTTTGTTTTTGAAAATTATTTACAAAGATAGAATAATAGTTTAAGAAGATGATGATACAAGTACCGAGATAAGGAAATCGTTCAACACTTTGTAGAAGATAGAAGTCATCATCTCTTAAACTTTCACCACCAAAGCATTTGAGGCTCTTGAATCGTCACAAGAACTTGAGCCTTCAAAAGTGAATCTTTGGTAGCTTCCCCAAACCGACAGACTAAGAATAAAGACCATTTCCCCAAGCGGAGAAAGCGAATAAAAGCGGTCTCATAGAATGAAGCTCGGCACCCGAAGAACACGAGAACACCAAGTAACAAGTTGAAACATTGATCGTCTCGGTGGTTATCAAATCCGGATTAGCGATTACGACCGATCACATGAACCTGTTGTGCATCCCCGATGTACACCTTACTCTTCGAGATTGACCAGTTGTCTATTTAGGGGAACAATATATCAACACCTTCATTTCACCAAATGCACTCCAGTTATCTAACATATAACCAATCAGCCCATAATGTACACATGTACCCAACAAGAGAAGAGACAATGACATTACAATAACTGGTTGAATCACTGATCTTCTTTGCGGATGTCAACTCCGGAATAACTGATTAAGCTCGATCATGTGAATATGTTGTGCGACCCAGATGTACACATATCTCTCCCTTGATGGTTGCGATCTCATCGGAATCATCATTACATTGTGTACATGAAGCACTAACCGGAAGCACTTTATCATAAATCATATAGAAGATGTCGATAAGCAATATCATCTCACGCTCCACATATTCTTCTCATATTTCTTCCTACTGAAAGCTGAGTTAACACATACCAAAAGTATCCAGAGACCACTTCCTCCCAAATGGTTGGAATAATACATCCTTCCCCCAAATAGTTAGAATAATATATCCTTCCCCCAAATAGTTGGAATAACACACCAAAAGCTATGAGTAAACACTGAGTTTCTCTACGGTTATGACATTTGTCTTTCCCGGGACTACTTCAATAGAGATGAAGTATTAGGTTCATCACGTGTACTCGTTGTGTGTTTAGATGTATGTCTCCTTCCCCCTTGCTGGTTTTGATACCTCAGAATCAACAACACATCATTCATACCAAATATTCTTGACATAGAGAAGAACAAAAATTAGCTCAAATGAATCTTGTGAGAATCAACTGCTATAGAAACTCTCTCTGACTATCTTTATCAACCCATTCGTAGACAATTTGAAGTGACCACTGATGAAGAAAACCCGTTATACCAAACTTGAAACTGAAGTAGAATTCTCCGCATGTGTTCTAAACTTGCACTTAATGATGGAAGAATGGTGTCGAGAATCTATGCATCAAGCAAATCTCTAAGTACTCACTACTCAAACAAAGTATGAGACATTAACACCTCTTGAGATTATCCACATCGTCATTTGCATGTGACACTGAGTAAAACAACGTAACTCCTAATAGTGATAGTTAACGGTCTTCAACCATCCACCCCATTGCGGCAACTAGATAACCCAAGTCTTCAACTCAAATTCTTAAGCCCGAGCAAGTTATCAAATAAGAACACGCCTTTGTGAAAGTCAACTTCAATCTCAAATAAGTGATAAATGATTAACTCTGAAGTAATCAACTTGTGTCAAATGTCCAACACGTGAATAAACATACAATCGGATGTACATTCACCCATTGATTGAACCGGAACAAATGATGCCTCAACATCAATGCATTCTTCCTAAAAGTATACATGTAGAGACTGATCTGGAAGATTCACCAATAATGTCTTCGAGCGGATGAGGTAATCATTTTCCTTTAAGTTCATGTGGTTGATTTATAGCGTGCACATCGAGAGGAACAATAATCCGTGAAGATTTGGTAAAGGAATACCAAAGAGCAGATCATTATTCAGTAGTGCAACTACAATATCATGATAGTCATTATCAACGCCTTGTAAAGTAACTGGAGATAAGGTTTCTTGAGAATTCTGAGAAGTACTTCTTAGATGGTGAACTAGTTGAGTCAGTAGAAACCGGAGCATGAGCTTCAGAAGCTGGATGATCAACATTCGTGGGAGGTTGGAAGTACTCATCAAACATATCTTTGAAAAACAATGAATCCCAGTTATCCTTAGTAAGTGAAGCATTAGGCGTTGGAGGAGAGTCATCGTCATCAAAAATTAAGTCGTATGACCATTATTCAAACATCCATCATCATGTAGTATATTCACTCTTCTCCCCCTCAAAAATTGCATCCGAAGTTGCCATTTTTGATTTAACAAGTGAATAAGAGTATACACCAATGAACGTAGATCCACTTGATGACTGAATGAGCATGGGAGAAACATGAAGTATGTTGATGAAGAATGTCGATGAGAATGGTCATAAATATGAAGATTTCTCTTCTTCTGAAGATAAAGCGCACTGAAGCGTACACCTTTCTTTTCTTTGAGGAACGGGGCCTGAAGAGATATCTGCAGACACCATAATGATGAAGTACGAGGCCTGAACTTATGTGAACAGACGTCATAGCCGATTGAATATCAATGTTGAGTAACTTGAACCCGTGAGTTATGAGATATCAATCCTTTTGTTATCCATACTTTAAGCCAGTCCATGTATTGAAGGATCGAAGTATCTCAGAATCGAGTAAGGACTACACGCACTAATATTACAAACTTGATTGCATATATTTTGGTTAGTGACATCGATATCCAAACCCTTTGGGGTTTCACGGTCAACATTGAGAATGCCATTGGTAAACATCTTTCTGTAGGTATCCACCTAAGTCCGGCATCCTTAAACATTCTACCGGACGGTATCCACTTATGGCAAGGTCTAGGATTGTTAGGCTTCTTATGCATAGTGAAAGACTTATCCTTATTCCTAGTTTCCAGAGTTTTAGCAGTTGGTATCCATCTAGGCAAAGATTTTGATTTGTTTTGCTTCATATGCACAGTAGATGACTTAGTGAAAATCCTAGACTTAACAGGTTGAACCTTTGTATGAGCATTTACCTTCTTTAGGGATTTCGAAAAACAATTATCATGATTTGCCTTAAAGATGCATTTCAGACAATTTGAGCAAACAACTTGTTTGGATTCAGAAAACGATCTAGAGTTCTTAGAGTGATCTGCTATGGGAATAGCTTTATTTGAAATGCAACTACTATTAGATACAATCCAATCCCTAGTCTTAAGTTGAGTGTTCCTAGGTAATGGTTTAAAACTACTAGCAGTGCTTTGAAATCTCGTAGAATTCCTCACCCTAGGTCTAGCACCTAAAATTCCATCTTTTTGAATATGTGCCTTCTTTCTAGCCATTTCTAGATAAGAGTTCTTATACAAGTCATTCATAGCATTTTTACTAGGCAAGTAAGGTGAAGTGACTGGTTTTGTCAAAACTTGTTTCGCATCAACTTGGGAGGCAAACCGTGTTTTTGAAAATTTTGGTCGTTCAGATCTAAACGCATTTGGTTGTCTAATAAATGGTTTCCCCAAGATTGATGGTTTTGCAAACTTAGTGTTCACACTATTCCTGTTGTTTTTCGAGCTCATTTTTAAAGCAACAATAGCGAAACTCTTTTCACGAAGTTGAGCTTTGAGATCATCAATTTTGCTATCAAAGAGTTTGCTTCCATTGACTTAGTTCTAGTTTCTTTGATGAGTCACTTAGTTCTATGTGATTCTTTCTCAAAGACTCATTTTCCTTTAGTAATTTGGCCACACAAGCGCTAATTCATTATTTCTCATTTGAATATCATAAGTAGCATTAATATCAGAATTACTTGTAACCAAATTACTTTTCACATACATACCATAAATATGTTTCTTCAAAATGTTGATGGTTGAGTCTTTGTCTTGAAGCTAAGCTTTCAAAGTGTTTATTTCAAAAAGTTCACGGAATTCAGGAAGTTCCGGATTTTTACATGGTTTGTTAATTTGGAAACTTTCTTCTTTACTTTGTATCGCAATTTCAAGTGAAATGCAATGTTTTTCAAGATTTGAGAATTTGTTTGAAAGTTCATCAAAAGCCTTTTTATCAACCATATTAGCTGTTTTGAATTTATTAATCTCACCTCAACCAATGAACATTTATCGAATCATGTTTCATTAAGATTTTGTTTAGGTACATTAGCGGATGCACTATGTTGAGCATTAAGGGTACCTCATTACATGACACTGTTCAATTGTCGGTCTAATATCTCGCATCCACATCATGTGTAACAAGAGTCACCTTTGGACATTGTTGTGTCAAGCTTATCTATCTCGAGCCTCGTATTCGGTGTCAAGCGATCCATCATCGGTGCTTTACCCGACTCATCATTATTTGATGTCTCTGACATTCTGCATTCAGCAACACCCGATTCTTCAACATATACATTACCCAACTTATCACAACTATCTCTCAACTGTACCCGACTCTCATATACTTTTTCATCTTTCTGAGTAACTTCCTCAATATACTTCTCCACATTATCCATGAGATGGATAAGTGTCTCTGTGAACACGCTAATTTCCATTCCAGTGTGTCTCTTGAAGGACATTTCAGTCATGTCTTGATCATAATCTGATGTGAATTCCCTTCTAATGAATGACTGAAAGTGTTTGTAGATCACTTGAAGTTCAGCACTAGAACTATCCTTTTGAACCTTCTCTTTGTCAAGTTGTAGCTCCAATTGCTCTAGGTTTAACAACAAAGTTCCCGTTAATGTGGATAAGTCCTGACGGAAGAGGGCAATACATATTCGTTCCATTAATGTGGGTAGAAGTAACATGAGGTGAGAGTGAAGTTGTTGATAAGGTTCAATGTTGCTTTCCTTTTGCATGGCATGTAGTCTGAACAGGTGCAACTCTTTCTCATTGGACTCGGAGCATGAGGAACTCAAATCATCATTGATTGATTCCATCATTTGTAACCGTTCAGTATAGCTAATATTCTCATGGTTGTCTACAGCATCATACAGTTTGAGTACTTCTGAAATCACTGAATCAGGAGTGTAAGACAGGATGTTGATGAAGCCACGGGATTTTACAAGTCTATGATTTAAACCGAGAAATAGAATCTTTCGCGGGATTTTACTAAATTCAAGACAAAACCGTGAGACAAGATTAATTAAGAAGGATTGTGTGAAATGAATTTACGGATCTTGTAGACGATAAAGAAGTGATTATTGATTTTGAACTTTCGATATCACAATAACTAGCACGGTAGTTATTTTCAACGAACCCGGAAAATTTCAATCCAATGTAATACTCAATCTCGGATTATTGAAGCTCAATTAAACCCGTGGTCCAAAATTATACGCAATAAATTAAATTTCAACCATTACACACTTTTGATTACACACTTTCGGATATCCAACAATTGTTATACCACTTTAAAATCCAGATTTTCGGCCCAATGAATTGTTATAGCCAGCCCAATGATAAAAAAATTCCCGAAGCCCAATAAGCAGTCCAGTCCACCTATTCTTTACCCTAATAATTCAACTATAAAAGACTTAACCTAATATCTTTTTTAACCTAAAAACACTTACTAACCCTAATCTCACTATAAAAAAAACGCAACCACTTATCTCTCATACAAAATACGCCTACACCCAAATAAACTCATATCGAAAAAAAAAACATTCGTCCCTTGATATTCTCCTTTTTGTTATTGGTTTGATAGTAAATGATAACTATGAACACAACACAAATCGACTGATGTAAGAAACGTTTTCAAGTTTTGGCTTCAAGATCTTTGAAAGGTCTAAGGTAGGGATTTGTCTGTAAATTGTGTCGAACGAAAGAAAGTGAGGATGAAACAATTATGTTTTGTGCTTACTTTGATTTTCGGATAGTGAAAGAAGGTGCTCTTCTTAAATGATCTATGATGAGGTTGTTCAAACACGGAAAAGCCTTTAAAGATTCGTGCTTTACTTGAACAAATCTGAGATTCGTTTCATTTGATTGAATGTTTGATTTTGTACCGTGAGATGGGTTTGTTTAATTATGTAGATTGATGGTTTGTTAAGATTGTTGTTGTTTGTTGTACCTTGAGATGGGAAACAAATGAGGATCAACTCATACCATTTTCTTTCTGTTCTTGTTTTGTATGAAAATCGTGTTCAAACCGTTTGATAAAGTGAAAGAGATGGTTTTGTTGGTAAGATAGCAGCCAAAACACAAGTCGCTATTAAATAATAGGACAAGTCGCTAGGATGAAGGTCACTAAGTCGCTGGGATGATGTTAATACAAACCCAAGTCGCTATTCTAACAAAACCCAAGTCGCTTGTGTAAAGACACAAGTCGCTACTCTAAATAGAGCACAAGTCGCTACCCAAAAGAAAGAATACAAGTCGCTACCTAAAAAGGAGTACAAGTCGCTATTTATTTATTTTTTTTTTTTAGTTTAGTACACAACTCGCCATTAGGAAGATATCAACTCGCTACCAAGAACAGTTGCATCGAAAATCATTCAAATAGCTCCAAAACTTGTAAAAAGACTCAACCAAACATTAAACAAAACATATCTAACACTTTTAACAATAAAAATGCAAACTTTTAACCATTGTAGCCAAATAAGATTTAAACTTGATGAGAAAATGAGGTAAAAATTCGAACCATAATAAAACCCAACAATAACCAAACTAAAATCGGAGCACACACAATATCCAAGATCAAACCATGGCTCTTGATACCAATTGATACATATTGGTTATTGTTTTAGTCAAAGAATATGTATAAGGATTGAATCAACCAAGAAGATTTTTAGAGAGAGAGAGATGGGTGGGATACTTTCTAGAGAGAGAAAGAGATGAGAGAAAAAGAAGTTGTATGATTAAAAGAAAATGAAAGCACCAACCCTCTCCACATGAGGAGAGGGCTATTTATAGTTCTTACATATAACGTCACCTACGGGTGTGGATCGGGCATACATTGGGTAAAGACCGTCAGTCCTCCACGGTGTTGCTCTAAACTAACTAGCTAACTAATAAATAACGTAATGAACTACAAGTCTACGAGCTAACTTATGCTAGATAATATTTGGGGTGACCGACTCTTCACTTATGGAATTTCTAATTCCTAACAAAGTCTTGTCGTGTTTAAAAAGGATCAATATGCTTGACAATGCCTGATTGAGACCATGTGATCATGGGGTGAGTACAGGGTGGCTCGTTAGTAGGGATGGCAACGGGGCGGGGAATATCGGGGATTGTATTTATCATCCTCATCCCCGTTTTCACTCTCCATCCCCATCCTCATCCCCATCAGGGAATTGCTTTACATCCCCATCCCCATCCCCAATGGGGATCGAGGATCCCCGTGGAGATTCGGGGATTTTCAATCCTTATGAAGTAAGATAAAGTTTCCACCAACACATCGAAAATATAAAGAATTTTAACTCATAAAGTGTTTCAAGAAACGTGCGTACATCGCACATAGTTAGATTCATCACAATTTCAATTCAACTGTAAAGCATCCTCAACATTGTAACATCAAATATAATATAAAAACAATATGTATCATATGTGTCTATTCGGACAAACGAATAAGTAATATGTAGTTGGTGCTTATGCTTCTAATTCTAAAGGTACTTGATTTTATAAATATCACATATGCATATAAATATACAAGCCGATACTCATAAACATATATACATATACATATACATATACAAGTTAATCGAGTATGGATATAAAATATAAATTCTAAATACTTATACACTAAAAGATCGAGTTGGGGTGCAGTTCGAGGATTTATGTTATCCCATCCCCGCCCCATCCCAGTTTCATATTTTGGGATTCCCATCCCGTCCCCATCCCGGTCAACTCGGGATTCCCGACTCAAACTCGGGTTTGGGATCGGGTTCCCATCGCACGGATTTTTTGCCATCTCTACTCGTTAGTGGCATGTGGGGAGTGAGATAAAGTTATGTGAACTGATGGATCGATATTCGTTGTTAGGTTGATGGGTAGGCATGTTTGGACCGAGGGGTTTCCAGGTTAGTAGTTATGGTTGCGTGGGTATTGAGTTGGGCTTGGTGAGGTGTACTTGGTTGAGGAGTGTTACTTTGGTGGTGTGGAGGTGCGGTATTGGGTTAGAATTAATAGGATCAGATAAGAGAGAGTTGATGATGGGAGAAGGTGTTGGGAATAATCCGTTACTACGGATAGTATGTGGTTTACACTGCTTGGATTAACACTAGCAGTGGAAACGTATTCTGTTAGGATCCAATATTTATGTTGTTTGATGATTCGGGTGGTCTAGGACAATGATTAAATAAGAAAGCCATTTAGAGAGATGAAGAGAGTTGAGAGGAGTTTCTTGAAAGAGAGTTACTATATGAAATGAAAGGTTTATTCAAAGAAGCTACACCCTTCCATGGATGGAAGGGGTATTTATCTACAAATTACACGACCTCCTAACGGCTGTGGATCGCCATACGATGGGTAAAGACCGTCCTTCCTCCACGGTGTTGCACTAAACTAAACTACGCTATAAACTAACTAATAAACTACTAAGTAATGTAAATAACGACAAGTCTACGAGCTAACTTATGCTAGATAATATTTGGGGTGACCGACTCTTCACTATGGAATTTTCTAATTCCTAACGGTCTCCCCTAAGGAGGTCACCCCATGTTTTACATTTGAATCCTAGCATTCTATTCTTGACTTTGTTCTTGAGCTCGAGACTTCAATTCTTCAATTCCGCAATCTTTGTGCTTTTGTAGTGCAACTTCAAAGTCCGAGTGCTTTGTACTTTCGGTGGAGGTCTTTGAATCGATCCACATCTTTGATGATCTTGAGCTTTCTTTGAGATCATCACCACGATAAATCTGGATCACCCTTTATTGTGTTGCCATCATGTGAAGTTGTGACTTTCGGACCGACATGCTCACACTTTTGAATCATGACATCTTTCCATCGAGTAGCGGAAGCCTTCTTGGTTCATGATATTTGCGTGACGAAGCATAGTATGAAATATCGAGCCAGTTATGTAGATATGCACCGGTCATGATTTCTTCAATTAAGTGTGGATCTTTGTGAGCATGCGGCTTTGGATTGACTCTCAATTTCGATCACCGCAACCGTCCAAATGTACCGCAAACAACGAGTTAGCAATAAAACACACAAAAGTGTCTTTGATCACTTTATTTGAATTGAGGTACACGGCCCACGGTTCCCGTTGATCAAGACAAATCTTGCTTGTGATCGGTAGGATTCCTAAGAATCTCCTTGACGGGGTTTCGCACTGTTCTATTTGTTCTCAAACCGAACGTCTCAAAGAAGACAACACGGAGTGAGTGAACCAAACAAATTGAGATTCACCGATTGATGAAAATGATTTGAAAACAATCGCGTATTGCTTGAAGAAAGAGTTTTGCAATCTGACGAAGGTTTTATGAGAAAGATCAATTTTCAATCAAAATACTTTTGTATTAGAGAATGAGTACACATAAATGCGTCTAGCGAAAAGAAGAGATTCACACAACGAGCGGTTTTCTAAAAGTATTTTTCAATCGAGATACTTTTGAATTTGAAATGAATACACATTCGACGTGCTAGAGAAAAGAAGGTTTGCACATCAAACGGTTTTCCAAAAGTATTCGTCAATTCCATTCTGGACCAAGGTTGATTCAAGAATGAATCTCCCATCGTTTCTATCCAGGTTGTCACAAGCTTGATCTTTTGCAAGATTTCACATGTCACCCACCAAGAGCTTGTTTAATGTTGGCTCTAGAAGGATTTCCATCTTCATCGTGAATACTTTTACATACCACTCGGATGTTACGCAATACCACAAGGATAATCGTGGGACTCTTAATATATACTTACTTTCCACATTGTGTGAAGCAGCAAGTCTTCATGAATTTAGTGTCCTAACGAGATATTGTGGATGATCTCTTGGCTCTAGACTCAATTGTGCATATTTGGTTCTGTGCGGAGACTAGGAGAGGGTCTCCTTCTTCAATATCAACAATCTCTAAGAGAAAGTCGATAGATTATGTCGGTTTCTGTGAGAATGAAACAAGCCCTTTAAGAGGAACTTGAGTGGCTTGGGAAATTGTAGTCAAAGTCGTCACTTCGGGTCCATGACGTCTTGTCTTCAATACTAGTGTTACCTTAGTAACCACTAGTAGCATATGTATTGAACCCGTTATCGCCTAAGGTTGAATTATTGGAGGCTATTTCTTTTCACCCTTTTCATTCAATTCTTTTTCATTCTTCAACCCTTCGGTGATTACCTAGACTTCATTACTAGAACCTTGTTGGGTTTATTCCATTACTAGCTCGGTCTCATCCGCACTCTTCCCATATTCTCATTTTTCTCCTTTTTCATCATACCTAAAGACTCTACACTATCTAGTGGATTGTCCCTAGGTAGATCCTCACAGCTCTGGCGGGATCGTGGGAACGAATACCTAACCTAACCATCCTTATATCACCATGCATAAAGTAAATTGGTCGGTCTTATGGTAATGTTCTTTCCTTCTTGAAACCATTCGAAAAATCATTTGGAAAAAAATCAAGGTACTTGTGATATGAGATCAAAGCATTTTGTACCTTAATAGTTTTGATCATTTTAGAAATGCTCCCCCTCAACATGTGCATATGATATTGAAATTGTTTGGCACATGGAGGCAAGAGTTCTTTGAAATAATTTCTTTGAAATAATTTCTTGATCACAATTTTCATAGAAAAATCCATTTGATTTTCTTGGTAAATTCTCCCCCTCAATATGTGCATAGGATATTTGAAATCATTTTATCACATAGAGGCAAGAGTTCTTTTGAAGCACATTTACGATCACACAAGCCATTAAGAAACCATTTAAAACTCAATCAAGGTACTTTATGTTAAAACATAAAAGCATTTGCACCTTGATAGTTTCTTTTCTTTTAAAATGCTCCCCTCAATATATGCTTGAGATTCGAAAGCGTTTAGCACATATGAGAGAGCAACGTGCACAATTAAATCAAAGCGATCACCTTTATCAAATTTCATTATTAAATCACAAATTCTCCCCGATAAAAATATCAAACCCTTTGAGATTTTGGATCCCAAGTGATTTAATTAGGTTTAGAAAACATAGGAGAAAATGTGGCGGTTTAAATACTCATCTTGTTTTTGGATAAATGCTCCTCCTCAACATGTGCATTGTATATTTGAAATCGTTTGGCACATGGAGGCGGGAGTGCCTATAAAGGACTAAAACCAATTCCATTAAAGCAGATATGAGATTTAAATCACGATCTCTCACCCGATCAAAATTTCAAACCTTTTGAGATTTGTGATCCCAATTGATTAAATCATTTAAAGAGTTTGGGAAAGGCGTGGCAAGATTTAATTTTTGAAAATGATGATAAGGACCAATTTAAGACATTAAAGATTGTTAGTGTCGGTATGATAGTTTTAAGAGATCTTTTAGTAAAATAAAACAATTTCACAATCAAACAAGAACGAGAAAAAATTTCATTTTGAAAGACCTTGATTCTAAAGAAAAATCATACCATGACATAACATTAAATCTTTAGATCACCACTTATATTGTACAAAGCGGAACTTTTGTGAAGAAATATCGTTTGAAAATATTTTATTTTAAATCACTCTCCCTCAATCCATGACCGTAGTCGATAATTGAGTGACTCAAGTTTTGATAAAATGAAGTCCGTGATTTTCAAAATTAAGTCCAATTAATTTTCAAAACAATGTTTTCCATTTTCAAAACAATTTAATCAAATTATTCAAAATTGTTTAAAATGGTATCCGCACAAAGATACGTTAGGTGGTTGAGAAGCTTCCGTTGTTCTTTGTAGGGCTTGAAGAAAACTGTCTGCAGAAGCAGTGAGACTTCTTCTTACGTTGCATTTTTGAATGCCAACTGAGGTCAAATTAAGCTTCGTTTCTTCAATCACTTAGAAGAAAACCATCTGCTGATGCAGTGAGACCTCTTATGTTGCATTTATGCCAACTTTCCATTGAAGTCAAATTAAGCTCCGTTTCTTCATTTGTCAACCGAAGATATAGTTACCCTTTCCTTTCGGCATCCAATCATCTTCAATTATGGGATCCAGATCGGGAACATTCTTTTATACCAATATACGCATCGTTAGTGAACACACATACAAATATATGGTGGTCGACATCACCCAAACAAAATCGACTAATTAAAGTCAATTCAACATAACAATCAGATCATATAAGGCATGGGGTTTATGTGTTAATCAAACTCTAATCATCTAAACCTAACAATCATATCCTAAATTCCTAGTCCTTCGACACGAGGCAAATATCATTTTAATTAAGCACGAGGATAATTAAGAAAGCTCGTTAGATGATATAGATTTGAAAACATTCTCCCCTCAATCAATGACTTATTTTCGAAAAGATTAAAAGCAAGTCATTGATTGAGTTTTCAATTTTTACGAAAAACTACGGCGATTGGATTTGCAACTCATTAACCACCATTTTGTTAAAACACCAAATATTTTTCTAAAGAATTTTAGACGGAAAAACATTTGTGTAGGAACAACGATCCTTGACATACTTTCCTTGTTTTGTTTTAGGATAAGTGCACGAAATATTTTGAAAATAGTTTAAGCGTAGCACTTTCCTTCTTTAAAAAATGGGTTGCTATATGAAATAATAGCAAGCCATAGTTTAACATGGGTCACGATCAAGTAATCGCAAGCCATCATTTGAAGCCGGGATACGATCGAAATAAGCGTAAGCCATTTTATGAAGCTGGTTCTGATCTGAAATAACTGTAAGCCATTTTTTTTTTTATTTTTTTTATTATTTTTTTATTATTTTTTTAGACATGTTTAGAAAGAAATAATTACACCTCCTGATCGAACTTCATCTAAAGTCCCGTGCCAATATTGAATGACATTTCTAAGACCGTAGATGTTATCGATACCAAAAGACATGTCATGAGAAAACAATATTTTTGGTATTTTTCAAATTTTCTGATTTTTATGGGTTTTTGTTGATTTTATATTTTTCTATTTTGTTTTAGTTGGTTTTATAATTTTGTATTTTGTTTTTCGGATAAATATATACAAAGATAGAATAGATGATATAGTTTAAGAAGATGATGATCTGAAACCGAGATAAGGATATCGGCGACCCGTTGTAGAAGATAGAAGTCATCATCCCTAAAACTTTCACCACTAAAGCTTCCGAGGCTCTTGCATTGAAGAAAGAAATTGAACCATCGAAAGTGAGACTTTGCGACTTCCCCAAACCGAAAATCCTTTGGATGAGCAGATTCAAGCTCTATTTCAAGCTTTCCTTAGCGGTGCGAGAGAAGCACACCATTATCATAAATCCATTGCTCCTTTTAAGACCGATAATCGAGATTCTCCGTTCGGGTTATATCATCAAGACGAACAACAACAACGTATCATCCCGTATAAATAATCTTCTCAAATTTCTTTTACTTGAAGTCTCAAGCGATCCATTCAAAAGGTGTCAAGAGAACAATTCCCCAGTAGTTGAATTGATGCGATCGACCTCTTTGAATAATGCTCAAGAACTCTCCCAAATACACATCATGATGGAAATGACAACACCTCCCCATGTTCACATTTTCTTCCACGATGATCGTGGTCGAAGCTCAAGAACCAAGTACACCAATATCCAAGAGCTCTCCGAATACACATCATGAGGGAATGAAAACACCTCCCATGTTCACATTTTTCTTCCACGATGATCGTGTATGAAGCTCAAGTATCCGAAGTATACCAATACACAAAGAATGAATAAGCGATAACATTGAAGAAGCGGGCCAAGTCATCGATTATCTCTGTGGGTGACAATCTGTGGATGTCAACTCGGAATAAGTGATTATATCTACGAATCATCGATTAAGCACTCAAGTGAAAGCAATTGAGCATCCCCAATGTACACAATCTCTCCCCAATGAATCACACACTTGTGTACCTCTATTTATCTTGAAACTTTCTTTACATCACTTCCCCACATCGTTGGAACACTAAAAGCCTTGATGAGTAAAACCTTGAGTTTCTCTGCGGTCATGACATTTGTTTTCCGGGATATCTTCAATCACTTAGAAGTATTAGGTTCATCAAGTTTACTCGCCATGAGTCAAAACTTGAGTTTCTCATGATAATAACATTTGTCTTCCCGGGATATCTTCAATCACTTAGAAGAATTAAGTTCATCAAGTTTACTCGCTTTTAGATGCTTGTCTCCTTCCCCTTGCTGGTTTTGACACTTGAGTCATCAAATCATTATAAGCTCGTATACTAGAAATTTGTTGAGAAAACACTTGAACTCTTTTGAGAATCAACTTCTTTCAAGACTCTCGACTATTTTATCAACCCTTATGTAGACAAGTTGAGTGACCCTTGAAGAAGTAAACCCGATATACCATACTTGGCTGAAGTCAACTTCCCACATTTGTATCTTAAGCTTGCACCTAATGATGGAAGAGCGGTGTAGAGAATTTATGCTTCAAGCAAATCTCTAAATACTCACTACCCAAACAAAGTATGAGACATTAACACCTCTTGCGATTATCCACATCGTCATATCGTGTGACCTTTGAGTAAAACAAAGTAACTCCTAATAGTGATAGTTAACGGTCTTCAACCATCCACCTCTACTACTCGGTAACTAGATAAACCAAGTCTTCAACTCAAATTCTTAAGCCCGAGCAAGTTATCAAATAAGAACACGCCTCTGTGAAAGTCAACTTCAATCTCAAATAAGTGATAAATGATTAACTCAAGTAATCAACTTGTGTCAAATGTCAATACGAGAAATAGTCAATAACAACGCGTCTAGAGTCATCGCTAAAGAATATGAGCAAGTCTAATTGGGATTGAATCGACTTATAACTCTCTCCAATTAGTGCTCTCCCTAAACCGACAATCTGCTTTGATAGATGCCCAGATTAAGAAGAAGTCTTTAGATCGTTAAATGCAACTCGTCTTTAGTCTTCTAACATGTAGCGAAAATGTAGAGCAGGCGTAGACTCGACCTTCTTCAAGATTGTGCGGTTGGGGAATAGATAGTTAACATCTTCAACTCACACCAAAAGCATCCCACCAAAAGCATCCCAATTAACTTACATCTTGCAAATCCCTTAACTAAAATCCTCCCAATCAAACAAGAACGAAAGATGTTCATCAAGGAAATCGACAATCGGGCCGCAACGAACACACAAGATGGTAACACCAAACTACCAATCACATCAAACAAGAACGTAGAGATTGTTCGAATCATCATGTTGATGTATACGTGAAGCATTAACCGAAAGCACTTTGTCGATAAACTCATCAATCCGAGTGAAGATGTCAACCAACGGCTCTTAGAAGAGAAAAACTCCATGTGAAGATGACCCGATAAGAAGCTCGGTTCTTACATGAGTTTAGAGCCGTATGACCATTTATATTATCAAATATCAATCAACCATGAAAAAATTCACTTCTTCTCCCCTCAAGAATTGCATACGGAGATGCCATTCTTGACTAAATAAGTGAAATCATCCAAAGTATTCTATCACACTTCTCCCCATAAAATTAGCACATGATGTCGCCATCGTCATTATAGTTGAGCAAGTGGAATAAGAAAACTATCAATGGTAGCCGGTTCACTTGATGGTCAAGCGCATGGAAAAAGTATGAAGCATGTTGATGAAAATGGTCATAATGAGAAGATTTCTCTTCTTCCGAAGATAATGCGCATCAAGCGTACACATTTCTTTTCTTTAGAGTACGAGGCTTGAACCGATGTGTTCATACGTCATAAGAAGATTTCTCTTCTTTCAAAGATAAAGCGCCTTTGAAACGTGCACTTTTCTTTTCTTTAGAGAACGAGGCATGGCTGTTGTGTTCATACGTCATTATGTTGAAATCGAGGCTGGAATGTGAGCAGGGCGTCATAAGAAGATTTCTCTTCTTTCGAAGATAATGCGACCAAACGCGTACATTTCTTTTCTTTAGAGTACGAGGCATGAGCAGTTGTGTTCATCGTCATAAATCTCTCTTTTCATCTACTATTGGCAAACTTATAATCAACCCCATTATCATTCAAGAGGCTCTTTGTCGTGACGGTGATGGGGAAAATCAATATGATGAATTTGACCTCAAGTAAACTACCCCAAACTCGTGACTTAAACTTGCACATATGTAACAAAGAGCGGTGCGAGACTTCATCCTCCATTGAATCTCTAAGTACTCTATACTCTTCATCCAACCAACCATCAAGTAATGAGCGTACATCACCTCTTGAGAATACACAATTCAATGTGACCTTTGAGCACTACAACGTAACTCCTTAAAGTGATAGTTATTTTGTGGAGGTATGAGCCCAATTCCCCAGTGGTAAAAGAAAAGGTAAAAGACACCCAACAATAACTAGATTTTCAAGTCTTCGTTTTTAACAATAAGCTCGAACAAGGATCATGAAGAATCTTCATCCAACCATCCCCGATATCTTCATATACTAAGTACACTCGCCCGTGATATTTCACTTCAACCTCAAATAAACAATAGTGAATTAACTCCGTGTCACATCTTCTTGATTAAAAGCTCAAATCTAGCCTCCTTTGTCATTTAAACGAACTTTGATAATGGTTTCATCCCGACCATGGTTAAATGCACATAACCCCGTAAACCATGTAATAACCAGTGTAAAACCCTAAAAATCTCAAGCATGTAAAATGACTATTTTGCCCTCTATTTAATATTTATAAAATACGTAAAAATTCATCAAGCTCCTTAAACGTGAAATTTAACCTAACTCGTAAAAGGTTATAGTTGTAAAACCTAATGTACAAAATAAATGAGATTTTCTGACACATCACGTCTATGCATATTACGCGTCTATATGTTACATGAGTCGAAATTTCATAAGTTATAAAACACTTATTAACTAAAATGTAAAAGCCCATCTATGTAATAAGTTGGAAATTGGACTTGGCCCATACTCCTTCCTTTGGCTCGTCTAAGGCAAGAACCGGTGTTCCCCCTTCTTTTTTTCATTATACGCTCCATATGTGAACACAATACAAACCTAATATCTCCTCTACCAAAGACTATGGAGCTTTCCTCCTCCTCCTATTCGACTCAAAGACAACACAAGGCTCACAGTGGGTGGGTCTTTGGGCAAAGCAAGGTGGTGGTCGTGGGTTTTGACCCTATGTCGTGGGTATTAAAAAAGAAATTAGGAAAAAAATTATATAGATTTAAAAAATAAATAAAAGTTTTTTTTTTTTTTTTTTTTAAATTAACGAGCGTTACCAAAAAGGATCAAATGAGCGAATTTATTCCAGTTTAGGGACCAATTGTGTAACTTTTAATCAAGTGTAACCTGTAAACCTGCTAGTAATCGGTCATATTAGTTAAATCGAAGATTATTTAAAAATATGTTGCGTATCTTTGACAATTTATAAAGCATATTATGTAGATCTATTTATTTCAAAAAATATGTTACGTATTTTTAGTTTTCATTTTTTTAAATTATTATTAGTCATTGTGGTTACAGACGGGTTCTGTTTCCGATTAGACTAAGAACCTTCCGTCTAAGAAACACCTTAACTTCTACCTGTCATGTATTGGCTCTCTTCATTGATAGAGCAGTTTGCTAGTTTGCATTCCTCTATCTGAATCTCTAACACATTTTTAATCGATTTGCTCATGAAATAAATACGTATTCCACTATTCCGCATTAAGTGAACTACTTTATCTTTCTTAAAAAAATTATATTGTATAATTAGTGTCCGTTATCCAATTAACACGCACTTTTAGAAAAATTGAATTATTATATAGGGAAAATTGCATTAAAAGTCGTCATCTTGACTTATTATTGTCGTTGTGTGTATGACGTATTTTTCTTATTGTGGTAATAAACTTTTAGATCGTCTTTATGTGTGTATCGGTGACTTGTTTAACTTGTTGTAGCGGTCATGTTATGACCGTTAACTTTTTATTGCATCGTTAGTCCTTTTAAATACATTTTTAACGACCGTTATTATATTATTGCACCGTTAGTCATTTTGCCCGTTTTACGATTTCGTCGTTTTGCACTTTTCCGTCCGTTTTGCGGTTTCGTTCGTTTACGTTTTCGTCGTTTTCACGTTTCGTCCGTTTTACGTTTTCGCTCGTTTTCGTAGGTTTTGCTTTCGTTTTACGTTTTCGTCCGTTTTACGTTTCTTCGTTTCGTCCGTTTTACGTTTTCTTCCGTTTTACGTTTCGTCCGTTTTACGTTTCTTCCTTTTCACGTTTTCGTTCGTTTTACGTTTCGTCGTTTTACGTTTCTTCGTTTCGTCCGTTTTACGTTTTCTTAGTCTTTACATGTTTCGTCCGTTTTACGGTTTCTTCCTTTACGTTTCGTCCGTTTCACAAGTTTTCGTCCGTTTTACGTTTCGCTCGTTTCGTCGTTTTCGCGCTTTCGTCCGTTTTACGTTTAGTCCGTTTTACTCGTTTTCGTTCGTTTTACGTTTTCTTAGTTTTACGTTTTCTTCCGTTTTCGTCCGTTTTACATGTTTTGCTTGTTTTACGTTTTCTTCCGTTTTCGTCGTTTTACGTTTTCGCCCGTTTTACGCTTTCTTCCATTTTACGTTTTCGTCGTTTTACGATTTCGTCGTTTTACTCGTTTTCGTCCGTTTTGCGTGTCCGTTTTGCGTGTAAGCGGGCTCGCTGTGTACAAGCAAGCTGTAAGCAGACGCGTGTAAGCGGGACGGCGAAAAACGTAAGCGGAAAAGCGATGTAATAACGCGGGCGGGCGGCGTGCCGGGCAGCTGGCGTGTAATAGCGAGCGTGTAAGCGGCGGCGTGTAAATCGTGTAAAAGCGTGAAAGCGGACGGCGCGGCGAACGGGCGGAAACGTTTAAAGCGGGCGATAATGCGAGCGTAAAAGCAGGCGCGTAGCGGCGGCGTGTAAGCGAGCGTGTAAGCGAGAAAAATCGTGTAAGCGCGGCGGCGTAACAACGGCGGAAAGCGTGTAAGCGAAGAAAGCGTGTAAAGCGGCGGCGTGTAAATCGTGTAAGCGGAAGCGTGTAAGCGGGCGGCGTGTAAAGCGGAGGCGCGAAAGCGGGCGAAATCGTGTAAAAGCGAGCGTGTAAAAGCGGAAAGCGGAAAGCGTGTAAAATGGGCGGCGTGTAAGCGGCGAAACCTCAAGCGGCGGCGTGTAAAGCGGATGGCGTGTGAAAGCGGGCGGCGTGAAAGCGGGCGGCGTGTAAGCGAGCGAAACCGTGCAAAAGCGGACGGAAAAGTGCAAGCGGACGAAATCGTGTAAAAAGCGGGCTAAAATGACTAACGGTGCAATAATATAATAGCGATTAGTTAAGAGCGACGAAAAGGACTAAAGGTGCAATAAAAAGTTAGCGGTCGTTAACATGACCGGCTACAACAAGTTAAACAAGTCGCGTCACGTATGATAGCACGATTTAAAAGTTTATTACCGCGATAAGAAAAAAATGAATCATACTCTGCGATAATGATAAGTCACAGAGTATGATGACTTTTCAATACGATTTTCCTATTATATATTCATATATTAGAATCTCCCTTTTACTTTCTAGAATTTTTATTCATTGGCTAAAATTTCAGACAAATCAGAATAATAAAGTGTAGATTTGTAATAAAACAACCGAGTAAAAGAGTGAGGCCATCAGCAATGGTGACTGTGGATGACCGCGGTCATCACTGTCACATCAACGTCAACGTCAACATCAACATAACATTTTTCATGACTAAATTAGTGTAACAAGGCGATCGCGGTCACCACAAAAAACCTACCACACTTAAACACAAATATACTTTACAAAAACAATTTAATAAACACACTCGCACACAATACTCACGCACAACAAAGGGAAGGACTCGGTAGAGTGTTCGACCGAGTTATGCACTTTTTGGACATGACCATGACCGTGACCGAGTGCAGGGACGGATCCACTTAATAAGAATGGGGGGCAAGTGCCCCCCACGACTAGCCGAAAAAGTCGAGATTTTAGTGTAATTTTTTATAATTTTGACGTTTTTGAAAGTCTTGCAACCAAAACTCAAATTGTCCCACCCACATACTAAAACTCAACATTCAATGACTCTAAAAAGTTTTATAAATCAATCATTTCAAAGTAAAACTACTCGATTTATCATTACGATCCTAGTTTTTTCTTCCACATTTTGTTGTTGTTGTCAAAAATTTTTTTTTGCCCCCCACATCCCTATTTCCTGGTTCCGCCGTCCGAGTGGGCGTAACGGGTGACCGAATGCATGACGAAGAGGTGACCGTGAACATGCTATTAAGGCTGTTCTAAATTCATTTGAAGATTAACATACTGAAAAATTGAACTGCCGTGTAAGCATGAAAAAGTTAAAAACAGACTTAATTTGGTGATGGATCATTGATGCACAATTGCACATGCATCAATGCATGTAAGTTTGTAGGCCCATTTTAAGTGACTTTAACTGACCTGCAGGCTATTGGGCTGTTACACTTCTGTTTTATTCGAATTTCGAACATACAAAAACTTTTCTTGTCATAATTTGTATAATTCGATAGATTAAACTCACTACAGATATAATTAACTCCCATTTTATGATCTAAAAGATGCTTTGTTACAATCGCTTTGTCAACTGCAGGAATTTGTGAAGGACGGGTGATAATATTTTTGAATAAACGGAAGACGAGTGATAATATATGTCATTTGTCTCGTAATATAATGTGGATGATATATCTGATGGCTCGTTAAACTATCAAATAAAACTCGAGTTTAAGCTAAGAAGGTCAAGTCGGTATTTAAGTTGTGTGTAATGGTTACTTATGAGCAGCACGTATGATCGTCGCAACTTTTTAGCGCTCTTTCTATCACATATCTGAGTGTAGTGGTGGCACCTCGAAACACATAAAAATCCTATTTAATACAAACATACCTGTGATATATCTCACACACTCAAAAAAAAAAAAAATAAAAAAATACCAACCTCAAAATCCAACAACTGCGTGTGGTGATGGCGTGTCGTAATGGCTAAACACTCGTAAATGGTTCCCACCGTATGCCGGTCTTAGCATGGTCCTTTACACGTGATTAATAAATAAATAATTGCAATTTTAAGATGAGTTTGAGTATTTGATAAGAGTAAAATAAACGTTCATATAAACTAAACATGATTTAATGTTAAAATGAATGTGTTGTTAAAAAAATGTTAAAATGAATGTGCTTCTTATTATTTATTTTTACCGTACGTTTACTAACATGTCTATTATATTTTTCATGAGTTAACTACACTTTTGGTCATTGTGATTTACCGGGTATAACAGTTTTAGTCCATTAGTTTGAAAAGTCACGAATCATGTCTAGTTTTGGACGACCCGTAACACTTTTGGTCCAATTTTACTATCACCGGTAGTCAAACTTAGTTTAACCATTAAAAGAAAAAGTATTTTAGTCATTTTACTCAACCACTCACTTACCTTTGATAAATTTATCATTTCACTTCTAAAACCACAAACACACCTACATACCTGAATTATCATCTTCACCAAACCAAACCTTAAGATCTGCTTTTATACAAACAAAACCTAGATTTTTCTTTTTATCTTTGTTGGGATTGCTCCTAACATGTAAATGAAACGACATTTACGGGATTACATTAGTTATTATGTAAGCCTTATACGCAGGCACTAATATCGTCGTTAATGTAAAGTAGTTCGTATATGGAGCTATATATACCCATCCATACTTTCATGGAGGGGTGAAGATTAGTGTGTAAACTTATCATTTCATTGTTATCTATAAAACACACTCTTTACTTTCTTTATCTACTTTCTGTCACTACAATGACTAACTCTTGGTTTGAACTTTCACGACCTTCCGAATCACAATATCAACCATTTACATCGATCCTACAAGTGGTCTCAGAGCTATGGTTGTTCTTTTTGTTGATTTGTTTGTGGTTCGTACCTTGGTATGAAGCTGATTTTACCATTTTTTACAAACCGGCAATTTTTTTTTATCATAAGTGGTGGTACCAGTTTCTTAACAAGTGTATTTGTATTAAAATGGTCAAAAAGTCATGTTTTTCATCTCCTGTTTAACATATAGTGTTCTTGTGTCTCTTTAGTCCAAGTTACCATTTTTGTTTAACATCTTCCAAGACTGTTTTGTACCAACCCGTGAAATTTGTGGTCGGAAAAGTGGTTGGAAAGTGTATAACTGCTTATGAAGATCTTTCAAATTTGTTGGAGAAACCCTCATCCTTCGAATTTCATCACAAAACCCTGTGTATTCGAATCTCTTGGATAGAAATTCGAATGGTTTCATCGAATTTGTTTTCGGATTTCTTGGAAAGAAATTGGAAAGGTTTTCCATCTAACATGTCCATCGAACTTGTTTCTACGAAAGTTGACTAGATGAAAAAGAAAAGGAGGAAGAAGAAGAGAAGTTTTGACAAAAACCAAAGACTCTTTCTTTGCGAACATCTGTTAACATCATCTGTCACAAACAAAATAGAAACATTAGACACGAGACTGAGATGCAAACGAAAGTAAACCACTGCCAAACCAGTCCATACATCACCACAATCAACTCCAACACAATCGTAAATCCTATCCTCCTCTACTCATCATTACTTCCACATGACTCAGAAAAGAAAAAGAAAAACAAATATAAAGTCTCAGACTCTCTTTCGTGTTACTCACAAGTAATATCAAACCTTTGAAAGTTGTACACATGAAAGAAAAATCGTCATAAACCATCTTTTGAAGCCTCGCTTCTATTACTATCCAAAAGTAAAAAAAATAATAATAACAACTATGTTATTTTTTTCTTGTTTCGATTCACAAACAAACAAATAATCGCACTTAAATGAATAATACAATCACACAATCTCAGTTTTTTTTTTCTTTTCGTGTCTCACAAAATCATTTCAAACCTCAAAGTCCAAATACACGAAAGAAATTGTCATCATCGATTCTGTTTGAAGCCTAGCTTCAATATATATTCGACACAAAAGACAAGAAAGATAACAATAATGTTATCCTCTTGTATTGGTTCATTCTAAGACACAATCAAAATGAAAGAAACAACGGTGTAGACACCTACCCGAGACCCTCCAATGGATCTTGAAGCCGTCATCTTTGTGATTATGGTCTTTATGTTCTTCAAACTTAACTGAAAAAGTTTGGTGACGTGGTTAGATGGAGATGGTGATAAAAGAATCTTGATGATGCTGGGAGGAGTTGATATGAGTGTCTTGTTTGAAGTATTTGAAATTAGATGATGATGTATTTTAATTGAGAGTAGATCGGTTTGGAGATGCGTTTGATAAGGAGAGAGGCGGAGTTTGAGTTATGCGTGTGTTTAGGATTACATAATGTGAGATATATCAGGGTATGATTTGTTTATATCTGTTTGATACCAATTATGTTTGGGCCGGGGTTGGTGTTGGGCCTTTTTTGATTGATCCATCCAAAAAATTTGGGCTGAAATTGTATTATTTTTGTTGGACTGGGTTTAGTATATGGATTGGACTGAAACTATAAATAATACAAGGGCTGAAATTTTAATATCCTATGTAGGCTACTAAAATAACATAAACACGTATGGATTTGTGGTTTAGCCGTGTATGTAGAGAGAGAGAGAGAGAGAGGAGAGGTTGGGAGACTTCTTAGAAAGAGAAAGTAAGTAGGTTTGATTTAACCAAATGAAGTTCCAACCCTCTACCTTGGTGGGAAGAGGGTATTTATACTTACACATACACGGCCCTACGGGCTGTAGAGCGGGCTGACAGTGGGTAAAGACCCGACCCGACTCCACAGTGATACTTAAACTAACTATTCTACGTTTAAGACTACGAACTAACTTGTGCTAGCTAACAGTCGGGGTGACCGAGTCTTTCATAAAGATTAAGTGTGGGTGATAGTAGCGATACACACCCTTAGGGTGGAAATTTGCCACATGAGGAGAGGGTGATGGGTGATACTTATGCTCAAAGGGGTGTACTTCTTTCATTGTAACCTTACCTAGTTCTATTGGTGTAGCGGGTGAATCAAGTCTTTCTCCTAGAAAGGGATCATCTTCTATCAAATTCGAGATATTCTTAGTTAAGGATCCATCTTGACCTAATAAACCTGATTTAAACCCATAAAGTTTCTTGTTATCAACCATGAATGGGTGTTGTAAGTGTGTAAGGTCATGGGTTACTCCTATATTAGCTTCCACTCTACATGGCTTAGAGTTTACTACCTTTATCTTAACATTACCCGAACTACGTGGTTTGATGGGTGAATTGGGGCCTAATTCAATTCCTAAATTCAGATCTAAAGATGGAAAATTGGGTAAGGTTTTTGGTTGAGGCTCCGGTTCATCAAAACTAGGAACTTCCGTAGAACTAATAGAAAGGTCACCACTATAAGTATTTAAGCATATTCCCTCTAGTTGTGTTTGGTCCAAAGGTTCTTCATCCATTGGGGTTCCTATAGTCTCTTCTACTTCTTCCGGGTAAGTTATAGGCGGTGTGTATTCCTCACATGATGGCAGGGCTTGTGGGCTTGGAGTTTTCACCTCATTCTCCATTATATCTAGATCACCTATATGTTCATCATGTGTTTTAGTATGATCTAACCCAAATTCACTCCTAAGTATCTCAAATCCATCTTTAGCCATTTCAAACTCTTGGTCCGATTCATAAGAGTCGTTCTCAAAATTTTGATCACTATGTTCTATTTACCTAAAGGATTCCTCATGCATGTCATATGCTTTTGTGAAATCTATCCCACACATGCAACTAGGTAGTTCAACTCTAACCATCTCACAATCTTGTTCGGATTTAGGTTCCATGTTCTTAAAAACTAGGTCTTTTTGTTCATGGTACCTAAGATCGGATAAATCCTCCTTATCTGTTTCCTCAAGTTGTGATGTACACAAGCCTATCATTTCATTCAAATTATGGGTTACGCTTAGGAAGCTTTTCTCAAAAAAATTCCAAAGGGTCTCACTAAAAGGAGTTGATCCTAGCAATGATTGTTGAATAGAAGCCACACATGCACAAAATTCATCAAAGTCATCTAACTTTACTCCATATCCTCTTGGATATCTCTAAGATCACTCACAAATTCATTAGAACAATAAGAAGCAATTCTATCTATGAAAAACAACTTTTCTTCATTTGTTAGTGATTCAAATGCAACTTCACTTGCCATAGCGACAAATGAAAAGGGTTTTATGAACGAAAACACAAAGAAGAGAGATAGACTATAAGAAAGAGAATAAAAAGAAAAAAAATATCACTTAATAGGAATCAAGCGAGTGAACCTAATCGAGATAGAAACCGAACTAGCTATTCTATTCCCCGGCAGCGGCGCCAAAAACTTGATGCGTGGGTTCGGGGTCAAGAGACTTCCTTTTCTGCGAACCCACTAGGCAGTGTACCTAATCGTTGCAGTGTAGTATGGGTAAGCCCAGGGGGTTGATCATTTTATAGGAGAATAGAGATGCTAGTAGAGATGTAGGACGAAAGGTGAGGTTGAGGGTGATTCTTTTTATCTTTTTTTATATATTTTTGAAAGCAAGTAAAATCTCGGGGTTTGAAAGTGAGGGGGGAGGGATGATAAGGATTTAAAACGTACGCTTTTAGGGGGTCATTTAAGCCCTAATTCGACACATTTTATATTCGTTACTGCTTAATTTCGTTCCTTATTACTTTTTAGGTCTTTTGGAAGCAAAATGCTAGAATGAAGCACATTTGGACGAAAAGGAGCAAATACATGAAGAAAATGGCAAAGTCAAGATCGAAGCCACTCGAGGCGATCAGCGATGCCGACGTCCGTCCATCAAAGGCGCGTCCGTCTCTATGAAAACTTGATCAAAACATATGCGTGGCGGCTCGGTGAAAATTACGGTCATATAACTTTGGCGTCACGCTTTAATTATGGAGGCTTCACTCGCGGTTTTCACCCAGACGGCCCGGATCTAGAATCAAGGCGGCGTCTCGACTAAAGGCGGCGGCGTCACAAATCTAAAGTGGCGCCGTCCCATCGATGACTTGGCCCAGGCGAAACCTTAATAGCGGTGGACGGCGTCCCATGCAAAGGTGGCCGTCGCGATTCTAAATCTATATAGAATTGATTTTACGTATTTTAAGAGTTAGAATTTTGGAGAAAAACCTAACTCGGTTGTAGTCCGACTTGGGCGGTATTTTAGGTCTCATACCCTATTTTACACATCAAGATAAGTTTATTAATCCAAATTATCATTATGTCTATCCCATATTCGATTGATTGTGTGTATGCTTGCTTGTCTATCATGTCTAGCTAAATTACTTATGTTTTTGCTTAGATCTATGAAACCTAGTTATTGATTATTGTTAGGTTGTTTCTTGTCTTAATTGAAATTGGCTTAGGAGTGCAACTAGGCATCTTCGTTGTATTTAATGCTTGAGTATGCTGTATGATTATATGTGTGGAAAACTAGAAGGGGGGTTGAATAGTTTTTCCGATTTTAAGTTAGTTTCAAAAACTTTAGATTCGATGTTATGTGAAATCGTATGGATGGATAGAAAGCATAGATCAATAAGTAATGTAAGTAAAGAAAGCAAGTAAAGTAAAGGATAGAAATGACACAACCGATTTATAGTGGTTCGGCTACAGGACACCTTCTTTGCCCTACTCCACTCCCGAGTCACCTACTCGAGTTCAAGCACTATGTCAACAAAATCCTTCAACTCGGCGGAGAAGCCTTCTGGCGTCGCTTACACTTTTCGGTATAAAGCTAAATCTTGAGTCCTTAACACGGAGGACCAAACCAACACAACTATAACCAACAACTATGTGAAATATGAAATACAAGATCTTGCTACAGAAATCTTGTGGAGGAACAAATCAATCAAGGACCCCTTGCTTGGATGACTTTTAGTAAATCGTGATCTCGCCTTTGAGAAGGACCTATATGAGAGTCACAACAAAAGAAAGAAGAACTACTATATAGATCAAGAGATCTGAGATTAGAAGAATGAGAGAATATATGAGAGAGTTTGTAAGAAGAGGGGTGAG
This sequence comes from Chrysanthemum lavandulifolium, assembly GCA_022545495.1. NCBI lineage: Eukaryota > Viridiplantae > Streptophyta > Magnoliopsida > Asterales > Asteraceae > Chrysanthemum > Chrysanthemum lavandulifolium. The sequence continues at coordinate 178,274,135 of CM040244.1, read as the reverse complement.
TTACAATAAAGAAATGGCTCACTATTTATAGGCAAAAAATCACTACTATTGCCCGGATCTCACGAATCCCTTACATGAGGGATCCGTCCAGTGTAAACTGGGGGATCCGTAGGACGCTCCTCCTAAATGGGTTATGGGTCATGAATCATGGGTCATGGGTCATAGACTTTGGACCATGGGTATCCAAATAGATACAAGGTATCCAGAAGATGCAATGCATCTAGCCAATGGGTCATGGGTTAGCTCCATGGGTTATGGATATGCTCCATGGGTATGGGTCATGGGTTATGGTTTTTACCCATTCTAATAAACTATTACAATAAATGAATTACAACAATTAATGTTGAATGATTATATATGTAAATGCTTTACAAAAATAACATGTATCCTTATAATTTTACTTATGATAACTTTATATTTGTTATCAACAAAACACAAAGAGATCGCTAAATATTAATAAATGTTTTTACGATTTATTTGTATTAACAATATCCCCATTTTTGTTGGTGACAAAACATAATGTTATGATGAGTAAAACTAAGATTAGATGTATGTTTTGAAAGCATATAAAGTTCTACTTAGTCTCCCCATTTTTGTCGAAAAAAGCGAACCTAACGAAGAAATAAATTGTGGAAAAATATTATAATCCACGAATCACTAACTTCCCCTTGACGGCAGCTCCTCCTAGAATGGGGCGTCAAGTGAGAAAACAAAATACCTATAAAAAAATAGTAGTAACAGGCAATATAATCTTGTAATCGACGAGAAACAAGATGGAGAGCCAAGATATGTAAACAAAGCCTTGTAATAAAAAGACAAAGTGTAGTGGTATATAGGCCACATACAAATATGTAAAAACTAAGAACAAGGTTTGTTCTTTAAAATGACTCAAAAGAAAAAAAAAGGAAATATCATTCCTTCCATACTTGCATAAGGTTAATTATGGAAGTTTTGGTGAGTCATGATGTTGATGCGATCAAGGATGTGGTTAAGTATGAATCGCATCTCGTACCTAATTTCCATTGCAAGTTCCCTAGTGGATTGGCAATGTTCACAATGTAAATGATGTGGGTATTGTGTGTGGATGGTTTCCGGGTTAGTTTGATTTGTAGAAGGCGGAATGTGTGGTGGAAAAGTTGGAAAATAAGGATCAAAGTCCATTATGTTGGTAAGTGGTGGAATATATGAACCTAGATGTTGTTGTAAGATAATGGGAGCTAAAGGTGGTGAAGTTGCAAGATCTTTGTAAAGTGTGTTTGGAGATGTTGGTGGTGTTAAAAAGACTAGTTCTTTTGGGTTGGAAGTTTGTGGACTAGACACGGGTAGTGGGGTTATTTTCGGAGTTTAAAGAAGTTCCGATAGGGTGATCTTAAGTGGAGATTTGATAGGTGATGGTGGTGATGTACTTGTTGGAGATGATGGAGGTGCTACTATGGAATCATGTGGTGGTGAATGAGTAGTTGGTGATGAACTTCTTGACAATGGTTTGGCTAAACAACAAGGCCGAATGCTAATCTGTGCGGTTTTTCTAGATTTGGGTGGTGGTACTGTGGAAGGTGGTAGGATAAAGTTTTGGATTTCGTGAAGGGGGTTGTTTGCACTAGGTGATTCATCAATGTTGGAAGATCTTTTGGATAACATGATGGTGATTGTTTGTGAGGTTGAAAGTGGTGGATATGCAAGCATTTTGGGAACCTTATTTATAGAGAAAATAGTGCATTGTAATGAATGCTTGACCCAAAGTGTTGACTAAAATCTAATGATTAGATATGAATTTTAAGGCATGTGATCATGAGAACACAAGCATTAAGTAATATACTCATTAGTTAAAAAGGTAAAATGATGAAAATATGAATGTTTATAGCCAAGGTGAGAAAAATCGAAGATAAATTCAGCTTATGTACCACGGTTCCCACGGATCCTTCCCTTGAGGGAACCGTCCAACGTTAATGCTGGGATCCCTGGTGCTGGTGAATCAGGCAGCTCAAATTTTTCCTTTTGGAAACATTTGTGCCTAGTGTGTGCCTATATGCAAACCATTTAGAGTTGCGGTTATCTCGACTCCTAAAAAGAAAAAGAAAATAAACTAGAAGTGAAAAGGTATATTATTATGTGAGATAACCCGAGTGCTCCTAAATTCATTGTTGCTTAAATGAATGTACCCGAAAACACATATTAATTATGTGTTCCCTTTAGCATTCAAAAGACATGAGATGCAATGAAAACGGATTTTTACTTTGTATTAATAATGAAAAAGGTTTGTCCTAGACGTGAGAAATAGCTTTTAGAAAAATGACACGGGAAGAAGTATTTTTTAGAAAGCATTTCGAAAAAGTTTCTTGTTTAAGGGAAAAATTAATCTTTTAGTTAAGAAAAATAGATATGAAGTGACATGTTGTAAATAAAATTTACCTTGGGTTTTGAAAATTCCCGTATTGTTTGTGAGTTGTGTGTGAAATAGAGAACCTAGACTCAGAAAAGAAGGTAAGGCTAACGTTTACATACCTTGTAGAATTGAGAAACAAATTACAACGATTGTTCCATTAGACCAAGACCAATACGAAGCAAGTTGAATTGTTCCCGCTTCAACGGTTTGGTGAGGACGTCGGCTATGTTGTCTTCGGATGCTACCTTTTCAATAGAAATGTTCCCCTTTTGAACATTGTCTCTTAAGAAGTGATGACGGATCTCTATATGCTTGGTGCGAGAGTGCAACACGGATTCTTGCTTAAGTCAATAGCACCTTTGTTGTCGCATAGAATGGCTATGTCACTTAGATGAATGTCGTAGTCAACTAAAGCTTGTTTCAACCATAGTGCTTGTTGGCATGCTTTGCCGTGAGACATATTCGGCCGGTTGTTGATATGGCCAATGTCGTTTGCTTCTTGAGAACCAAGATGTTAAACAACATCCCATAAAGTACATACACCACTTGTACTCTTTCGGTCAACATAATTATCTGCATGGTCAGAATCCGCATATACAATAGTTTCTACCCCCGTTCCCTTAGGATACCATAATCCTAGTTGAGTCGTACCCTTAATGTATCTAAATATTCTTTTTACCGCTTCTAGATGTGATGTTTTAGGGTCTTCTTGAAACCTAGCACATAGACAAACACTAAACATGATATCCGGCCAACTAGCCGTAAGATAGAGAAGACTACCAATCATGCCACGATATTTTGTGTTATCAACGGATTCACCGTCTTCATCTTTTGTAAGTTTAGTGTAAGATGAAATTGGTGTTCTTAAGGGTTTTGACTCTTCTAAACCAATTTTTTTTTAACATTTCTTTTATGTATTTGGATTGATTAAAGAAGATACCATCTTTTAGTTGTTTGATTTGTAGACCAAGAAAGAAACTTAGTTCTCACATCATACTCATTTCAAACTCATCATGCATGATTTTTGAGAAATCATCACACATGTCATGACAAGTCGATCCGAATATAATATCGTCCACGTATATTTGAACAATAATTACATGTGACTCCATTTTCTTAGTAAAAAGTGTATTATCAACTAACCCCATGGTGTAGTTGTTTTTGATAAAAAAGAATTTGAGTCTATCATACCAAGCTTTTGGGGCTTGTTTAAGGCCGAAAAGAGCTTTCTTTAGTTTGTACACGTGTTTAGGTTTTTCGAAATCAATAAAGCCCGAAGGTTGAGCTACATAGACTTCTTCATTATAAAGCCATTTAGAAAAGCACTTTTAACATCCATTTGAAAAAGCTTAAGATCATTAGCACAAGCATAAGCAAGAAGTATTCTTATAGACTCTAATCTAGCCAGGGAGCATAGGTCTCATCAAAGTCTATGCCTTCTTGTTGATTATACCTTTGAGCATGAGTCTAGCTTTGTTTCTAGACACTACTGTTTGCATCTAACTTGTTTTATATACCCATTTAGTTCCTATTATGGTTTGGTTACTAGGTGGAGGGACAAGTGTCCAAAAATCATTAGAAACAAATTGATTTAACTCTTCTTGCATAGCCATTACCCGACTTTCATCTTTTATGGCTTCTTGTATATTTTTAGGTTCTATGGTTGAGACAAAACAAAATAAACTACTTTGGTTTTGGACTTGAGATCTTAAGGTTCTTTCATTTAACTTTCCTATGACCTTATCTATGGGGAGATCTTTAGACTCTTTAATATTGATTATTTCATTGTTTAATGATTCATCTTCTTTGTTTATATTTTCCTTGATTTCTATGGCTTCACTTTCGATTATCTCGTCAACGACAAGAGGTTGGGTAGGTTTATGTGGACTTTCATCAAATTTTACGTTTAATGACTCTTCAACCTTCATTGTTTATTTATTTAATATAACATAAGCTTTACTATTAGGAGAGTAACCTAAGAAGATACCTTCGGTTGATTTAGGATCAATTTTAGTTAGGTAATCTTTAATGTTAAGTAGAAAACATTTGCTACCAAAGACTGTAAAATGTTCTAACGTAGGCTTTTTGCCTCGAAGTAACTTGAATGGAGTTTTACTTAAGAATGGTCTAATTAAGACTCGGTTAAGTATGTACGTTGATGTATCAATGGCATTGCACCAAATTTTTTGAGGAATAGATTGCTCATTTATCATGGTGCGACTCATTTCTTGTAGGGTTCTATTTTTCCTTTCAACTACCCCATTCGATTGTGGAGTCGAGAGCGAGAAATTGTGAGTAATACCATTAGCGTCACAAAAGCTCAAATTGCACTTCATTATCGAATTCCTACCATGATCCGTTCTAATAGACACTATAGGACTTCCTAATTGTCTTTGGATTTTCTTACTAAATATTTCAAAGTAATTGAGCGTTTGATTTTATTCCTTAAAAATTTAGTCCATGTGTACCTAGGGTAATCATCCACTATGACCAAAGTATAGTAGTTACCCCATAACTTTGAATAGCGGATGAACCAAATAAATCCATTTGAAGTAGTTCTAGATACTTAGTAGTAGAGACCATATTTTTAGCTTTATGACTAGCATGAACTTGCTTTCCTACGTTACAAGCATCACAAAAGTGATGTTCGTATTTTAATTTTGGTAGATCTCTTACTAATTCGATGCCATAAGGTCGAAGTATCATCCATAGAAGTAAGACAAAGTTTGTCTTTAGGCATTACCGATTTTAATGACATAGACTCCATGTTTTCTAATGCCTCTTCCTATAGTGATACCGTTTTTCAATATTTTACTACTGGCTTCACTAAAAAGTACGTTACACTTTTTATCACATATTTGTACTATACTTAGAAGGTTGAAGCTTAGGTTTTCTACGTGACACACATCGCTAATGGTTAAAGATTTGTGTGAAATCGTACCTTTACCGATGATTTTGCTCTTGCTATTACCAAATACCACATTCCCTCCATTGAAGGATTCATATGTGGAAAACAAGTCTTTATTACCGGTCATGTGCCTCGTGCACCCGCTATCCTTGATCCATTCATCCGGATCTAGGTCGACCTTTAAACACACCTAAAAACAATTAACTTAAAGTTTGGTCCCCATTTGTTCATGGGTCCATTTGTGTTATACATTTCATTCATATTGGCATATATGGAAAAGGTGAGAATGCATTCCATGGTGTAAAGTTTTGAAAAGAAAAAGCTGTTTTGTACATTAGGATTCCATCCCATTTGATGGTGGTTGCTTCTCGGAAAAACATTATTAGGTCTCCTTATAAATGTGTTTGGTTTTGAAAGCGATGGACCTTTGTTTCTCATAAAACTTTGATTATGTTTTAGTGGTGGTGGTTGTCTAACGATAGCGTGGGTTGGTTTTCTTGTTAATGATAACAAAGTCGGTTCTAGATGAAGTAGCTACATTATTTCTCATTTACATCTGAGACCCACGGATCCTTGGTTTTACATTAGGCGGTTCCCATTTCAAGGGATCTGTGGGATCCGTGACTCTTGGAGCTTGTTTTTCGATTGCTTTGTGAATTGTGTTTCTTTATTCTCGCTAGTTGATGCATTGTGTTCCTGAAAACCTAACCCCTTTTGATTGTTTCTGTTTTAACACTATCTAATATTGTATTTGAGTATTAGTATTCATTCTAGCAATCTTGGAATCAAGATTGTCAACTAGTGTTTGAAGTTGAACACAAAGCTCACATTCCCCACTTGCTATCTTCCCTTTTCTAAGCGTTTTAATTTGCCTTTTAACTCAATGACTTCCTTTTACGGCGTTCATTTTGTTTTCAAAATCTTATTTTTGTTAATTACTTTTAGACTAATTTTGCAAAGTTTATCATATTCACGATGTAGTGAATCATCATCTAATGATGAGCTACTATAATAGAGAGATTCGGGACATACCTCGTCTGAGTCATTTGCCATGAGACAAATTTCTTCGTCCTCCTCCTCACTCATTCCCCACGAACCACTCATGAACGCCTTTTGTTCGTCACGTTTGGGACACTCACTAATGAAGTGATTAGGGTCCCCACATTTAAAACATGCGTGTTCATCCCTTGCTTTCTTGTCTTCTTTGCCTTTCCGGAACCCCTTCTTGTCGTCATATGGTTGCTTGACATATTGGTATGTGCTAAAACACATACCATTTCTTTACCAAAATAGACCCAAAATTAACCAGAAAAGAGCCGTTTATGTATAATATTTGTTGGTTTCTCGAGTTTATGCATGTGCAGGTACGGATATGACAAAACAGACAAAAGAAAGCCAAAACCAAAGAAAACCGAGCACGAGAGATAGAAGAGTGCAAAAGCCGAAGCCAGGGAAGGAATTTTCAAGTTTGGACCATCTTTTCTCAAGTTGTCAAGAATAGTCCCTAAAGATTCAGAATTGGCAGAATTAGTCCTTGGATTATTTGGAATTGGCAAAAGTGACTTTTTGATATGTTTCACTTAATGGCAGCCTTGGTCCCTTTATTTCACCATTTTACAAAAACCTACCCTTAAACCTTAACTTTATACTATCTTATTACCAAGTCCAATCCATAACACTACCTTTTTATCATCTTTGGCCCAAGCCATAACACCAAAATACCCATCCATTTTACTACTTAAAACCCTCAGTCAAACACCCGGTCAAACCTTCATTTCCTTTGGACCCTTTCCAACTCCCAAAAACTGACCCCCTTGTTACTAATCTCAAATGACCTTTCCCTTTCTATGACCCTTCACCAAACAACTTGACCCCCTGTTATTAACCACTCACGGTCAAACCTTCTCCTCACTAGTCAAAATAAAATAAAAAAAACTCACCTAAATACCAAATGCGCCCCCAAAACAGAAACCACCATTCACCTTTACCCTCACTTAAGTAAGCTTCCAGAAGGTCCTGACAACGTGTCAGAAGAAGCAGCACCCTTGGATTGCCAGCATGTCAATTTGGAGGCCTCCTATTGGACAAGCCACATCATACCATTGATCAAACGGCCAAAAATGATTGTGATGACAAGAAGAATTGATCAAAGGTGGATATGAGAGGATCCAGATGCTTCTTCCCATCCCCAAGCCCTTGGTTTCAGCTTATTAATACCCTGCTCTTCACATCAGTTGAATTGTCCAGTTTTTTCATGTTCTTAGAAAAAACTTTGATCATTTAATTTCTGTCATTTCGTTTTAATCTGTAGTCATTTAAATAGTTATTTCAGTTGTCATTTTAATTAGTTAATGAAATTTACATTTTCTCTCAAATTTCTTGTCATTACATTGTTATTAAGTTCATACTGTTTAATAAGCTTAGTTGTTTTAATTTTAAACTCACATAAGCTTTGCTAAGCTTCTGTGAGCTTATTGTTGTTTTATCAACCTGAATTCAACAAGTTTTATAAAAAGTCAACAATAGTCAACTTAAAGGGTAAAACCAATTCTAGTGTAAATCCTGTTTTGAGTTTACAAGTGTTTTGAGTTATTGGATTGAGCAGAGTTGAAGTTTCATTGATTTTCAGAAGTTAATGTGTAATGTGATGTTTTAAGGGTGTGTTTGGATTAGATTTGATTTATAGGATTTACTGCTTTTTGTGAATTTAAATTGAGTTTTCTAAGCTATAAACTGTATTTGAAACATTTTCTCATCATAATTTTTAGTGTGTCAAACAGTTTTGAGTTTACTAATGATTTAATGAACTTGCATTAAGTGATGGTTCTGTCCCAAACACATCTGATCTGAGCATCCTATTAGTAGTAGAGAGGTTTTCAAAATTTGTTAAATCTGTTTTTTTAAGTGAGTTTAGAATGCAAATTTTATTGGATAGTTGTCATCATTCAATTACAGATTCTCTTGTGCGGTAGAAGGTTGATTCAAAGTTGTTATTAGCTACTTTCTTTATACTGTCACATATCAGGTCATGCATCATTAGCTTGTTTATTTGTTTTTCTTTTGCTTCATTTATTACTGCTTTTCCCTGATTTTTAGTTATATAGGTATTTCATAGTATAGTTTACTTCTAAGTTGGTTTTGATTAGTTTTTAGAGCTAGTAATTGGAGCTTATCTCAGCCTGCAAATGACCCCATGGTTCACTATTCTCTATAACAGCAGATAGGTTTTAGCTTTGGTTATTGTTGCTTATAAGCTTATCAGTGGATACTTAGGAATAATTGTGATCAGTTAAGGTTTCCCATTAGTCTTTATTCTCATTTTAGTTAAAAATTATGCTTATAGGATAGTTTATATCAGATCTGCAAGCTGATACCTTATTACTCTTGTCTGCGCATCAGTACCATATTGTCCCAATACACTTATAATTTTGATTTTTAATTTCCTTATTTTGCATCCAAATCATCTGAATTTATGGATATAAGGACTTTGATTGGTGGTTGTTTGCATGATATTCTTTTTTTATTTTTAGGATTTTTTCTGTAGTAGCTTATCAGTGCTTAAATTAGCCACTTAGGGCCGTTTGGCATATATTGTTAAAACTTGTTATAGTGCTTGAATACTTGTAGCTTAAGCTTTTATGGTCTAATTCAGTTGAAGTAGGCTTATTTTAGATATTATAGGTTAGTTTGAGCTTGTGGTAGCTTATTGGTAGCTTATTGCTTATTTCCCTTAGCTTATCCTACTCAATTCATGCCCAAATCATAGTTCCTGATCTAAAAAGTTATTTCTGTTATTTTTCCTTGATTCTCAGAATTATTTTAGAGTTTTCTGGAATTTTTCATATTTTTCCATGGTCTTTTGTTATTTTTCTGCATTTAAATTCATTTTCTAGGCTTTTTTAATTAGTATTTAATGCAAATAATTCAGAAAAAGGTCTAAAAATTTAAATTTAAATTTTCTTAGTTTTAGAAAAATAAAAATGTCTTAAAAAGTATTTTTCCAGATTTTTCCTAGTCATTTTAGTATTGTTTTTAGGAATTTAATTAGTTTTAAATAGTTTTTAATTCATAATAATTAGAGAAAAAGCTAAAAAATGTGATTCCAGTTTTGAAAATTCTTTTTAGTTAATTAAGATTTTTGAAAAATAGTTTTGAAATTTTCTTGCATGTTTTCCTAAATTTTAGTATTTTAAGTCTATTTTAAATATTTAAAATTAGTTTTTAATTCAAAATAAATCAAGAAAAAGCAAAAAAAAAAATAGTTTTAAATTTCAAATAACTTTTAAATGTCATTTTTAGCTGTAGAAAAATAGTAGTTCATTTTTATGGGTTAAAAATAGTGTAGTTTGCTTTTTAATTCACGTTTTATTAATTACGTTATTTACGTTTTTAGTTTAAACTTGCATAATTAGTCGCATTTACTTGTTTGCATCATTGATCCAGTAGTTTTAATTGTTTTCCTTTATTGCTGAGCTGTTCAGCTTATGTTGATGCTTTGAGTAATTGAATTTAGTTCCTTTAGATAACTCTTAATCAAGATTTAGCTAAGTTTCATGGTTTAGCCCTTTAGAAGCTCATTTTCATAGCTTATGTAGGCCTACAAATAGCCTCTCATTTGACTTTCTCATGTGCTGCAGTGAGTTTTTCTTTAGAGCTGATCTCAGATTAATTTGATGTTTAATGGATTGGACTTTGATGCTTTAGATAGTATTAGTGTTAGTTTAACTTAGGAAAGTCCTTATAGCTTCTTCCTAGCTTATTTTGGGTCCTCTGTCATTAGATTTAGCACGCTAATAAGCTTCTCTTTACATCATTTATTCTTGCATCATTACGCATCATTCTTAATCCCAATCCTTTATTATTTTTGATTTTAATTTCTTCATAAGTAGCCCCATTTAGCTGAAATTTTGGATTATAGCACTTTGGTTGGTGGTTGTTTACTAGGTAATTTTAGTTTATTTTTGTGATTTTTATAAGCTAGCTTAATTTAGGCTTAAAATATGTGATTAAGGGCCGTTTGGCATATTGAGATTTAAACCTGATATCATGCTTAGAAGCTTGTAGCTTGTGCTTTTATGGTCCATTTCTGTTGCATTAGGTTCAAGTTGGTTAGATTTAGCTTATATTAGCCTGTGTTAGCTTCTGGTAGCTTTTAGATAGCTTTTGGCTTTTTCCTCTTATGCTTATCAAAACTGATTCATGCCCATATGATTATCCTGTGATCCTTAGTAGTTTCTGTTATTTTTCCTAGATTCATCATATTATTTTAGAGTTTTCTGGAATTTTTCATATTTTTCCCTGCTCATTTGTTGTTTTTCTGCATTTAAATTCATTTTCTAGCACTTTTAATTAGCTTTTAATCAAAATAATTCAGAAAATGTTCATAAAAATGCAATTTCAATTTTCTCAGGTTTAGAATATTCAAAAAGTCATAAAAAGTATTTTTCCAGAATTTTATTAGATTAAATTGTATTTTCTTGGAATTTTATTAGATTTAAATAGATTTAAATTCATAATAAATAGATAAAAACTCAAAAAACTATAATTCTAGTTTTGAAAATTCGTTTTAGTTAATTAAGATTTTTGAAAAATAGTTTTGTAATTTTCTTGCATGTTTTCCTAATTTTTAGTATTTTAAGTCTATTTTAAATGTCTTAAATTAGTTTTTAATTCAAAATAAATCAAGAAAAACCAAAAAAATTAGCTTTAAATTTCAAATAATTTTTAAATCATCTTTTTAGCTGTAGAAAAATATTAGTTCACTTTTTGGTCTTTAAATATATTAGTTTGCATTTTATTTACGTTTTATTAATTACGTTATTTACGTTTTTAGTTCTCATTTGCGTATTTAGTCATAGTTGCCTTGTTTTCATCATAGATTCAATAGTTTTACTTGTTTTCCTTTATTGCTTGCCTTGTAGTTTAGAAATCACTATTAAATCCCTTTTTTACCCATTCGAATCCCGAATCACGCGATGTGAGTTGTTAAACTCCATTCATCCCTCGTTGGGAAAACGACCCAGGGAAAATACATACCTTTGTATTTCTTCGGAAAATATCTATGTACTGAAACGAGCAAATCACATATCTTTCCTTTACCGCTATGGCATATTCTTCGTCATCACTATCCGAAGAAGAGTTTTCTTCTTCACTTGAGATCTTCTTGGCTTTTAAGGGAAGAGATTTGTGCTTCTCTTTCTTTTCTTTTGAGGCTTCGGAATCTTTAGCGAGGACAAGGTCATAGACCTTTAGATTGCCTATGAGTTCGTCGAGGGTGAGGATTGACAAGTCTTTTGATTCTTCGATAGCCGTCACCTTTGATCTCCACTTGGATGGAAGTGCCCTTGGATATCTCCTAACATGATTACGACTAGAGAAAGACTCATCAAGTGCTTGTAATGATGTAATTATAGTATTAAAGTTAGCAAAATAATTATCTATAGTATCCTCATCCGATATTAAAAATTGTTCATATTGTTGAACAAACAAATCTATTTTATTGTTTTTAACTTGTTGATTTCCTTGATGAGTTAGAACTAAAGAATTCCAAATTTATTTAGAGGTTTTAAGCATAGAAATTCTTTCGAATTCCTTTTTGGGTAAAGCATTGTATAAAACCATTTTAGCTTCACTAATTTTGGAAAGCTTTTTCTTTTGATCATCGGAGAGTTGATCATGAGGTGTGTTTATTAGATTTCCGGTTTTATCATCTTTTGTAGTGGCTTCAAAGTCGTCTTCAACATTGATGTACCAAAGATCAATATCTTTTGACTTCACATACGTTTCGAATCTATTTTTTCAATAAATAAAACCATTAGTTTCAAGTAGTGGAGGTCGTTGCATAGATTGCCCTTCTTTATAATTTTCAGAACCCATTGTGATCGAAAAGTTTTTAAAATACTATTTACTTTAAACCTTTTGTAAACTTAACTTTTGATGCCAATTGTGGAAAACTAGAAGGGGGGGGGGGGTTAAATAGTTTTGCCGATTTTAAGTTAGTTTCAAAAACTTTAGATTCGATGTTATGTGAAATCGTATGGATGGATAGAAAGTATAGATCAATAAGTAATGTAAGTAAAGAAAGCAAATAAAGTAAATGATATAAATGACAAAACCGATTTATAGTGGTTCGGCTACAAGGACACCTTCCTTGCCCTAATCCACTCCCCGAGTCACATACTCGAGAGTTCAAGCACGATGTCAACAAACTCCTTGAACTCGGTTGAGAAGCCTTCTAGCGTCGCTTACACTTTTTCGGACAAACCTAAATACCGAGTCCTTAACACGGAGGACCAAACCAACACAACTATAACACAACAACTATGTGAAATATGAAATACGGATCTTGCTACGAAATCTTGTGGAGGAACAAATCAATGGGGACCCTTGCTTGGATGACTTGTAGTAACTCGTGATCTCGTCTTTGAGAAGGACCTATATGAGAATCACAACAAAGAAAGAAGAACAACTATATAGATCAAGAGATGCGAGATTAGAAGAATGAGAGAATATATGAGAGAGTTTGTAAGAAGAGGGTGAGTTACAATGAAGAAATGGCTCACTATTTATAGGCAAAAATCACTATTGTTGCGGATCCACGGATCCCACCACATGAGGATCCGTCCAGTGTAAGCTGGGGGATCAGTGGGCGCTCCTCTAAATGGGTTATGGGTCATGGATCATGGGTCATGGGTCATAGACTTTGGACCATGGGTATCAAAATAGATACAATGTATCTAAAAGATGCAATGCATCTAGTCAATGGGTCATGGGTTAGCTCTATGGGTTATGGATATGCTCCATGGGTATGGGTCATGGGTTATGGTTTTTACCCATTCTAATAAACTATTACAATAAATGAATTACAACAATTTATGTTGAATGATTATATATGTAAATGCTTTACAAAAATAACATGTATCGTTATAATTTTACTTATGATAACTTTATATTTGTTATCAACAAAACACAAAGAGATCGTTAAATATTAATAAACGTTTTACGATTTATTTGTATTAACAATATGGTTCATGGATGAAATAGCTTAGGCTTGCCGACTCCGTGAGTCATATACGAGAGATAAGCTTAAAGAAATAGGGACCACGCATACCCTACGACCTTTATAAATACAACGCGTTAAGATAAAGGACGTGACAACTCAACCGACCAATAACAGATAACTAGGGAGTAATAGTATCTAAGTGAACACATCTTTAATCATCATACGAGCACACCTCAATTAGACATAAGCTACCCGTAGTAATTAGATAATTAGTTAAAGTAGAGTAATCGGTAGAAGTACCACCCCCAAACCAATTGCCCCGTGTAGGATCGTAATATTTATTGTGTTGATGATTCAGGTGGTCTTGGATGATGGAAATACAAGTTTGCCATGTTTAGAGAGAGAAAAAAATGAGAGGGTGTTTCTTGCTAGAGACTTGCTTTGTAAATTATGAAAGGTTAGATTAGAAAGCACCACCCTTCCATGGATGGAAGGGTATTTATAATTACAAAGCTAACGTCCTCTGACGGATGTGGATCGAGGCATCACATGGGTAAAGACCGTCTTTCCTCCACGGTGTTACTCTAAACTATTCTATGCTCTTGACTAACTAGTTAAGCGCTAAATAACGTAAATAACTACAAGTCTACGAGCTAACATATGCTAGACTATAATTGGGGTGACCCCATGAAATACATTTTGCATCCTAGCATTCAATCTTTGTCTATAGTTCTGAGCTCGTAGAATTCTTCAAATTCTGCAATCTTTGTGCTTTAGTAGCGATTCTTCAAAGTCCGCATAGTTTTGTACTTTAAGTAGAGGTCTTTGAACTGATCCACATCTTGATGATCTTTAAGCTTTGTTTGAGATCGTCAGCCACAACAAATCTCTCTGGATCATCCATAGTTGTGTTGCCTTCATGTGATGTTGTGACTTTTGGACCGACATGCTCACACTTTTTGGATCATGACATCTTTTCATCGAGTAGCGGAAGCTTTCTTGGTTCATGATATTTGCGGTGATAGCGAAGCATAGTATGGAAATATCGAGCCGAGTTATGAATAAGCACAAGTCATGATTTCTTCAATTAAGTGTGGATCTTTGTGAGCATCGGCTTTGGATTGACTCCTCAATTACGATCATTGCAACCGTCCAAATGTACCGCAAACAACGATTAGCAATAAACACACTAAAGTGTCTTTGATCACTTCGTTGAATTGAAGTACACTGACCACGGTTCCCGTTGATCGATTACAATCTTGCTGTGATCGGTGGGATTCCTAAGAATCTCCTTGTGGGGTTTCGCAATTTGTTCTAGCCGTTCTCAAACCGGAGCGTCTCAAAGAAGACAACACGGAGTGAGTGAACCGACAAATTGAGATTTCTTGATTGATAGAAAATGATTTGAAAGCGATCGCGTATTGCTTAAGATAAAGTGTTTTTCAATACGACGAAGGTTTAGAAGAAATCAATTTTCAATCACAAATACCCTTTTATTTTGAAAACATAATACGATCGAGTGCTAGAAAAGAGTTTTGAGCACAACGACCGGTTTTCAAAGGTATCCGTCAATCCTTTTCTGGACCAAGGTTGATTCAAGAATAGATAAGCCCCATCGTTTCTATCCGGTGGTCACTAGCTTGATCTTACGAGAAGATCTCACATGTCACCCACCAAGAGCTTGTTTGATGTTGGCTCTAGAAGGTTTCCATCTTCATCGTGAATACTTTACATATCACTGGATGTTACGGCAATACCACAAGGATAATGCGTAGGACTCTTAATATATTCTTACTTTCCACATTGTGTGAAACATCAAGTCTTCATTAATTTAGTGTCCTAATGAGATGTTGTTGATGATCTCTTGGCTTTAGACTCAATTGTGCACATTTGGTTCCTATGCCGGAGACTAGGGAGAGGGTCTCCTTCTTCAATATCAAAAATCTCTAAGATAAAGTCGATAGATTATGTAGGTTCCCCGTGAGAATGAAACAAGCCCTTTTAAGAGGAACTTGAGTAGCTTGGGAAGTTTAGTGCGGTCGTCACTGGGTCCATGGCGTCTTGTCTTCAATACCGTGTTACCTTAGTAAACACCATTAGCATATGTATTGAACCGGTTTACGCCTAAGGTTGAATTATTGGAGGCTATTTTTCACCCTTTTCACATTCATTTATTTTCATTCTTCAACCCCTTGATTGCTTACGAGACTTCATTACTAGAACCTTCTTGGGTTTATTCCGGTTCTAGCTCTATCTCGGTCCACACTCTTCCCATATCTCATTTTTCTCCTTTTTTTTTTATCATACCTAAGGACTCTACACTATCTAGTGGATTGTCCCGGGGTAGATCCCTCCAGCTCTGGCGGGATCGTGGGAACGAATACCTAACCTCACCATCCTTATAACTCTATACATAAAGTAAAATGGCCGGTCTTTTGGTACAGTTCATTCTTCCTTGAAACCAATTGAAAAATCATTTGGAAAAATCATTCAAGGTACTTGTGATATAAAATCAAAGCATTTTGTACCTTAATTGTTTTGATCTTTTAGAAATGCTCCCCCTCAACATGTGCATATGATTTTATACATTGTTTAGCACATGGAGGCAAGAGTTCTTTTGAAATAAATTCTTGATCACAATTTCCATGAAAAAAGCCATTTGATTTTCTTTGGTAAATTCTCCCCCTCAATATGTGCATAGGATATTTGAAATCATTTTATCACATAGAGGAAAGAGTTCTTTTGAAGCGTATTTACGATCACACAAGCCATTAAGAAACCATTCGCTCCCCCTCAATATGTGCATCAATATATGAAAGAGTTTAGCACATATTAGAGAGAGCCAGCACATCGAATCAAATGATCACCTTTTATCAAATTTGATATTAAATCACAAATTCTCCCCCGATCAAAAATATCAAACCGTTTGAGATTTTGGATCCCAAGTGATTTAATAAGGTTTAGAAAACATGGGAGAAAATGTGCCTGATTTAAAAACTCATCTAGTTTTTGGATAAATGCTCTCCCTCAACATGTGCATTATGTATATTGAAATCGTTTGGCACATGGAGGCAGGAGTGCTTTTGAAGGACTAAAGCCAATTTCATTAAAACAGATTTGAGATTTAAATCACGATCTCTCCCCCGATCAAAATTTTCAAACCAATTGAGATTTGTGATCCCAATTGATTTAAATCATTTAGAAAATTTTGGGGAAAGACGTGGCAAGATTTGATTTTGAAAAAATGACAGATAAGGACCATTTTAAGAGATTAAAGATTGTTAGTGTCAGGTATGATTGTTTTAAGAGATCTTTTAGCTAAAATAAAACAATTTCACAATCAAACAAGAACAGAAAAAATTTCATTTTGTAAGATCTTTGAGTTTTAAAGAAAATCATACCATGACATAACATTAAATCTTTAGATCACCACTTGTTTTCGTACAAACCGGACTCGATAGATGAAATATCGTTTGAAAATAATTTATTTAAAATCACTCTCCCCCTCAATCGATGACCGTAGTCGATGATTGAGTGACTTAAGTTTTGATAAAATGAAGTCCGGTGATTTCTAAAATTAAGACCAATTTATTTTCAAAACAATATTTTCCATTTTCAAAACAATATTTTCAAAAATTGTTTAAAATGGTATCATTCACTACTTTTCCGCACAAGATACGTTAGGTGGTTGAGAAGCTTACATTGTAGTGTAGGGCTTAGAAGAAAACCGTCTGCGATGCGGTGAGACTTCTTACGTTGCATTTAATGCCAAGCGAGGTCAAATTAAGCTCGGTTTCTTCATTTGATGATGAAGAAAAACCATCTGCGATGCGGTGAGACCTCTTACGTTGCATTTTCCATGCCAACTCCCATAGAAGTCCAATTAAGCTCCGTTTCTTCATTTGTCAATCCAAGATATAGTTACCCTTTCCTTCGGCATCCAATCATATTCAATTGTGGGATCCGGATCGGGAACATTCTTATATACCAATATACGCATCGTTGGTGAACACACATACATATATATGATGGTCGACAACACCCAAACAAAGAATCGACTAATAAAGTCAATTCAACATATCGATCAGATCATATAAAGGTATGGGAATTATGTGTTCATCAAACTCTAATCATCTAATCCTAACAATCATATCCTAACAATCAAACTCTAATCATCTAATCCTAACAATCATATCCTAGGCACCTAGTCCTTCAACATAGGTTAACATGTTTTACATTTAAGTATGTAGGATAATTAGATAAGTCCGTTAGATGATATAGATTTGAAAACATTCTCCCCCTCAATCAATGATTTATTTTTCTGAAAAGTTTAAAAGCGCTGAAGTCATTGATTGAGTTTTCAATTTTTTACGAAAACTCTGAAACTGATTGATTCTCAAGCAACTCATTTACCACCATTTTAGAAAACAACAAATATTTTTCGAATAATTTTAGGCGGAAAAACATTTGTGTAGGAGCAAAGATCCTTGACATACTTTCCTCATTTTGTTTTAGGATAAGTGCTCGAAATATTTGAAAATTGGTCTAGCGTGACACTTTCCTTTCTTTTGAAGCGGGTTGCTTTACGAAATAATAGCAAACCATAATTTTGAAGAGCGGTTCTGATCAAGAATAGCGTAAGCCATAGTTTGTACATGTTTTGGAAAAGAATATTTACACCTCTGCTCAAACTTCATCTATGGTCCCGTGCCATTATTGAATGACATTTCTAAGACCGCAGATGTTATCGATACCAGAAGACATGTCTTTGAAAAAACAATATTTTTGGTATTTTTCAAATTTTCTAATTTTTATAGGTTTTAGTTGGTTTTATATTTTTCTATTTTCTTTTTGATGGTTTTATAATTTTGTATTTTGGTTTTTAATAATTATTTACAGATAGAATAGATGATATAGTTTAAGAAGATGATGATACGAGTACCGAGATAAGGATATCGAGCAGCCCCGTTGTAGAAGATAGAAATCATCATCTCTTAAACGTCCACCACCAAAGCTTATGAGGCTCTTGAAAGAAGAGAAATTGAACCATCGAAAGTGAGGCTTTGGCAACTTCCCCAAACCGAAAATCCTTTGGTGGCGATTCAAAGCTTTCTTTCAAGCTTCCCTTAGCGGTGTCTGAAGAAGCACACCATTATCATCGATCTTCTTGCTCCTTTTAAGAATAATCACCGTGATTCTTCGTTCGAGGTTATATCATCCAAATGAACAACAACAACGTATCATCCACCTTTAAATAATCTTCTCAAGTTCCTTTTCCCTTTGAAGTCGAAGCAATCCATTCCAAAAGGTGTCAAGAGAACAATTTCCCCAAGTAGATGAATTGATGCGATCGGTCTCTTAGACTAGAGCTCACGAACCGAATACACATATGCAGAAGGCGGAGAAACTTATACCATCAGTAGCAGATTAAGTCCAATAGCCAAAGAGTAACCCCGATGTATACTTTTCTCTCCCACAAGAAAGTGTATGAAGCTCAAGAACCCAAGTACCGAATGCCCAAAGAGAGAATAACCGATAACATTGAAGGCGGGCGAATCGCGATTATCTTTGCGGGTGACAATCTCTGCGGATGTCAACACGGAATAAGTGATTATATCTACGAATCACCGATTAAGCCCTTAAGTAAAACAATGAGCATCCCCAATGTACACAATCTCTCCCCGATGATTGTGATAACATCAAAATCATCACACACTTGTGTACCTCTTTCATCTTGAAACTAACTCTTCCATCTCTTCCCACATAGTTGGAATAAGAACACTAAACGCCATGAGTCAAACCTTGAGTTTCTCTGTGGTAATGTGATGAGTCTTCCGGGATATCTTCAATCACTTAGAAGTATTAAGCTCATCAAGTTTACTCGCGTTTGAATCGTGTCTCCTTCCCCTCTTTGGTTTTGATACTTGAGAATCGGCCAAAACATTATAAGCCTAAATACTTGAAATCGATGAGAAGATCGCTTGAAGTCTTTGTGAGAATCAACTTCTTTGAAGAATGTGAGCAAGTCTAATTGAGGATTAAATCGACTTTTCACTCTCCCCAATTAGTGCTCTCCCTAAACCGACAATCTGTTTGATAAGTGCCCGATTAAGAAGAAGTCTTTTGATCGTTAAATGCAATTCGTCTTTAGTCTTCTAACATGCATCGAAAATGTAGAATGCAGGTCGTAGACTCGACCTTCTTCAAGATTGTCCAATTGGAATAGAAAGTCAATATCTTCAACTCACCAAATGCATTCCGTTAACTTTGAAATAGCAAATCCCTTAACTAAAATCCTCCCAATCAAACAAGAACAGAGAGATGTTCATCAAAGAAATCAGCCCAGCAACTAGAAGCACTTTGTCATTAAACTCATCAGTCCGTATGAAGATGTCAACCAATGGCTCTTAAAAAGAAACTACATGTGAAGATGATCCGATAAGAAGAAGCTCGGTTCTTACATGAGTTAGTAGCCGTTTGACCATATATTCTCAAATATCAATCAACCATGCATAAAATTCACACTTCTTCTCCCCCTCAAGAATTGCATACGGAGATGCCATTCTTGATTAAACAAGTGATTATCATCCAAATGTATTCTATTCACACTTCTCCCCTGCAAAATTAGCACTTGATGTCGCCATCTTCATTATATTGAGCAAGTGGAATAAGAGTAATTATCGGTAGTCCGGTTCACTTGATGAATTAGCGCATGGAAAAAGCATGAAGCATGTTGATGAGAATGGTCATAATAAGAAGATTTCTCTTCTTCCGAAGATAATTCGCACTGAAGCGTACACATTTCTTTTCTTTAGAGTACGAGGCTTGAACTGTTGTGTTCAAACGTCATAAGAAGAATTCTCTTCTTTTAAAGATAAAGCGCACTGAAACATACACTTTTCTTTTCTTTAGAGAACGAGGCTTGAACTGTTGTGTTCAAGCGTCATAAGAAGATTTCTCTTCTTTTATAGATAAAGCGCCTTTGAAACGACGCTTTTATTTTCTTTAGAAACGAGGCTTGAACTGTTGTGTTCAAACGTCATAAGAAGATTTCTCTTCTTTCGAAGATAAAGCACACTGAAACGTACACTTTTCTTTTCTTTAGAGAACGAGGTTTGAACTGAAGTATTCAAATGTCATAATCTCTCTCTTTTCATCATCTCTTGGCAAAACATGTAATCATCACCATTATCATTTAGTAGGCTCTTTGTAGTGACAGCTGATGGAGATAACCCAATATGATGAATTTGACCCTGAAGTAAACCAACCCGAACTCGTGACTTAAACTTGCACATATGTAACAAAGAGCGGTCGAGACTTCATCGTCCATTGAATCTCTAAGTACTCTATACTCTTCATCCAACCAACCATGAAGTATAAGACGTACATCACCTCTTGAAAATCCACAATTGAATGTGACACTGAGCACTACAACGTAACTCTTTAAAGTGATAGTTATTTTGAGATGATAAGAGCCCAATTCCCCCAAGTGGAAAAAGAAAAGGTAAAAAACACCCAACAATAAATAGATTTCCAAGTCTTCGTTTTTGATAATAAGCTCGAACAAGGATCATGAAGAATCTTCATCCAACCATCCCCGATACCTTCAGATACTAAGTACACTTGCCTGTGATATTTCACTTCAACCTCGAATAAATAATAGTGAATTAACCCCGTTGTCACATCTTAAAAGCTCAATTCTAGCCTCCTTTGATGTTTAAAGTGAACTATGATAATGGTTTTTCATCCCGACCATGGTTAACAACACATAACCCCATAAAACCAAGTAATAACCAAACTGCAATGACGAATATCCAAACACACATCCAATTCATGACGTACACCCGTTTATCCCTTCTTTGAAGCAAAAACCGTAGCACCAGCATCATATAAGATTTAGACAAACGCTTTCCTTTCTCCAGGATGGTTCCATCAATACGGGATTTTACAATTCTATGGATTAAACCGAGAAATAGTTTCTTTCGCGGGATTTTACAAAACCAAGAATAAACCGCAAGATAGATCAGAATGCACTTTACTTTTACGGGATGTTTCCATTGTTACGGATTTTACAAGCCTATGATTTAAACCGAGAAATAATTTCTTTCAGCGGGTTTTACAAAATCAAGACTAAACCGTAAACAATGTCAGCTTGAAAGTGTTAAGACAACATTGGTTTTGGTGAATATCTGTTTTTAGGGGAACATGCAGTGGTTCGATAACGGTTCATTGTCCAACATCATCAACATCATCAACCAACCATTAAACACTTTGGTAAACACATCATTCAAGCATTCTGTCGGCTATTGTAGTGACAACATGGTGAAGTAAACCCGATATATCAAACTTGAACATGACGTAAAATCCCCATATTTGTTACTTAAGCTTGTACTAATCCTTGTGATCACCCAGAAATACTTACATCAAATCCAAATAAGAATACCAAATACAAGCAACCCTGAAGTCACCTTTGTTCAAAATCAATTCAAGCCGTGATGCAATATTCTTCGTGAAAATGCATACACCAAACAGCCTACCACAACAACTCACATTATCATATAATGTCTCAAATCTCATCATAAATCAAGTCACATAAAATCCAATACTTTAGAAGCCCATACGACCCAATCATGTGAATGGCCCAAACTTGGTTTCATGCAAAAATCAAGGACCGATTTATGAAAATCAATCCAATCGTTCAAGTCCAACGTTCAAATAAAACCTGTTTGAACCGTCACTTCATTATCAAAGTGATGCCGGTCAAGAACCTCGAAGACATTTTAATCTAATAATAGCTCAAGCCGTGAATTATGTATCCTCGTGAAAATATAGCCCAAAATAGCACTCTTACTATCAAATAATATCCAAAAAAAACAGTGTGTAGCCACAAAATAGTTCGGATATATTTTTGTTTTCGAATCAGCCCATCATAACAGGTTATATATACGATCCATCATTCCAACAAACATTACAACTCAATCCATTAACAACACCGGTCCATTCACCCAACAATCCAGTCCAAAGTATTTGGCCCATGAATAGTTACCGGATGCAGATCCATTGTTATTCCTACCCAAGTGATACCCTAATTTTAAGGGTATTTAACACCACTTAACTTCACACATAACCCTAATCCTTACTCAAATAAATCCGCCCCCTTCTAAAAACTCTCCCATCATCAAAACCTAATGATATCACAGGAATAATCCGCCCCCATCTTCAGCTTCCATTCACAATCGACTTCTATCCTCCCTCAATATCCTCACAAAACAAAGTGCATCTCTCACCCAATAATACTCACATCAAACAAACGTACCTAGTATATAATAAGCCACAGGGATGGCTTCAACAATTGTCTTGGTGACAAGATCTTCAGGGAAAGGTCTCGGGTAGGTGACACAAAAGATTAGTCCGTATATTATTTAGTTTTACATCTTGATTGTATTTGAGTTTTAGAGCGAATGAAGACACGATGATAACAATATTGTTATTAATCATGTCTTATGATTCGTAAATTTAATGAAGCATAGGCTTCAAAAAATCTGTAATGATATATGATTCAAAAAAAATCTTTACAAGATTGGGAATAGAGTTGAATCAATCTGAGATTTGTTGTGTCTATTGTGTCTATATTCGAAAAGATTAGATGAGAAATGATGGAGTATGTTTAAGGGTCATGGCTGTGATATGATGAGTATTAGTTTTTTTTTTAAAAAAGGCTTTAGGTGTTTGGTATTGGTCATGAGATGGTCTTGATCTAGTCATTTCTTCTTATACCATTATGTCAAGTCGCTACCTTTCTGTATCAAGTCGCTAATTCTGTCAAGTCGCTACCTTTCTTTAAAAGCACAACTCGCTAACTTACAAATATAAGTCGCTTCAGTTTTAAGAGTCAAGTCGCTAACTTCATTAAGTGTCAAGTCGCTAATGAAACATAGAATCTGGACAGTTTTAGTGACAACTTGCTACGACTTGTAAAGACAAGTCGCTATACAAAAATGCAGCACAACTCGCTACCAAGAATATGACCAGTTTCAAACCCAGAAAGAGGCACCTAAAAAGATATACTTTTTACCCTTTTTACCACTGTTTGGACTTTAAAAACTGACCATATGTCCATTTAACCAGATAATGTAACAATTTTACCATTTGATGACCAAGAAACTGACCTGTATGGACAAAAAGGACTCAAACCAGAAATGAAAAGATGTTGAGACCATGACCTTTTAGACCAAAATAGGAGTTGTTTAAAAACTGTTGCACCATAAGAATAAGAAAGACATAATTTTTCGACCAAAAAATGATACAAAGACAGTTTTTAAAACAAGATTCGAACCAACATAAATCAATAAAACACAATAACCATGGTGCGAAACCACACAAATCAATGATAACACAATAACCATGGCTCTGATACCAATTGTAGGATCGTAATATTTATTGTGTTGATGATTCGGGTGGTCTTGGATGATGGAAATACAAGTTTGCCATGTTTAGAGAGAGAGAAAAAATGAGAGGGTGTTTCTTGCTAGAGACTTGCTTTGTAAATTATGAAAGGTTAGATTAGAGCACCACCCTTCCATGGATGGAAGGGGTATTTATAGTTACAAAGCTAACGTCCTCTGACGGATGTGGATCGAGCATACGGTGGGTAAAGATCAGTCCTTAGTCCGGTGTTACTCTAAACTATTCTACGCTCTTGACTAACTAATTAGCGCTAAATAATGTAAATAACTACAAGTCTACGAGCTAACATATGCTAGACTATAATTGGGGTGACCGACACTTTAAAATGAAATTTCCAATTCCTAACACCCCGAGATTTTACCTTAGCTTTCTAAAAACCATAAAAGATAAAAAAGAATCATCCTCAACCCCACCTTCTCGTCATATATTTCTTACTAGCATTCCTATTCCCTAGAGAGCGATATCAATCCCGAGGCTTACCCCATACTACACTACAGCGATTATGTTCACTGCCTAGGAGGTTGAAAAACTTGCTCGAAGAAAAGGAAGTTTCCTTGACCCCGAACGCGCCTTCCGCGCGCATCGAGAGGGGGGGGGGGTAATTCTACCAATTTAAACTACTTAATAATTCTAAATTAAAAACTAATTAACTAATGAAAAGGAAAAAGCTATGAATTGATTGATTGAGTTCTTACGATAATTAAAAACGTATTTAATTAGATTTTCTTACTCCCTAGTTATTTCTTACTGGTTAGTTGAATTGTCACATCCTAATTCTAATTTGTGCATTGTATTCCATGTTAGTCATAGGGGGTGCCTAATTCCTTAGTTCCATGAATCGTAACTTTCCTCTATACTATCCGGGATCGCCAAGTACCGTAGTATCTCCCCCGATTAATCTATTATCCTTAAGCTACAACTCACGCAATAAATACAACGATGGCCTAAGTGCACTCTCAAGCTTTTTGCTATTTAGGACGTTCAAGCTCGCAACAATTAAAGAAGAAGCCAGTTTTCCTTACTCTAGCGTCTACCAATTTAAACAAGAGACAACCTAACAATAATCAACAACTAGGTTTCATTGGATCTAAGTAAACACTAGATTAATTTAGTTAAGCATGGTAGATAAGCAAGAACATAAACAAACAATTGAACATAGAACAAACATGGTGATAGATTGGATAAACAAACTTATCTTTGAGTGTAAAAAAGGTTTGGAACACTAAAATACTGCCCAAGTCAGACTATTAAAGAACTAGGGTTTGCTCTCCAAAATACTACACCTCAAATACAGAAATCTATATATAGATTTACACTTGCGACGGCGTCGCCTTTTGATGTTGACGCCGTCTGGTCGCCTTCATTAGGGTTTCATTAAGGACATGTCATCATTGGGACGATGTCATATGAGGAAGTGTGACGTCGTCTGGCTTCATTATGGACGTCATCTTTGAATGGACCTTGGTCGTTTGGTGAAAAAGTAAGGGCGACGCCCTTCTGGATTTAGGCGTGACGCCATTGTATTAGAACCAAAATATGACCTGAGCCGTCGCTTGAGACTTTTTAGTAAACCTTGTTAGCGACCACGTCGTCCTATGGTTTGGGACGCCATCAGGTGTGAAAATCAGCCTTGTAATCTTGAATTTGTCGTTTTCTTCATGTTTTCGATCCTTTTCGTCCAAAAGTGCTTGATTCCAGCAATTTGCTTCCAAAAGATCTAAAATGTGAAAATGAATGACTTTAAGCAGTAACTGATATAAAATGTAACGATTTAAGGCTTAAATGACCCCCTAAAAACGTATGGTTTAAATCCTTATCAGGACATAACATTAAAAGAAAAAGCAAAACTTGAATCTGAGGATGAATATGAAGATATAAAGAACTTGACATTTCTTGAATGGGTGCATAGAAATTTTGATGACTATTGTAAACTTGACCAACGCTTAAAGTGGAAACTAGAAAAATATTGGGAGAAAATTCAAGAAGGATATGAATCAAGTAATGAATAGGGGATGGCAAAAATCCGAACCTGATGGGGACCCGATCCCAAACCAGTTTGTTGGGAATCCCGAGTTGACGGGTATGGGAATCCTGAAATCTGAAATGGGGATGGGGCGGGAATGAGGATAACATAAATCTCGAACCGCCCCAACCCGATCTTTCTAGTGTACATGTATTTAAAATTTATATCTTATATCCGTACTCGATTAACTTGTATATGCATATGTATATATGCTTATAAGTATCTGCATGTATATTTATATGCATATGTGATATTTATAAGATCAAACCCCATTAAAATAAAAAGTTAGAAGTATAAGCACCAACTACATATTATTTAACTATTTTGTCTGAATACTTACATATGATACATATAGTTTTTATATTTTATATGATGTTATAATGTTTAAGATGTTTTAAAGTTGAACTGAAATTGTAATTAATCTAACTATGGGTGATGTACGTTTGTTGAGAAACTTTAAGAGTCAAAATTCTTTAAATGTTTGATGAGTTGGTGGAATTTTTATGTTATTTCATAAGGGTGGAAAATCCCCTAATCTCCGCGATGACCCTTGATCCCCATTGGGGATGGGGAAGTAAAGTAATTCCCTGACGGGGGTGGGGACGAGTATGGGGATAGAGAGTGATAACAGGGATGGGGATGGGAAATATAATCCTTGAAATTCCCCGAAACCCATTGCCATCCCTTACTAATGAAGCTTGGAGCGATTATTCACCTCAAAATGAGAATGCGCTAGAGCCTATGAATGAAGACACGGATGATGATATTGGATACTTGGAGGACTATTTGATTTCTAATGATGATTAATACTATGTTAATGAAGAAGAGGAAGCGTTTAAAGAGAGAAAGTGTAGATTGCTTAGAATACCATATGAGAAACCAAGATGGATTTAGATCAAGATTTTTGAGAATAATAATGATAATGCATGGAAATAAGACCTTTATGATGACTTGATTAAGGAGGAATTCTCGAGCAAGGGTAAGAGTGACTTGAAATATGAAGTCTTTTTTCGTAAAGAATTAAGAAGATTGATAATGAAATACTGCAAAGGGCGAGAAGATAAGATGGACATTGATGTGTTCTAATAGGTTTATATATTTTAAACCAAGTTTTACTATTTATATTAGTAGAGCTAACCTATAGACTAACAATAACAGGCAGTGTACCCGATCAATGTAGCTAGTGTGGTAAGTACCAGTTGTTTGTCAGGAGTGAATTGCTAATATACTAATCCTAAAGGTATTTTAACTACTAATTAACCTAAACTAACGCAAAGGGGGGGTTAACCCTGAGAGACTAGCACAAGTTTGATTTTCTACTTAAACTACGAAAGCGATTAAATAAACTAAAGGGAATTGATACATACACCACATTTTTTGATTAATGCACCACAATTTGTGCATTACAGTTTATACCGTACAATACTGTAATGCACAAATTATGGTGCATGCATTAAAAAATGTGGTGTGAGTATCACCCCTTTAAACTAAATAATGCAAGAAAAATGATAGAAGTAAGAAGGAACTAAATCAAGATAGGTATAATGTGCTAGCCAAGTATATCCCAATTAAGTATTAGTGATATGTCTTACTAGTGCAATGATTCTAGTTAGGTATCGTATGTCCCTCATCGGTGATTTGCTAATGCAAATAAGGTGGATCTTCTCCCTTAATCCAAGACTCTGACGAGGGTTAATGTTATAACCATTAACGAAGCACGCATAATGTACTTCGACTATTGTTTATAATCTATCTAGGTAACATAAATGCAACCTAAAACTCTACGAGTTTTACTAACATATTTGACTCATTCGTGTAATCATCTACCTAGCAGTATTACACGTACTAGTCACAATAAAAGAACCTACTTAGGGAATCTACTTGACTTGTGCTCCTAAGCTAGTGCCAATGCAATTGGCTTTCTACATTCAATTATTATGATTCAGATCTAAGGTATATAATTAAAATAACCACTAATGTCGTTAGTTAAGTTACATAATTTAAGGTCATATTCTCAAGATCAAGCTACAAGACAACCACGAACAAGTAAATAAACGAGCATAGACGACAAAATTAAATAATATCTAATGCAGGTTTTACTGACCAGGTTTTAATATTTATAAGTGTCTTGTTTACCTATGGTCCACCCTATGCACTAACGGGCGGTGTGCCCGATCGTGTGGCGTAGTGTCAGGTAAAACCGAGGTTGTCCCAAGAGCTATGTGGTAGATTCTAATTAAGTCTAATTGTCTTTGGTTTTAATTATCGAAATGATTAATTAACTAATAAACAAGAAATAAAGAAAGCAAATAAAGACAAGGATGTGATCAATAGAGGTAAAGTGTGCTAACCTAGTTACTCATCTTATCATGTTATGTTCATGTTTAATTACTTCCAATTGATTCAAGTGGGGGTTTAGGTCGCTAGGATAGCATTTGGCCAGTTCGTCCTAACCTATCAGCAAAGGTTTCCACTGGAGATCAAGCTACTACCCTTGAAAATCCAGTTGTTTTTAGTCCCCTTAGCCAAGTTATTAAGTTCCGCTACATGCAAGATTCAAAACAATGAGTGCCCGGGCGCTAGCATCTTAGACACTCATCCCTAACTTTTTAAGTTCATCCAAACGGCATGTGATCATTTGGTCAGTTCGCACAAGAGATGAAGGGTCATCAGTTGGTCAATTCTTACCCTTCCCACTCAATCTACCTACTTAAGGTCAGTTGGTCAATTCTCCTAAGAAACTAGACACTACCGCCATTCAAAACTACCGAAACAAGGGTAGCTACCAATGAACTATGCATGCATACACTATAAATAATTGTACGGAATCAATGTAAATGTAAACACAACAATTAAGGAATCATAACTAGGCTAGCACCAACGGTGCTTAGCCGATCATATTAAGAGAAACAATTAATTCAATGGTTAACATATTGCAATACATGAATCGAAAGTAAAAAGAAAGATAATCGCTAATGCTTATCGTTAGGGAGTGATTTCTCCCTTGGAGATGGCTCCGTATGCTCTTCAAGATCCGCTTTGGTCCCTTCTCACGTTCTCTACTTTTGGTGTGGAGTGAATGATGTGAAATCACGAATTTAGGGCTTGTATTTATAGGCGTAACTTAAGTTGAGAGTTATGCCGTAACCTTAATATCTTCATAATAATGCTCTCGTAATAGCTGGTTATGGCGTAACACATGAGACGAGTTACGCCGTATCTTCAATACAAGCTACAAAATACGTGATTATGCCGTAATCGTTGGAAGGAGTTACGGCGTAGCTTATAGTGGCGTGGAACATCTTTTGACCTAATGGTTTACGGCGTAATCCTTAGTGGGAGTTACGCCGTAATCTTCTGCTGAGCTGGCCTTCTGAGTCACGCATTAGCTACAACATAATGTGAGAGTGGAGTTACGATGTAGCTTCATCACATTGGGCATACTATCATTCTTCTCTTATAAAATCTCCAAATCCGCGTCTCTTTAGCTCCAATGCTCGTAATTTGCCTGAAAGTGAAATATAGAGGAAAACAAGCGTAAATCCATATAAATGATATAAAATAGGAGCATTATCGGGGAAAATTGACACTTAATATTCAGGACTTTTTGATGTTATCAAATATCCCCCTACTTGAACTCTACTTGCTCTCAGGTAGACCTTATTAGATAAATTTCTAAAAAGATATCTCTCATTAACTGGAAAATATAAGTTTAAAAATACCTTATGCCAGAATAAAACAAAGCCAAACACCTCACGAAATAGGAACAAAACACTCATATTCTCTCAACTAATCTAAGTGTCAATTTTGGGGTGATCACTCAAAGCACAATCATAGCATGTATTCTATCATAAGCTTGGCGGTTACACAAATCTCCACCACTAGAGTTAAGGACTAAACAATTCTCGAAGGCAATATGGGTAGACACGACAAAGGTTAAGGGTGAATCGTCATTACTAACATGTCACGGCAAAGTGGACAACATCAATGATACATGACCAAATCCATGGCCAAGATACCAAAGATTGCTCGCTTCATCACCTAGACACGCTTCATGACTAAAGAGGGTAGGATAAGACATGGGATATAATTGGTGTAAAGTAAAAATAACAAGCAAATAGTCTAAACCTATAACCAAGTCATCACCGCTTACCGTTCATCCAAAGTTTGAGTTTCAAGGCTAAGAAACCGGATCATGATATACCAAGTTGATGTGCCATTAGAGGACGTCATGATGGGCACATTACTTGTTCTTCAACTGTTAACGCAATAATTGCCAACTTCATTCTTTAATTATGACCGAGGTGGCCTCCTCGATACTAAGTCTTTGATGAGCTCTTAAACATAGTTCTTATAACTTCGCACTTTACAATAAACAAATAATTACAACTATTTTTTATTTTGTTTTTCGAATCATCATTTTTTTTACATCATAACTAAATATAACATCCCCCCACTTGAGATGAACAATATGAGAATTCGGGGGGTCTTCAATGATCTTCAAATATATGTCTTAGACGAAAGCGTGATTACCGAACCTTTCTACTTGAACCTTGAACTTAGGCAAACAATGATTTCCCGATCATAAATTAAGACTACACGGTAGGCTAAGGTGAAAGGGTGTATCGAAACAATATATTGGGTGAACAAAATGAAAGGAATGGCTCAGACGGGTGTATCTAGGGGTATCGTGCACTAAAGGTGAGTGCAACAAAAGGGTTTAACATGGGGGTTGAGAAGTCGAGGTGACTAATCGATAGACACACAAGGATAGGCTATTTGGGTGATAATCCTATAATATTGCCTTCTTAAAATGAATATTCCAAATACATTAAGCTAACTCAACATACCTCGTCTATGGTCTTGAAATGATGCAAAGGCCAAGTTCTAAAGTTTACAAGCTACCGGCACACTCATAACTTGGTGGATTTGGGGTAAATATTTGGAAACGGATAAGGCTAATCTCATCATATACTATCAAGGGTTATAATGTGCTCGACTAAGGTCTAATCTAGTTAGCTTAAGAAAAACATGTCAAAATTTTAAAAATGGCACAATTTTTCAAAATAAACTAGAAAAAAGAAGACAAAATAAAGTTCAAGAGATAATTCTACTCCCGTCCCCCCACTTGAAATGTACAAAGTCCCTTTTGTACTAAATGATTGGTGGCAAACTGTCAAGTTTATTACACAAATCAACCACTTGTGAATGGTCAACCGTAATAAAATTAAAACAGTCTAAAACCAATGCAATGAAGATCTAGAGGAGTTTAGTGTTTCCCCAGGTCGTTAAGTCCCAACGAGCTGTGCGACTGAATAACCAAACGTGTAGTGATCGGGTGATATTGAACGGGAAAAGGTTTGTGATTATGAATAATTATACCTAAAGAAAAAGTTTGTAAATTACAGGGGCTTAAATGCAAATTAAAGAAAATTAAAAAGCTAAATTATATTAAATAAACGCTATCACTATTTTTAAAATTTGATTTTCTTGATTTTTCTTTTATAAATTTAAATTAAAAACTACGTAACGTACAAAAGAAAATGTGAAATTGAAACAGTATTAATCCTAAAAATATAAAAATGAAATTTTTACAAACCTAATGATAAGAGAAAATTTTGAGAAAAAGAAAATTATTTTTATGACTATTTATTTAATTATTATTAATTAAAACTATTTTTACCTATTTAATAATACCCTAAAATATAAGAAAATATGAAATAAAGCTAGAAAAATGAAATTATGACTTAGAAAATCTAAAATAACTAAAGAGAATTTTCAAAACTAATTTTGTATTTTTACGATTTATATTCTAATTTCTATGATTTAAAACTATTTAAAACTAATTAAATTACTAAAATTACAAATTTAACTAAGAAAAATCGGAAAATTATTTTTTGCTTTTTATATTTATCTTAACCTATGAAAATTGAAAACTTATTTTTGAAGCTTTTACGATTTATTTGTATTAAAAGCTATTTAAAAGTCCTAAAGCTGTTTTTAAATAAGGAAAAATAGCAAAGCAGTCTTGAAAAATTATGAAAATTCAGGAAAAGTCTAAAATATTATTCTAAGTCTATGAAAATATAAAACATATACTAGTGTGCAAGATGATGAAGCTGCAGTGAAAAGTGCTTATAAATAAGCACTCAAAATAAGCTAAAGGCCACAAATGAGCACCAAATTATCACAGAAGCTAGAATATGTTATAACTACTTAATAATAACCTATTTCAACTGGTCTAAACCTCTGAAATGCAAACTACAATGATTTGATGATTTAAAAGCTTAAGTGCCAAACAGTTTTCTGTCTACTTTTGAGCTAAAGCACAAGCTTATTTAATAAGCCAATGTGAAAACCAAAACTGAGGATCTCAAGACCACCGACAACTAACTCAAGACCAAGGTTCAGACCCTATAAAGCTAAATTGAAGCTTGTGCAAAGCTTGTAAGAGGCTGTTTCACACTCGGTGTGGCGAGTGTGAACAAGGAGATAGGGGCTTATTGACGGTGATTTAGACCTTATAAGAGCTTCCAAAATTCAACAAAAATCAGTTTAAGAAACTTGACCAACTCAACTAGAAAAACCCAAAATTTCACTTGAATTTGAACGAAATTGAATTCATGAAAAATCAACCAAGTTGGGTGAAAAGCAGTTTTCAACTTTGACTTTTGAAACGAAATGAAAAGTTGACTAAAATGAATTTTGAGCTTAAATTTTGAACCGAATGTGATGTTTTAAGCTAAACTAAAGCTATATTAAGCTACTCTACTGAATTCTAAACACAACTCAAGCTTTTGATTTTTAAAAGTTCCAACATATATGCAAATAGGACAGTTTTAGAAGGATTTTGACTTTGGCTATTCTAGGGTGCAAATGAATGACTAAAGTGACTCTATTATACCTAATTAAGACTAAAGCAACTAGTGTTAACCACTGAACTAACCTAAATCTCAGTCTAACACCTAATGCCAAACACTAGTTTATCTAACTAATTTGCAATTTAAATCACTCTAACTACTTAACTAGCTGAGACTAACTCCTAAACTGAATCAAATTAGCCTAATGAAAACTAAATGAGCAGATAAAGCTCATCCTAACCAGATTCAAACTCAGCAGATATTACAAACTATACTAGATATTGAAATAGAATAAGTACTCACAAGTTATCCGACTTATGTGAAGCTTAATCCGAACCAAAACTACACTAAACTACTAAATTCCATCCCAATCAAGCTCTGCATCAACCCAATATTGTAACCATTTCAAATGAGCTTGGTTTGACTTTAGTTGACCAAATTGAGAATTAGCTTAAAAGCTGGATTATAAACTTACTAAGAGCTATGAGTACCTTTAGTAAGCTTATTAGAGTTATAATAAGGCTTATTGAAACACGGTTTTAGATTATTTAAAGCGCATAAGTAAAGAAAACTTAAAACTAGAAACTTGGATAAACTTTGAATTAATCACGAAAATGAGTTACAATAGACTTAATAACTTTGGTTCAATACAAGGAAGATTAAATTACAAATTAGAACTTAATTGAGACATAAAATTAAAAACGACACATATGAAAAATTAAAACTAAAACTACTCTTCACTGCTTTTCTCTTCTCTATTTATCATCAAAAGTCTTCTCCTCTCTCTCTGAGCTTTTCCACCAATTTTAGAACCGTTGGATGATTGGGGTGGATTTTAGCCGTTGATGGCTTTTGGCGGGAAAAAGGTTTTAACAGTTGAGGGGTTGAGTGAATGAAAGGAGAAGCATTAAATGATTCTTGTTTGGTTGTTGAGGTGGAGTGATAAGGGTGTGGATATGATTTGGAGTGAGGTGATGGAGTGTTGCGGAGGGGGTGGCAGTGGGTGAAGGCGAAGGTAGTATTGGAGGAAAGGTGGGGGGTAATTATTTGTAGGGGTGTTTGACGGGTTAATAATAGGGTATGAGTTGGATTAGGTAAGGATTTGGGCGGGTATAAAGGGTGTTGGGCTTGGGTTTGAGTTTAAGTGTTTATTGGATTTGGACTTAGGATAGAAATGGATACATTTAACAACTTAGGGACCAAAGTGTAATTCTGAAAATCCAGGGACCAAAGCTGTGACATCTGAGATTGTAGGGCCATTTAACAACTTAGGGACCAAAAGTGTAATTCATGTAATTTCGATAAGTAATCCAAGTGCCATTATTGACAATCTCCAATAATATAAGGGCCATTTTGCCATTTTGAAACTCGAAGGACTAAACTTGTAATTTCTCAAAACTTTTGACATTTTCACCAAAGGACTAATTATGACAACTTATGATTTCAAAAGGACCTTTGGTGACTTTTCTTTAAAATAAGTGCTCGGGGACTATTTTGACAAGATTTGAAAGTCGGGACTGAAGCGCCAATTATGCAAACTTAGCTCGTTTTCATCGATTTTAAACATTTTGCATCCGAAACATATAAAATGCAATTTTGAGATATTTTCGATATTTTGATGCATTTACAGCGTTTTAAATGTTTTGCAGTTGATTTGACCAAAATGATGAGTATTTACACACTCATCAATCCCCACTAAACTATTGCTAGTCCTAGCAATCTTTTGAGAAAACTTAATGGATTTGAATCTCTTTACCAAAAGCCATTACTTACGGGTAGCCAAATGTTTCAGTTCAAGTAAGAACCTTGGTACACCGATAACCAAATGATTTTGAGCAAACCACCGACTTTCAACGGTTTGATTTGTCTTTACGAAGTCGTTTGCTTCGGACTAGCCAACTCTTAGATAAAATATCTTTGGTGAGTCGATTACCAATTATGGTTTTCAATGCCTTTACCACAAGCCATAAACTTGCGGGCTAGCCAACTCTTCACTAATTAAAGATATGGTGGTGAATACCATACAATTTTGGGCAAATTGCAAGCCGTCAACGGATTTGAGATATCTTTACCAAGAGCCGTTTGCTCTGGATTAGCCAATCCTTTTGTTTATTAGACATGCGGATGATAACCATAAGTGAGTAAGTGCAAAACACTTACTCAAAAAAAAAAAATTTTTGGCCAAAATGGGGAATTGGGTGGTATAATTACATGATAAAATTAGTGAAATTCCCCCACTAGAAATGAATATTGCCCTCAATATTCAAAGTACAGCGGTTATGCGAAACATAGAACGTAAAGGGAAATACTCGACCATTATTTTGAAAGATATATATATATATATATATATATATATATATATATATATATATATATATATATATATATATATATATATATATATATATATATATATATATATATATATATATTTTTAGAAAACTTATATACAACAGTGGGGCAACTCCCCACACTAGGGTGGTAGAAAGTAGAAAGAAGTCGAAATATGGGTGAAAACCCATATGGTGTGCTATTGTTTTTGATTCCGAGTCGCTAGCTTGACTCGATCCCGCATTCATTAGTTCATGGGGAAGGTTTGTAGATCGGGACAACCACATGAGGAATGTCCTCTCAAAATAGTGCTTTAATCGATGACCATTCACTTTAAAATTTGGACCATCGGGTTGAGATAACTCAATGGTTCCATAAGGAAATACTTTAGTGATGGTGAATGGTCCGGACCAGTGATTTTGAGTTTTCGAGAAAATTTTCAATCTTGAATTGAAAAGAAGGACTCGATCACCGGCGTTGAAAAGCGGTTCTTGATTTTGAGTCATGAATCTTCTTTGTCTTTTCTTTGTAGATCAAAGAGTTCTCGTATGCTTGATCACGGAGTTCATTTAATTCATTCATTTGAACTTTCGGTGATCACCGGTATCTGAATATCGAAGTTTGCATGTTTCAAGGCCAGTATGCCTTGTGCTCAAGCTCAATCGGCAGATGACACACTTTTCCGTACACTAGCTTGTATGGAGTACACGATGGGTGTTTTATAAAAGTATACGGAAGGCCCAGTGCGTCATCTAGCTTATCCGACCAAGAGG
Source organism: Chrysanthemum lavandulifolium (assembly GCA_022545495.1). NCBI lineage: Eukaryota > Viridiplantae > Streptophyta > Magnoliopsida > Asterales > Asteraceae > Chrysanthemum > Chrysanthemum lavandulifolium. Next base: position 178,238,385 of record CM040244.1, on the reverse strand, counting down.
CATGATTTTAGCCTCTGTCCTTTCGAATTCTTTTAATCCCTCGGTTGGAAACTTCCACTTGCCCACTTGTTTGGGGTGGTGCGAGAGAGGCGGTGAGTTACACCATACTTTGCATGACTCTATCAAGCCGGTCATTGCGAAATCGTACCACGATCGCGATTATAGCTCGTGGAGTTCCAAATCTAGCAAAAGAGATTTTAAAATTTCACAACAACTCGGGCATCGTTGGTAGGTAAAGCCTTCGCTTCAACCCATTTTGACAAATAGTCAATGGCCACAGTATGTATTTATTACCATGAGGCGAAGGAAATGGCCCATAAAGTCAATGCCCGGATGTCAAAATCTCACACACTTGAATGGCGTTTTGCGGCATTTCATTTCTTTTGAGATATTTCGTGACGTTGACAAGCGTCGCGAGTTTTGACAAATTCATGGGCATCCTTGTAAATCGTGGGCCAATAAAATCGGAATCAAACATCTTCTTGGCGGTGTAGTTGGGGCTATGATGTCCCCAATGGGTCGAATGGCAAGCCTTGAGAATGTCATTGGCTTCGACCATACACACATCGCTGATGACTTGATCCGCACAAATTTTGAATAAGTAGGGTCGTCCGAGTAATGTTTTACATCTTTAAAGAATTTGTTTTTCATTGGGATGACATCCCTTTCACCACAAAGTTACCATGGTAATTTGCAAAGTCGACAAACCATGGGGTAGAAGAGTCTCCACGAAAAGAAACCACATTGAGTATTTCGAGAGGAAATGTTTCGTTTATTTCCTTTTCTCGAACACATCTGGTGAGGGTTTTCTAGGCAGACGGATGATCGACATCCGGGTTCTCGGCTCCTTTTTATCACGTATAATGATATCAAATTCTTGTAGAAGGAGAACCCAACGGAGCAATCTCGGCTTTGCATCTTGTTTTGCAAAGAGATATTTGAGAGCCGAGTGATCCGTATACACCACGCATTTGGTCAAGATAAGGTATGGCGAAACTTCTCAAACGCATACACCATGACTAATAATTCTTTTACGTAGTGGTGTAATGGGTTTGAGCTTGATCATAGTCTTACTCGCGTAGTGGATAAATTTGAAATGCTTGGTTTCGTTGCCCCAGGACCGCACCGATAGCAAAATCACTTGCATCGCACATGAGTTCAAAGGGTAAATCGATCGGGGCAACTAGAATGGGTGCTTCCGTAAGCTTTTCTTTAATGTTTCAAAAGCTTGATGCACTCGGTGAGAAGATAAAAGGAGCATCTTTTCAAGAAGATGGGTCATAGGCCGAGCGATTTTAGAAAAATCTTGTATGAATCTACGATAAAACCCGACATGACCTAGAAAACTCCTAATACCTTTGACGGTAGTAGGATGAGGCAATTTAACAATAACATCGACTTTTGCTCTATCAACCTCAAACCCATTTTTGGAAATCTTATGGCCAAGGACTATGCCTTCTTTGACCATAAAGTGGCTCTTCTCCCAATTTAGACAAAGATTGGTGTCTTCACACCGTTTTAGCATTTTATCTAAATGGGAGAGACATGTTTGAAATGAGTCCCCAATGACCGAGAAGTCATCCATAAACACCTCCATTGTTTCCCGATCATGTCGTGGAAAATTGCCATCATACATCGTTGGAGCGTGCGGGAGCGTTACATAGGCCAAAAGGCATACGTCAGAGGCAAAAGTTCCGTATGAGCGGTGAATGTGGTTTTCTTGATCCTGCGGATCAATGGGGATCTGAAAATACCCGAAACCATCAAGGAAACAATAGTATTCGTTCCTGCTAATCTCTCAAGCATCCGATCCATGAAGGGTAGAGGAAAATGGTCTTTCTGGTGGCTTCGTTTAAGTTGCGATAGTCAATACACACTCGCCATCCGTAACCAATCGAGTCGGAATTAACTCGTTTTCTTCATTTGTGACAACAATTATGCCACCCTTTTTGAACACGGTGGATGGGGTGACCAAGGACTATCGAGATCGGGTAAATTAAACGGCATCAAGAAGTTTGAGAACCTCTTGTTTGATAACCTCGTGAATCTTAGGATTCACCCTTCTCGATGTTGAATGCTGGCTTGAAGTCATCCTCCATCAAGATTTTGTGAGTACAAAACTCGGGGTTGATACCCTTAATGTCGGAGAGTTTCAAGCAATTTCTTGCTTGTGTGACTTCAAGACCTTTATGAGAGCGATCTTCTCCTCCTCGATTAAGTCCTTAGCAATTATGACGGGTAATTTATCATCACCCTCCAAGAATGCATACTCGAGATGAGGAGGTAGGTCCTTAAGTTCAACCTCGGGAAATTCTTGATAGATGTTTGTCTTGATTTGATTTCCTCAATTGTGATCTCTTTCGGAGGAGTGAAGGTAATGGATCTTCATTTAACAATTGCTCAAGATAAAGGATATCTCCTCCGAATCATAAACACCATCAATTCCGTGAATTGATTCATCATTAGCAAGAAACTCATCGATCTCTTCTAGAAAAGTCACCTCCCTCAAGCGGGTGAGAGAGGGGAAGAGTCGGCAATGATTGGTTGAGAAGATGTGGTGGAATCCCACTCACGTAATTATGAAAATAACCAAGAAACTCTTGAGAGTACTCCTCGAAGCAATATCAATTAAATCGATTCGATTAACCGATTCAACATCATAATTTGAGGAGTACCTCGAAGTTTGATCAAGGTTAAAGGTGCGACTTCATTACCCACACGTAATGTGATTTCTTGCTTAAATTCATCAATGAGAGCACGGCCCGTTCTCGTGAATCCTCGTCAACAATGAGGGAACCCGATGATCGGCATCGAAATCAATAACCACAAAGTCGACTAGAAAATGGAACTTTCCTACTTTCACGAATACATCCTCAGCGATGCCAAGAGGACGCGATATAGAAACGATCGCAAGCTCAAGAGTCATGCGGTAGGAATAAGTTACGGAAGAAAGTTTCTTCCATCTTGAATAAGGCATCAGTTGATGCATGCACCAAGATCGGCGAGGGCAAAGCATTCAATCATTCACGGAAAACACAAGGAAGAAGAAATTTTCCGGGATCTCTAAGTTTCTCGGGATGCTTCATTATGAAGCTAATGGCGGTTCTCGTTCAAGGAGTTTAGCCATTTCAAGCAGTTTTCCTTGTTGCTTAACATGTGTTTGAGAGTTGATGCAAACTTGGGCATCGACATGATAGCATCCATAAAGCTTATGTCAAAATGAAGTTCTTGGAAAATTTGAAATTTTTTCCATTTGATGGTGGCTTTTCGTGGAGTTTTGATCATTTAAGCGTGATGGGTAAGGGATAGAAGTTTTGGATTTAGGGTTGTCATTTGGGGTTCAAAACAACTCGAGTTTGGTTTTGGGTTTCGGGACAACTTGAGGATGGACATGTCTTTGTACTTTGTGAGCTAGTAGGTTGCACTTGGTCCTTTGTCGCCTCGGGTTCACTTTCCACTACCTTCGGAGAGAAGAAGAAGAGGTAGTAGGAATAAGCGGGTCCATCATATGAAGCACCACTTGGTTGTGATCACCTTTGCATCGCCCCTCGGATTAGCGATCGTGTTGCTAGGTAAAGTACACAGGCGATGGTCGATCATTTAAAGACTTCTTAATGTCGAAATCGCTAACCAACAACCTATTCATTTCCTCTTGGGATTTCATGAATTGCTTCAACAACTCATCGGATGATGGTCAGTTGGAACAATGGCTTGATTTTGTGTAGGAAAATTGGCCTCTATTGTTTGGATTAGGGCCTTGATTTTGGAAATTTCCTTGATTATTGCCATGAAAATACCACAGGTTGAAATTTCCCGACCTTGGTTTCTATTAAAATTTCCTTGGTGTTGGAAGTTTTGACTTTGATTTTGAAAACCGTTATTTGGATTAAAATTACCTTGGTTTTGAAAACCTTGGTTCGTTCTACTCGATTTTGATTACGGTTTTGGTTTTGGTTGAAACCGGGTGGTCGGGGTAGTGGTTAGGACGGTGGTTCGGGTCTATAGGAGCACGGTATTGGTTGCCTCTGAATTAGAAATCCCGCCCACGTTTGCTTCAAAGGTTACCATCGGTGGCCATCTGATTGTAATAGGCATGGGGCCACCGCAAGTAACACATACTTCCACTTTCTTAACCAAAGCAGGAGGTGAAGTTTGTGGAAAAAACTTTCTTTGGTTGGAGAGAACCAAAGCTTGAATTGTTCCGTGAGTTTGTCAATCTTAGCATCGGTGCTAGATTGACTCACGAGCGATGAAATAGAAGGACCAACACCGACTTGGGAAACAACCGGTTTGCTTCGTGCGGTCACGGACTTTAGACTTGTTTTCAATTATCGCTAAAGCTTCTTTTACAATTTTGCTCAAGAAATTTCCTCCAGTGGAGGAATTGAGAAGAATCTTGATCAGTTGACTCACTCCATTATAGAAAGTATCGAGTTGCATTAACTCGGAGAAACCATGGTGAGGACATTTGCGGAGCAATTCCTTAAAACGATCCCACGATTCCTTGAAGGATTCATCAAACTTTGTGTGAACTTGATGATTTCGTTTTAAGACTCGTGGTTTTGGAAGGTGGATAGAATTCGTTCACAAATTTCTTCACCGGTCTTCCCATGTTTCGATCGATTGAGGGGTTGTTTTCAAGCCAAATCCGGCTTGTCCTCGAGGAAAATGGGAATGAAGAAGCAGCGACATCGTAGGGACATTCTTGTATTTGATGGTAGATGCAATCTTGTTAAACCATCGAATATGAGCATGAGGATCATCCTCTCAAAACCATAGAATTGACTTGAGGTTACAAGATTTAGTAACCGGTTTTGAGTTCAAAATTTTCGACCACAATGGTGGGATAACAATAACATCTCCATACCCGTCGATGGGTGCTCGAGAAGCTCACACATAGGACGTTCTTCCGCCATGATAACGGAGTAGTGTGAGCGATCGGATCTCGAGATCCGGTGATGAAGGCGAGCGTCTCTGGACACGCCTTCTTGGAATCGACAAGCTCACGAAATGGGCTTCTGAGACCTAGAAGAGCGGTGCGCATACACTAGAGTTAGCTCTAAGAGACCTCGAGTTAAGGAAGGAATTATGAAAATGGGAAAGAAGAATCTTTTGAGTTTTATGGTTTTGAAAGTAGATATAACAACAAATCCAATTAAAACAATATCGAGGCAAAGCGACGGTGAACTTAAACCAATAATCACAAGATGAATGGCTTCTTTGAAAAGGTAATCACTCACAAGGACACAAAGGCAAGTTTTAATCTTTGGTTGGGAACTTATTATGGTCGTACCCCAGTTAGGTAGTACCTTTGCCTTGGTTTCGGTGGTAATTTTTATGTTGTTATTATTAAACAAAAAATGACAAATCTTTTGTATTTTATCTTTATATATATATAGAAACAAAGAAAAATATTTTTTTTGTGTTTTATACGTTTTAAGATGTTTTTGGATTTTTTGATTTTTATAAGAAAATATAGATATATATAGATGGTATGAACAAGGAGTGAATATTCAAATCACTAATCTTCTAAGCGTAAGATACTTAGCACGACTCCCGTGGCGTAAAATTTGGTTGGTGGCAAACTGTCAAGTTTATTACACAAATCAACCACTTGTGAATGGTCAACCGTAATAAAATTAAAGCAGTCTAAAACCAATGCAATGAAGATCTAGAGGAGTTTAGTGTTTCCCAGTCGTTAAGTCCCAGCAGTACATCTTGATTGAATAACCAAACGTGTAGTGATCGGGTGATATTGAGCGGAAAAGGTTTGTGATTATGAATAATTATACCTAAAGAAAAGTTTATAAATTACAGGGGCTTAAATGCAAATTAAAGAAAATTAAAAAGCTAAATTATATTAAATAAACGCTATCACTATTTTTAAAATTTGATTTTCTTGATTTTTCTTTTATAAATTTAAATTAAAAACTACGTAACGTACAAAAGAAAATGTGAAATTGAAACAGTATTAATCCTAAAAATATAAAAATGAAATTTTTACAAACCTAATGATAAGAGAAAATTTTGAGAAAAAGAAAATTATTTTTATGACTATTTATGTATTATTATTATTATTTAAAACTATTTTACCTATTTAATAATACCTAAAATATAAGAAAATATGAAATAAAGCTAAAAAGTGAAATTATGACTTAGAAAATCTAAAATAACTAAAGAGAATTTTCAAAACTAATTTTGTATTTTTCGATTTATATTCTAATTTCTATGATTTAAAAACTATTTAAAACTAATTAAATTACTAAAAATTACAAATTTAACTAAGAAAATCTGGAAAAATTATTTTTTGCTTTTTATATTTATCTTAACCTATGAAAATTGAAAACTTATTTTTGAAGCTTTTACGATTTATTTGTATTAAAAGCTATTTAAAAGTTCTAAAGCTGTTTTTAAATAAGGAAAAATAGCAACAGATCTTGAAAAATTATGAAAAATTCAGGAAAAGTCTAAAATATTATTCTAAGTCTATGAAAAATATAAAAACATATACTAGTGTGCAAGATGATGAAGCTGCAGTGAAAAGTGCTTATAAATAAGCACTCAAAATAAGCTAAAGGCCACAAATGAGCACCAAATTATCACAGAAGCTAGAATATGTTATAACTACTTAATAATAACCTATTTCAACTGGTCTAAACCTCTGAAATGCAAACTACAATGATTTGATGATTTAAAAGCTTAAGTGCCAAAGCAGTTTTACATACACTTTTGAGCTAAAGCACAAGCTTATTTAATAAGCCAATGTGAAAACCAAAGCGAGGATCTCAAGACCACCGACAACTAACTCAAGACCAAGGTTCAGACCTATAAAGCTAAATTGAAGCTTGTGCAAAGCTTGTAAGAGGTTGCATTTCACACTCGATGTATGGTGAGTGTGAGCGAGGAGATGGGGGCTTATTGGACGGTGATTTAGACCTTATAAGAGCTTCCAAAATTCAACAAAATCGGTTTAAGAAACTTGACCAACTGAACTAGAAAAACCCAAAATTTCTTTGAATTTGAACCGAATTGAATTTATGAAAAATCAACCAAGTTGGGTGAAAAGCAGTTTTCAACTTTGACTTTTGAAAAGAAATGAAAAGTTGACTAAAATGAATTTTGAGCTTAAATTTTGAACTGAATGTGATGTTTTAAGCTAAACTAAAGCTATATTAAGCTACTCTACTGAATTCTAAACACAACTCAAGCTTTTGATTTTTAAAAGTTCCAACAGATATGCAAATAGGACAGTTTTAAAGGATTTTGACTTTAGCTATTCTAGGGTGCAAATGAATGACTAAAGTGACTCTAATATACCTAAGTAAGACTAAAGCAACTAGTGTTAACCACTGAACTAACCTAAATCTCAGTCTAACACCTAATGCCAAACACTAGTTTATCTAACTAATTTGCAATTTAAATCACTCTAACTACTTAACTAGCTGAGACTAACTCCTAAACTGAATCAAATTAGCCTAATGACAACTAAATGAACAGATAAAAGCTCATCCTAACCACAGATTCAAACTCAACAAATATTACAAACTATACTAGATATTGAAATAGAATAAGTACTTACAAGTTATCCGACTTATGAAGCTTAATCCGAACCAAAACTACACTAAACTACTAAATTCCATCCCAATCCAAGCTCGCATCAACCCAATATTGTAACCATTTCCAAATGAGCTTGGTTTGACTTTAGTTGACCAAATTGAGAATTAGCTTAAAATTGGATTATAAACACTAAGAGCTATGAGTAGCTTTAGTAAGCTTATTAGAGTTATAATAAGGCTTATTGAAACTGGTTTTTAGATTATTTAAAGCGCATAAGTAAAAGAAAACTTAAAAACTAGAAACTTGGATAAACTTTGAATTAATCACGAAATGAGTTACAATAGACTTAATAACTTTGGTTCGGTACAAGGAAGATTAGAATTACAAATTAGAACTTAATTGAGACATAAAAATTAAAAACGACACATATGAAAAATTAAAACTAAAAACTACTCTTCACTCTGTCTTTCTCTTCCTCTATTTATCATCAAAAGTCTTCTCCTCTCTCCTCTGAGCTTTTCCCACCAATTTTTAGAACCGTTGGATGATTGCGGTGGATTTTAGCCGTTGATGGCTTTTGGCGGAAAAAGGTTTTAACTGATTGAGGGGTTGAGTGAATGGAAGGAGAAGCATTAAATGATTCTTGTTTGGTTGTTGAGGTGGAGTGATAAGGTGTGGGATATGGTGGAGGTGAGGGTGATGGAGTGTTGGAGGGGTGCAGAGTGGTGAAGGCGAAGGGTAGTATTGGAGGGAAAGGTGGGCGGGTAATTATTTGACCGGTGTTTGACCGGGTTAATAATAGGGTATGAGTTGGATTGGGTAAGGATTTGGGCCGGGTATAAAGGGGTGTTGGGCTTGGGTTTGAGTTTAAGTGTTTATTGGATTTGGACTTAGGATAGAAATGGATACATTTAACAACTTAGGGACCAAAAGTGTAATTCTGAAAATCCAGGGACCAAAGCTGTGACATCTGAGATTGTAGGGACCATTCATGTCATTTCTGATAAGTAATCCAAGTGCCATTATTGACAATCTCCAATAATATAAGGGCCATTTTTGCCATTTTTGAAACTCAAAGGACTAAACTTGTAATTTCTCAAAACTTTTGACATTTTTCACCAAAGGACTAATTATGACAACTTATGATTTCAAAGGGACCTTTGGTGACTTTTCTTTTAAAATAAGTGCTCAGGGACTATTTTTGACAAGATTTGAAAGTCGGGGACCTGAAAGCGCCAATTATGCAAACTTAGCTCGCTTTTTCATCGATTTTAAACATTTTGCATCTGAAACATATAAAATGCAATTTTGAGATATTTTCAGTATTTTGATGCATTTCTGAGCGTTTTTAAATGTTTTGCAATTCAGATTTGACCAAAAATGATGAGTATTTACACACTCATCACTAAACATTAAATAAAGGTGAAGAGAAAGTAGGATTAGAGCTAGAACTTCCCTGAAATTTTCTCCTAAAGAGAAAGAAGTCCCACGAAAGGAATCGTGCCTTCGCTTAAGCATCCACGAGCAAAATTCATTCCCTGAAATCATACTACCAACAAGCATAATTCTAAAAAAAAGCAAAACAAAAATAAAAAGAAATCTAACTCACTATCGTAGGAATCACGGTTGCATTTAGCGTATGCAATAAGCCTTTTAAACCACTTGGTGTCCTAAGTGGACGAGTGTAGTCTCGTGAGGGCTTACAGGGAACATACCCACAAAGTTCATTTGAAAAATAATATAAGGTTATTCTGTTTAAAAAGAAATAATTAATACTGGAGGATAGTTACGTCGTAACTGACGCTACTAGAGGGCATCTATGGCGTAACCATTGCATGGGACTACATCATAATTGGTAATGATCTGGAGAGGATCGCTACTGGAGATGTGTTACGACGTAATCATGGGGATGAGTACGCCGTAACTGATGGACAGACCTTGTCCCCGTTCAGGCTGCTGATGCAATCTTCTCCGATTCCTGCAAAAATAGTTAAAAATACAAAACCCAATAGAAATAGAAATAAAAGAAATAAAAAGGATAATTCGGGTTGTCTCCCGAAAGAGAACTTTTATTTATTAACGAGTCTTTAAGTTAGACTCAAAGCCATGGGGCTTTACGGTGGCCTACGAACTTGGCCAACCTCCTCCATATCCTTCATCAAGTTATGCATGACCCAAGCAACATTCATAGCAGTGCGAAGATATTTCTTTGTCTCGATCTTCCGAATTTTACAAAACTTTTTGTCCGGCCCCAAGTTGTTAGGATTTAGTAAATCCAGTTAGTAAAGTGTCGGTCACCTCAAGTGTATGTAATCGTTAGAATGCTCGTAGTCGTAGTTATTTAATGTTTGGTAGTATTTAGTTAAGTAACACCGTGGAGGACGAACGGGTCTTTACCCACTGTATGCCTGATCCACAGCCCGTAGGTGGCGTTTATGTAAGATACTATAAATACCCTCTACCTTCCAAGGTAGAGGGTTGGAGCTCATAATAATACTTTTACTTTCTCTCACTAAGTTCCCAAACCTCTAAACTTTCTCTCTCTTAAACTCATATAGTATACGCCCTTTTATGATCATGGTTTGATGTGTTTGTGAAATCTAATATGTTACAAGTGGTATCAAGAGCCATGGTTTGATCATCTCTCTTACATGTTCTTGGATTTCTAGTGGTTTTATATGGTTTTTCGGTTTGAAAAAGTTTAGTGGTATTTGCATCATTTGGATCATTTCTTGTGTTAAAGTTTGAATTTTGATTGTACTTTCGTGTTTAGAATCATTGTATGTGCTTGGGTTTTGATTTGGAAAGCTTGAATCAATGTGGTTGGGTTAGTTTTGGATTTAAAAGTGTTGCTTTTGAACTTTTCTAGCTAGCGACTTGAGTATCGGAATAGTATTCTTGGTAGCGATTTGCTTCTTTATTATTCAGCGACTTGTTGTTGTTGTGGTAGCGACTTGAGCACTAGCGACTTGTCTTTTGAGACAAAGCGACAAATAGTACAAATTAGTGGCTGTACCATTTCGGCTAGCGACTTGTCGACGTAGTGACTTGTCTTTACGATTTTCAACCACTTGACTTTGTTGTGGGTAGTGACTTGTGCTCTAGCGACTTGTCTTTTGAGACAAAGCGACATATAGTACAAATTAGTGGCCGTACTGTTTAGTCTAGCGAGTTGTTCTTTAGCAACTTGCCCATTTAGCGAGTTGTTCTTTAGTGACTTGCCCACTTAGCGAGTTGTTCTTTAGTGACTTGTCTACTTAGCGAGTTGTTACTTTAGCGACCTGTGTCTAGCGACTTGTATCACAGCGACTTGTGCTTTTAGCAAGTTGTTACTTAGCGACTTGTCCTCAAGGTTTATAGCGACTTGGTTGATTATTGTTTATGATACGGTTTTCTCTTGATTTAGTAAAATCTCGTGAAAGAATCTATTTCTGGTTTAATCATAGAGTTATAAAATCCGTGAAACTGTAATCATGTCTACCAACGTGCCTACAATCATCTCTTCTCAGAGTCGAGGACGTTCAAGCACCGGATCAAATACTCGCCCACCCATGCTCGATGTAACTAACTATGACTCATGGGCTCAACAATTTGGTTGTCTTGTTTGGGAAAGGAAAATGGGGTTAACATTCTCAAATCAATTGATGAAGGACCTTATCGATTGAAACTACCGAGACACACTTGAAACCGTGCGGATGGTGCGGTGATCTTAGGTTTGGACGGACCAAAGACGTATGATGAGCTAAGTGATAAGGAGAAGAAGAGATATGATCTTGATATCGTGGCTTCAAACATTATACTTGTGGTCTTCCGAAAGACATCTACAAGTTAATCAATCACTGTTAGGAATTAGAAAATCCAGACGTTAAAGAGTCGGTCACCTCAAGTATATGTATTCGTTAGAAAGCTCGTAGTCGTAGTCAAGTTATGTTAATAAGTAGTTAGTTAAGTAACACCATGGAGGACGGACGGGTCTTTACCCACTGTATGCCTGATCCACAGCCCGTAGGTGGTGTTTATTGTAAGACATATAAATACCCTCTACCTCTCAATGTAGAGGGTTGGAGCTTCAATACCATTTTTCTTTGTTTCACATAGTTCCCAACTCTCTTCCCTTTCTCTCTCTAACTTTCTCTCTCTAAAACTTGTATACGCTCCATTATGTTTGTGGTTTAATGTGTTTGTGAAATCCTATATCTTACAATTGGTATCAAGAGCCATGGTTTGATCACTCATCTTTCATGCTCTTTAGTTTGGTGGATTTCATAAGGTTTTTGGGGTTATAAGTGTTTAGAAAAGTTTGAATCATTTGGTCAATTTCTTGCGTTAAAGTTTGAATTTTGATAGTAATTTGGTGTTTAGGATCATCATATGTGCTTAGGTTTCGAATTGGAAGGCTTGAATCATCGTGGTTGGGCTGTTTTTGATTGTAAAAGTGGTTGTTTTTGAATGTTGTACTAAGCGAGTTGAGCCATGGTAAAACGTTTCTTGGTGAGTTGCTTTGTCATTTGGGCGTGTTGCTTTGTTATTGGAAGCGAGTTGGTTTATGCGACTTGGCTATTTAGCGAGTTGATTCTTTAAGCGACTTGAGTTCTAAAGCGACTTAGCTATTAAGCGAGTTGTATTGGCGCGAGTTGGTTTATGCGACTTAGTTGTTAAGCGAGTTGTCTGTATCGACTTAGCTATTTAGCGAGTTGACTCTTTATGCGACTTGGGTTTTAAGCGAGTTGTTTCTTTGCGACTTGAGTTTTAAGCGACTTGTCTCTTAAGCGAGTTGATTGTTTAGCGAGTTGATACCAAAGCGAGTTGATTTGTTTAGCTACTTGTCTATTGAGACTTGTTACTTCTTCGTACTACATTTTACGGTTGTTCTTTTGGTTTAGTAAAATCCGGTGAAAGAATCTATTTCCGGTTTAATCAAAGAATAGTAAAATCCGTAGAATCGGAATCATGTCTAACAACATACCTACTATCATTTCTATTCTTTGAGGACGTTCGGCGGTTGGATCGGATACTAAATCCACCTATGCTTGATGCGGGCGATTATGACTCATGGGCTCAACGAATTAGGTTGTATTGCTTGGGAAAGGAAAATGGAGTTAACATTCTCAAGTCAATTGATGAAGGACCTTATCAAATCGAGACTACGGAGATGTTCTTGAAACTACGCGGATGGTACGGTGACCTTAGGATTGGACGGACCAAAGGCGTATGATGAGCTCGGTGATAAGGAGAAGAAGAGATATGATCTTGATATCGTGGCTTCAAACATTATACTGTGGTCTTCCAAAAGACATCTACAAGTTGATCAATCACAACACCTGAAGCCAAGGCAGTTTGGGATAATGTCAAGATGCTTCTCTTAGGTTCCGAATTGACTAAGGAAGACAGAGAATCACAAGCAGTATGATGAATTTGAACACTTTAAGATGAAACCAAGAAAGTGTCTATGAATATTACGTGAGATTCCACAAGCTTGTGAATGACATGAGGAATATCAAAATGACCATGCCAAATATTCGCTTGAACTCAAAGTTTGTGAACAACATGAATCCCGAATGGCACAAATTTGTCACCCGTGAAGCTAACCAAAGGACTAAAGAACACCAACTATGAAGAATCAGTATGCCCTCCTTCTTTTCGAATGAGAGGCATGCTATGTTTGAACGAATGATTCTTGATCGGTTCAAAACTAAAGCGAGGATAAACAAGTTCATCAAATGATTCAACAAAGATTCTACACCAATGTAGGGATTACTACCAAAGCTTCTCAAGTCATACCTCACGGAAGCGGTAATCACAAACTCATTCCCGATCCGAGGTTCAAGCAACGATGTCGATGCGTCATGGAACACTTCATCAATCAACCGCCCTTATGGTTAAACAAAACTTGACCCTTACCACACATACTAACAGTCTGCACACCAACAATGAAATCAGAAATGCATCCAACCTTCACAATCATGCTATTGTCAGAGATGGAAAGGTTATGGTGCAACCAGGTCAAGGTAGACAGTATGAATAGGGAAGAGGTGGAGTTGGTGGAGGGTATGTGGCTAATCAGAATTGTAGAAGGAATGCCAATCAAGGACAAGAAAAGCCAACCAAGTGCTACAACTATGGTGGTGATGGACATATTGCGAGGAAATGCACATCTCCAAAACGTTCACAGAATGCAGAATACTCCAGAGACAAGATGTTGCTTGTGCAAGCTCAGGATAATGGAGCAACTTTGGATGAAGAGGAGCGTTGTTTCTTGCAGAAGGGAATGCTAAGACATATGATCTTGATGTGGATGAGCAGCTGTAGGATCGAATATTTATTGTGTTTGATGATTCGGGTGGTCTTGGATGATCAAAATACATGTTAGACATTTTAGAGAGAAAGTAGAGAGGGAGTTTCTTGGTAGAGACTTGATGAACAAATAAAATGTTAGATTGAATGAGAGCTCCACCCTTCCATGGATGGAAGGGTATTTATACTACAAACATAACGACCTCCTATCGGCCCGTGGATCGTGTATAGAGTGGGTAAAGACCCGTCCTTCCTCCATGGTGTTACACTAAACTATTCTACGCTCTTGAATAACTAATTAACTATTAAATAACGTAAAAAACGACAAATCTATGAGCTAACTTATGCTAGACTATAATTGGGGTGACCGACACTTTAACATGGAATTTCCAATTCCTAACAATCTCCCCCTAAGGGAGGTCACCCCATGAAATACGTTTTGCATCCTAGCATTCTATTCTTGACTTTGTTCTTGAGCTCGTAGACTTCAATTCTTCAATTCCGCAATTTTTGTGCTTTAGTAGCGATTCTTCAAAGTCCGCATATTTTTGTACCTTAAGTGGAGGCCTTTAACTGATCCACATCTTTGATGATCTTCGAGCTTTCTTTGAGATCATCAGCCACAGTAAATCTCTGGATCACCCATTGTTGTGTTGCCATCATGTGAAGTTGTGACTTTTGGACCGACATGCTCACACTTTTGAATCATGACATCTTTTTATCGAGTAGCGAAGCTTTCTTGACTCATGATATTTGCAAAGAAGTAGCAATAGAACATAGTATAGAAATATCGAGCCGGGTTGTGTAGATTAGCACCATCATGATTTCTTCAAATTAAGTGTGGATCTTTGTGAGCATGCGCTTTAGATTGACTCCTCAATTACGATCACCGCAACCGTCAAATGTACCGCAAACAACGATTAGCAATTAAACACACGAAAGTGTCTTTGATCACTTCGTTGAAATGAGGTACACGGCCCACGGTTCCCGTTGATCAAGACAAGTACGCCTATGATCGGTAGGATTCCTAAGAATCTCCTTGATGGGGTTCGTTGCTCTAGTCGTTCTCAAACCGAACGTCTCAAAGAAGACAACACGGAGTGAGTGAACCGGTAATTGAGATTCACCGATTGATGAAAAATGATTTGAAAAACAATCGCGTATTGCTTAGAAGAAAGAGTTTTGCAATACGACGAAGGTTTTATAAGAAAGGTCAATTTTCAATCAAAATACTTTTGTATTTGAAAAGAATACACATTCGATGTACTAGATAAAAGAAGAGATTCGCACATCGAACGGTTTTTCCAAAAGTATTTTTCAATCGTAGATACTTTTTGTGTTTGAAAACATGAATACACATTCGACGTGCTAGAGAAAAGAAGATTTGCACATCGAACGGTTTTCCAAAAGTATTCGTCAATTCATTTCCTGGACCAAGGTTGATTCAAGATTGAATCTCCCCATCGTTTCTATCCAGTTTTCACAAGCTTAATCTTTTGCAAGATCTCACATGTCACCCACCAAGAGCTTGTTTGATGTTGGCTCTAGAAGGATTTCCATCTTCATCGTGAATACTTTTACATATCACTCGGTTGTTCTGGCAATACCACAAGGATAATGCGTAGGACTCTTAATATATTCTTACTTTCCACATTGTGTGAAACAGCAAGTCTTCAAGAATAGTGTCCTAATGAGATATTGTGGATGATCTCTTGGCTCTAGACTCAATCGTGCATATTTGGTTCCTATGTCGGAGACTAGGGAGAGGGTCTCCTTCTTCAATATCAACAATCTCTAAGAGAAAGTTGATAGATTATGTCGGTTCCCCGTGAGAATGAAACAAGCCCTTTTAAGAGGAACTTGAGTAGCATGGGAAGTTTAGTGCGGTCGTCACTTTGGGTCCATGACGTCTTGTCTTCAATACCGGTGTTACCTTAGTAAACACCAGTAGCATATGTATTGAACCCGTTCTCGCCCTAAGGTTGAATTATTGGAGGTTATTTCTTTTCACCCTTTTCATATTCATTTCTTTTTCATTCTTCAACCCCTTCATTGCTTACCGAGACTTCATAACTAGAACCTTGTTGGGTTTATTCCAAGACTAGCTCTGTCTCATCCGCACTCTTCCCATATCTCACTTTTCTCCTTTTTTCATCATACCTAATGACTCTACACTATCTAGTGGATTGTCCTCGGTAGATCCCTCCGCTCTGGTGGGATCGTGGGAACTAATACCTAACCTAACCATCCTTATAACACCATGCATAAAATAAATTGGTCGGTCTTTTGGTATTGTTCTTTCCTTCTCGAAACCAATTGAAAAATCATTTGGAAAATCAATCAAGGTACTTGTGATATAAAATCAAAACATTTTGTACCTTAATTCTTTTGATCATTTTAGAAATGCTCCCCCTCAACATGTGCATATGATATTGAGTTTGGCACATGGAGGCAAGAGTTCTTTGAAATAATTTCTTTGAAATAATTTCTTGATCACAATTTCCTTAGAAAAAGCCTTTTAATTTTCTTTGGTAAATTCTCTCCCTCAATATGTGCATAGGATATTTGAAATCATTTTATCACATAGAGGCAAGAGTTCTTTTGAAGTACATCCACGATCACAAAAGCCATTAAGAAACCATTTGCTCCCCCTGAATATGTGCATCGATAAATGAAATAGTATAGCACATATTAGAGAGAACCTGCACTTTGAATCAAAATGATCATCATTTATCAAAATTCATTATTAAATCACAAATTCTCCCCCGATCAAAAATATCAAACCCTTTGAGATTTTGGATCCCAAGTGATTTAATAAGGTTTAGAAAACATGGGAGAAAATGCGCCTGGTTTAAATACTCTTCTGGTTTTTGGATAAATCCTCCTCCTCAACATGTGCATTGTGTATTTGAAATCGTTTGGCACATGGAGGCAGGAGTGCCTATAAAGGACTAAAACCAATTCCATTAAAACAGATTTGAGATTTAAATCACTATCTCTCCCCGATCAAGAATTTCAAACCAATTGAGATTTTGGATCCCGATTGATTTAAATCATTTAGAAAATTTTGGGAAAGACGTGGCAAGATTTGATTTTCAAAATGATGATAAGGACCATTTTAAGACATTAAAGATTGTTAGTGTCGTATGATTGTTTTAAGAGATCTTTAAGTAAAATAAAACAATTTCACAATCAAACAAGAACATAAAAAATTTCATTTTGACAGATCTTTGAGTTCTAAAGAAAATCATACCATGGCATAACATTAAATCTTTAGATCACCACTTTGTTTTTGTACAATCCGGACTTTTATGAAGAAATATTGTTTGAAAATAATTTATTTTAAATCACTCTCCCCCTCAATCGATGACCGTAGTCGTTGATTGAGTGACTTAGGTTTTGATAAAAATGAAGTCCGGTGATTTTCAAAATTAAGTCCAATTTATTTTCAAAACAAATATTTTTCCATTTTTCAAAACAATATTAGTTAAAAATTGTTTAAAGAAAATGGTATAATCACAATTATCCTGCACAAAGGCGTTAGGTAGTTGAAACGCTCGCTGATGTTGATGTTGTAGGGCTTGGAAGAAAAACCGTCACGATGCGGTGAGACTTCTACGTTGCATTTTAATGCCAACTTAGGTCAAATTAAGCTCCGTTTCTTCAATCACTTAGAAGAAAACCATCTCGATGCAATGAGACCTCTTACGTTGCATTTTCCATGCCAACTCTCCTTGGAAGTCCAATTAAGCTCGCTTTCTTCATTTGTCAACCCAAGATATAGTTACCCTTTCCTTTCGGCATCCAATCATATTCGACCGTGGGATCCGGATCGGGAACATTCTTATATACCAATATACCGCATACGTTAGTGAACACACATACGATATATGGTGGTCGACATCACCCAAACAAAGAATCGACTAATAAAAGTCAATTCAACATATCAATCAGATCATTCAAATGTATGGGAATAAAGTGTTTATCAAACTCTAATAATCTAATCCTAACAATCATATCCTAGGCACCTAGTCCTTCAACGTAGGTTAACATCATTTTCAATTAAGCATATAGGATAATTAGATAAGTCCGATAGATGATATAAATTTGAAAAATTCCCCCCTCAATCAATGACTCATTTTATGAAAAGATTAAAAGCGCTGAAGTCATTGATTGAGTTTTCAATTTATTTTGAATACTCTGAAACTGATTGATTTACAAGCAACTCATTTTCCACCTTTTTAGTTAAAACAAATATTTTTCTGAAGAATTATAGAAGGAAAAATATTTGAGTAGGAACAGCAGTCCTTCGACATACTTTCCTCATTTTGTTTTAGGAAAAGTGCACGAAATATTTGAAAATTGGTTTAGCGTAGCACTTTCCTTTCTTGAAGAGCGGGTTGCTATCTGAAATAATAGCAAACCATGATTAAGCGCGGGTCACAGTCTGAAATAACTGCAAGCCATAGTTTTTGACATGTTTTGACAAAGAATATTTACACCTCCTGTTCGAACTTCATCTATGGTCCCGTGCCATTATTGAATGACATTTCTAAGACCGCTGATGTTATCGATACCAGAAGACATGTCTTTAGAAAACATATTTTTGGTATTTTTTTTTCAATTTTTTGATTTTTATGGATTTTTGTTGGTTTTATATTTTTCTATTTTGTTTTGTTGGTTTTCTATTTTTGTATTTTGTTTATGATAAAATATGTACAAAGATAGAGTAGATGATATAATTTAAGAAGATGATGATACGAGTACCGAGATAAGGATATCGAGCAGCCCCGTTGAAGAAGATAGAAATCATCATCTCTTAAACGTTCACCACCAAAGCTTCCGGGGCTCCAGAATAAAAGATAGAACAAGAGCCTTTGAGAAAGAGAGACTTTGGCGCTTCCCCAAACCAAAAATCCTTATGTTGAGCAGATTCAAAGCTTTCTTTCAAGCTTCCATTAGCCAGTGCACAAAAAGCACACCATTATCATCGATCTTGTCGCTCCTTTTAAGAATAATCACCGTGATTCTTCGCTCGAGGTTATATCATCCAAAAGAACGACCACGTATCATCCCACACATAAATAACTCTTCTCAAATTTCATTCCACCAATTCGAAGCAATCCATTCCAAAGGTGTCAAGAGACCACTTCCCCACGTAGTTGAATTGATGCGCTCGATCTCTTAGACTAGAGCTCACGAACCGAAGAAGACAAAGAAACTTATACCATCAAGTAGCAGATTAAGTCCAATAGCCAAAGAATAACCCCGATGTATACTTTGTCTCCCCGAAGAAAGTGTATGAAGCTCAAGAGCCCGGCACCGAATGCCCAAAGAGAGAATAACCGATAACATTGAAGAAGCGGGCGAATCACCGATTATCTGCGGGTGACAATCTCTCGGGATGTCAACACCGAATAAGTGATTATATCTACGAATCACCGATTAAGCCCTCAAGTAAAACAATGAGCATCCCTAATGTACACAATCTTCTCCCCGATGATTGTGAAAACATCAAAATCATCACACACTTGTGTACCTCTTTCATCTTCGTAAACTAACTCTTCCATCTCTTCCCCACATAGTTGGAATAAGAACACTAAACGCCTTGATGAGTAAAACCTTGAGTTTCTCTCGGTCATAACATTTGTCTTCCCGGATATCTTCAATTACTTAGAAGTATTAAGTTCATCAAGTTTACTCGCGTTTAGATACGTGTCTCCTTCCCCCTTGCTGGTTTTGATATTTCAGAATCAGCAATCTTTGTAAACTCGTATACATGAAATCTTTTGAGAAGAAAACTTGTAATCTTGTGGGAATCAACTTGCTGAAGAATGTGAGCAAGTCTAATTGGGGATTAAATCAGACATTTCACCCTCCCCCAATTAGTGCTCTCCCCTAAACCGACAATCTTTTTGATAAATGCCCAGATTAAGAAGAAGTCTTTAGATCATTAAATGCAACTCGTCTTTGGTCTTCTAACATATAGCAGAAATGTAGAATGTATAGACTCGACCTTCTTCAAGATTGTCCGAATGGGGAATAGAGTGTTAACATCTTCAACTCACACCAAAAGCATCCCACCAAAAAGCATCCCAATTAACTTACATCTTGCAAATCCCTTAACTAAAATCCTCCCAATCAAACAAGAATGTAAAGATGTTCATCAAGGAAATCAAGAATCGTGCCGCAACAAACACACAAGATGGTAACACCAAACTACCAATCACATCAAACAAGAACATAGAGATTGTTCGGAATCATCATGTTGATGTATACGTGAAGCATTAACCGAAGCACTTTGTCGATAAACTCATCAATCCGAGTAAAGATGTCAACCAACGGCTCTTAGAAGAAACTCCATGTAAAGATGATCCGATAAGAAGAAGCTCGGTTCTTCCATGAGTTAGAGCCGTATGACCATATATTCTCATAAGTCAATCAACCATGCGAATTATCACACTTTCTCCCCTCAAGAATTGCATACGGAGATGCCATTCTTGATTAAACAAGTGAACATCATCCAAATGTAGTCTATTCACACTTCTCCCCACAAAATTAGCACAGGATGTCGCCATCGTCATTATAGTTGAGAAAGTGGAATCGAGAAAACAATCAACATGAGCTCGGTTCACTTGATGGTAGGCGTATGGAAAAGTATGAAGCATGTTGATGAGAATGGTCATAATAAGAAGATTTCTCTTCTAAGATAAAGCGACCGACACGCATACCTTTCTTTTCTTTAGAGAACGAGGCTTGAACTGTTGTGTTCAAACGTCATAATCTCTCTCTTTTCAATCTCTTGGCAAAACATGTAATCACCCCATTATCATTCAGTAGGCTCTTTTTCGTGACAGCTGATGGAGAAAACCCAATATGATGAATTTGACCCTGAAGTAAACTAGCCCGAACTCGTGACTTAAACTTGCACATATGTAACAAAGAGCGGTGCCGAGACTTTATCCTCCATTGAATCTCTAAGTACTCTATACTCTTCAACCAACCAACCATCAAGTAATAGACGTACATCACCTCTTGAAAATCCACAATTGAATGTGACACTGAGCACTACAACGTAACTCCTTTAAGTGATAGTTATTTTGAGGTGATAAGAGCCCAATTCCCCCAAGTGGTAAAAGAAGAGGTAAAAGTTACCCAACAATAACTAGATTTCCAAGTCTTCATTTTTGATAATAAGCTCGAACAAGGATCATGACGAATCTACATCCAAACATCCT
Organism: Chrysanthemum lavandulifolium; assembly: GCA_022545495.1. NCBI lineage: Eukaryota > Viridiplantae > Streptophyta > Magnoliopsida > Asterales > Asteraceae > Chrysanthemum > Chrysanthemum lavandulifolium. The sequence continues at coordinate 178,217,296 of CM040244.1, read as the reverse complement.
CGATACCTTCAGATGCTAAGTACACTTGCCCGTGATATTTCACTTCAACCTCAAATAAATAATACTGAATTAACGCCGTTGTCACATCTTCTGAACTGCTCAAATCTAGCCTTCTTTGACATTTAAATGAACTTTGATAATAGTTTGACATTTAAATGAACTTTGATAATAGTTTTCATCCCGACCGTGGTTAAAAGCACATAACCCCGTAAAACCATGTAATAGCCAACCTGCCATGACGAATATCCAAACACACATCCAATTCATGAAGTACACCCTTTTATCCCTTCTTCGAAGTAGAAACCGTAGCACCAGCATCAAATAAGATCCCGAAATACACTTTCCATTCTCCAGGATGGTTCCATAAATACGGGATTTTACAATTCTATGGTTTAAACCGAAAAATAGTTTCTTTCTCGGGATTTTACAAAACCAAGAATAAACCGTAAGAAAGATCCGGAAATGCACTTTACTTTTACCAGGATGTTTCCATTGTCACGGGATTTTACAAGTCTATGATTTAAACCGAGAAATAGTTTCTTTCGCGGGATTTTACAAAACCAAGACTAAACCGTAAACAACGTCAGCTTGAATGTGTTATGAGAATTTTGGTTTAAGTGAATATATGTTTTAAGGGAAACATGCAGCGGTCCATCAACATCAACAACCATTAAACACTTTGGTAGACACACCATTCACGAATTCAGTCGGCTATTATGGTGACCATATGGTGAAGTAAACCCGATATGCCAAACTTGATCATGAAGAAAAATTCCCCAGATTTGTTACTTAAACTTGTACTAATCCTTGTGAAGAAGAAACGGTGTACCCAATGTACAAATCCTCTTGACATTCTCTACTGAGTGAGACACCGAAGTGATAGTTACTTTGTGGGTTAAACGAGAAAGAATCACAACCGAAATTAAATAGCCAAGTCTTTATCACACTCTATAAATGCTCAAACAAGTCATCTTCGCGGAAGGGTAAAAAGAAAGAAGACGAAATAAGTAATCGAGCCCGGAAAACTACACTTCAAATCCAAATAAGAGATACCGTACAACCAACTCCGTAGTCAACCTTAATCAATTCAAGCCAAGCCGTGACATAATAATCATCGTGAAAATGTATATACCAAAGTATCAACCCTCATACCACAACAACAATCATCATCATACCATCAACAATTCTTTACCCGAATGAAGACAACTTCACAAACCATACTAAGTCAAGTATAATAAACTCCTTTACCCTGGAGGTTAACCGTAACACATCAAAGTACACGTTTCTCCCCCATGATGGTTTCAAACTTTCGGAAGCATCATAACGTGTACGACCATTTGCACGAGAAGTTCTTGTCATAATCAAACATCTTGAGAAAAATCATGACCGCTGACGATTCTTAGAAAGATTTTGCTTAGACTGTGAAGTATCATTGTCATTTTGTGGCGTCGAATATCTCATGGGAATTGCTGAAATTGAACCTCCTTTGATTCATCGGCTAATAATAATGACCACATATGGAGATAGCGTCACATCAATTTTACATCAATAATACCGTACAAAAATTCCGTGATCATTTTTCAAATTTTCGCACAAGCCGTGAATTTATGTATCCCCGTGAAAATTATACCATACCAAAAATTACCACTCAATGTACCAATTAACATCAAAGATTAGTATCCAAACAATAAAATTCGGATAGCATGTTGATGCATATACTCGTATGATAGTCCATGACAGCCCATGACACACTTAAACCATCTTGTCCATTATGTCCAAGTCAGCCAATGACTGAAACTCAAAGCCCACGAGTCATATTGCAAATGAGGCCCAACCAACGAATTTACATCCAATCAAAGTACCTAAATAACCGATATAAAACACACACACTACATCTCATTACAAACCCTAAAACAAATATAACCCTAAACACAATCACAGAAATACTCTGCCCCCTCCTAATCTATTCACCACTCCAGATATCTCACATGTCAATCTTAATCATCAAACCCTAAACAACCCATATTAATCCGCCACTTTTACATCAGTTCATAATCCGAATATCACAAATAAACCATAGATGTAAAAAGATTCGAAACCCTATTCATCCTTTCAAACGAATCATCCCCATCCGTCGTATATCATTCAATATTGATCTCACCAATCCTATAATGGATAGCCTCGCCACAGGGATGGCTACGAGGGTATGGAATCAACGAGTTAAGCCACAGGGATGGCAAGATGTTTCAATACAAATCGAATGAAACTGGTAGGTTTTACATATTCATTATCTTTTATGAGTTATAAATGAACCAAGGTATAGTATTAACATTATTGTTAAATACTTACCTTTGAGTGTTCAAACATTTTCAGAAAATAATCTCTAAGAGAGATGATCAATGATGATATCCCTTTGGTCAAGAGTCATAGGACGAATTTAATTGAGAACCAAAGGTGATAGACTGAGATCCATGATAGTGAATCGAGTATGTTAGATGAAGAGACATGGAAGCCTTTTTATCTTTAAAAAAAACCGAATCAAAAGAGAAAGGGAAAGCATTGTTGCTTTATCTTTATCTTACATGTTTCGAACATAGGCTTATATGATCAATGATGTAGTCGGTTGTTTGTGAGTAGATCTTTGATATCTATGTGTTTCATTAACCATTCACAACCACGAAACTGAGATCGAATCATAAATGATGAGTCATGATTATTTGTATAGATGTAGGAGATTTGATATTGAAACAAATATATTGTTGGAGTTGATAAATGTAACGAGAGTGTTAAATGAATAAACTGAGGTCGTTGTGATGCTTGTATTTGGTTTTGTGGTCAAGTGGTCGTTTCATACTTCTCCTTCATCCTTTCTGATAAGTTACATCAGCCAAGTCGCTAGCACAAGTCGCTAGCGCAAGTCGCTAGCGCAAGTCGCTACCATGAGTCAGTACTCATGATAATACAAGTCGCTACATGACATGCTAGATAAGTCGCTTTGACTGTTTGACTCAAAAGTCAAACAGACCCAACTCGCTTTTGACCAAAATATCAACTCGCTACATTTTATTGAAAACACAAATTGCTAACTTTTGTTTGAGACAAGTCGCTGCAACATATTAGAATCAAGTCGCTATAAGGAACATGAGGACCATTTTATCCGACCAAGTTGCAAAACCCAAAAAACATGCATAAAAGTGCATCCTTTTTGACCCATTTTGACCATAGAAATGAATTTGGACAATAAAAAGGACAAGTTGCTAGGAGAAATAAAGGTACAAAAACGCTTCCAGAAACCAAAGAATATGGACATATTCAATATTGATCATTTGACCTTCAATTCACAACTCGCTACTAGAAACATATGAGACAAAAAGGACAAATGTTTTGACAACAAAGCATAATCAGAAACAGATAAAACCAAAGCAGTAAAAACCTGTTAAACACACATTTTGACCATGACATATGAAAAACCAGTGACAATATTATCAAACAGCAACAAGCATCAATCAGACAACACCACAAAAACCGCATGGAAAACCACATAACACCATGAGTCAAACCCGAAAATCAACACAACACAACAACCTTGGCTCTGATACCATTTGTAGAATCGAATATTTATTGTGTTTGATGATTCGGGTGGTCTTGGATGATCAAAATACATGTTAGACATTTTAGAGAGAGAAAGTAGAGAGAGGGAGTTTCTTGGTAGAGACTTGATGAACAAATAAAATGTTAGATTGAATGAGAGCTCCACCCTTCCATGGATGGAAGGGGTATTTATACTACAAACATAACGACCTCCTATCGGCTCGTGGATCGTGTATACAGCTGGGTAAAGACCCCGTCCTTCCTCCACGGTGTTACACTAAATTATTCTACGCTACTGACTAACTAATTGACTATTAAATAACGTAAACAACGACAAATCTACGAGCTAACTTATGCTAGACTATAATTGGGGTGACTGACACTTTAACATGGAATTTCCAATTCCTAACAGTAGCCAATTCAGGAAATAGGTCACAATCATCAAAATGCCTTTCAAGTCGCAGACTGTGATGCATTCGACTGATGTCGATGATGAACCCACCGCCTGAGACAATTTTCATGGTAAGCATCTCACCTATGGTCTCTCCAAAGGTCTCATCACCACAAGCCAGTCGGTCCTTCCAAAGATTCAATCATCTCGAGGTGTTAAAACTATACGATGAAGTTGATGAGCAAGAGATGATAACAAAGTACAATCATATCTAACTAATGAATCGATATGAATAATGTGGGTAATAGTAATATTGTCCTATATGATCAATATGTGATTCAAAGGAAAGTGAGATTGTACCAAGTGATGCATCTTCGCATCAATGATGACTATGTTTTGATGAATACACCCATGTGCCTCGATGATTCTCGTTATCTCCGAACCGAATGCCTATAAGGAACAAGTTGCTATTTATGAACAACGGGCTAAGTTTGAGTTAACTACTCGTGAGCGTGAAATGGATGACCAAATGCGCATAATTATCGAAAAAGTAATTTTAGAGAAGAAGTGTTAAAACAAGAGTTAATCTCCTTACGGAAAAGCTTTCTAAAATCAAGTAAGCAAAAACAAGAACTCCAAAATAATGTTAAAGTGCTTAAACAAGAATTTAATGCTAAGGAATCAAAACTTTTGAATGACTTTTCCAATAAAAAAACTTTGAAAAACAAGCTTGAAAATAAGTTGTACGTACAAGGGAATTCCATTCAGACTTCTCACACGATCACTAAGCATAGAGATCACTAAGCATATATGATGGTAATGAAATCCTTAAGCCTAGGCAGAAACCTAGTTGCACTGAGGAAGATATGCAATTAGATGAAGTCACTAGGGATAAAAAGAATAAGAAGCTAAAAGATCCTGAGTGTAAAAAGCAAAACATAACGTACAAGCCCCATGATTACACTAAATAAAATTGGATTTCTGAATAAGTTTAAGTCTCAAACTCTATTAACCCCGTAACAAGTTTTTGGAAAAGGACATAGATATGCAAAAGGCTAATGCACTTGTTAAACAAACACTCCCTTAGGAAAATGCCTCCGAAGAATGTGTATCCTCCAAATACACCAATGAATTTAGTTCCTAGATCTATTCCCACTAAGAGCAAGACCTTAATCACTTTGTATGTTGTTTATCAACTATTTGTTGATTTTGAGAAGACATGTAAGAAAAGGATCACACCTACTAGGATAATCAAGGGAGAGGGTTTTGAGCAAACTAAAGAATGCTATTTAAGCGAGGTCATGCCTTTCTTTAAACAATTAAAAGGTCAATTTGAGAGTCTTCAAAAGGGATAGACTCGGATATTAAAGAAATGGAAAAGAATTTGATGCAATGATAATGAGGTTAATGATTATGAACGGAAACTCAAATATAATGAAATTGAAAGGAAAATCAGATATTTTAAATGAGAACTTAGTATTAAGTTGTGTGGCTCAAGATGTGTTTTATATCACATTAAGCATTCTATTATCGCTTCTCAATTTCATGAATTAACTGTTGCTTTGAAAGTTTCCCATGATCGTGCCATTGAGCTTGAAAACAAAAACTCAGAACTATATGATAAAATTGATCGGGATGATCACGATAATTTGGTAAAACATCTTTCTAAGCTAGAAGTTGAACATTTTGATTTGCAACTAAAATATCAACATCTCAAAGAAAATGTCAAAACCTCAAACATCAAGACATCCTCAAATGTTCCAGAGTTTGATGCTCTTTTTGAAATAAACAAACATGACGAACATATTCAAGCTCATCGCAACACGATCGAAAGTTGAAAGCCCAAATTTCATAATTAAAGGGTGAAAAGAACAATGTGATCGGCTCCCAAATGCCTCCTCCTTTAGATTCTCGGTGTTCTCAAACTTTTCATCTTCAAAACTTGGTTAATGCTTTACAAAAGGAAAATGAGAGTTTTCTAGAAGAAAATGAAAAGTTAAACGACACTTTAAAGAGTTATATGATTCAATCAAAGTCACCGTGACAAGAACAACGAAAAATAACGTCTTTACAAAAGGAAGTTGAGAATCGAGGAGTTAGGTAAAAGGAAAATGCCACTTGTCTTTAATGAGAATGTTGCATCAAAGTCATCTCACGATCGTAAATATCTGCGATGCTTAAATACATTCCTCCTCATCTTAGAAATAATGAACTGGTGTTTCATAACTATTTCGCTCACCTTAAGGATAGTCTAGAATGTCTCCGTGAGATTGTAGAAGAGGATTACATAAACAAGCCACTTGATAGGGAAATTTGGTTTGCTTGCATACAGGCCAAACGATCTCAGGAGCTGTTAGAATGTTTAAGAGCAACATGTCCAAAATCCTTATGTGTGAAAGATAAAGCTGTGTTAAGAAAGTGAACTCTAAAGTGCCCTCAAATAGTACAGATCCCTGCACTTCTAGTTTAGGAATGCAAAAGATAGCCCAACCAACTAATGTTCCCATAATTCCCTCTACAGGAGTAATCAGTGACACAAAAGCAAGCGGGTCAAAGCCTCCAAGCAATACAAAGCAAGATAGGACCTCGCAAGCTAAGAATGTGCAATGGAAGAAAGTAGAAGATCACCCTATGAACATTAAGTTTGAGTTGAATAAAATGAATCGTGTTGATTCTAGTATTAGCTATAAGCGTACTGTAATTAATTTGAATTCTGCTACTTTTGGCATAACATGTAATGATGATTGCTTGGTTTCAGTTACTAATCATGAATGTGGTGTGAATGATTTGATTAATGTTGTTAAATGCCCTGTTAAGATAGTTAATGCAAAAAATCAAGCTAAGAAGGCTAGAAAGCAATGGCGGAAGAAGGTTAGAAAATAGTGGAAACCTACAGGAAGGAAATTTAGTAACATAGGTTATCGATTGGATACCTATCGCCGCAAATTCAATCTTAAAGAGATGTGCCCTAAATTATCTAGATCAATGCCCATTAGAAAATTGATGCTCACCGGTAGAACTATTCCTTTAAGAAGTGAACATACTTTGAATAGGTCAAATCGGACACTAGCACCGCATCTATCCCCGATGATTCCATTGTTTCTACTTCGATGTGGGTCTTCCAATCAATGTTACTAACCAAATGAAACCCATTCTTACATGGGGATCCCAATTATCCATTATCCATTCTTGTCTCGTGTTGAATTGCGGATCGCTCAAATCGCTCGTGGTACCGGACTCAGTTGTTCCAAGCATATATTTGGAGACCGGTCAAGGCTCATGAACTTTGTGAGTAAATTCATCGGGATAGTTAGATTCGGGAATGATCATTTCGGTGCAATTATGGGTTATGGAGACTATGTTGTTGGTGATAGTGTAATCTCCAGGGTGTATTACGTTGAAGGTCTTGGTCATAACTTATTCTTTGTCGGTCATTTATGTGATTCTGATCTAGAAGTGGCTTTCAGAAAACATACTTGTTTCGTTAGAGAACTTGATGGTAGAGAACTTTTAAGAGGAACACGTGCTTCAAACCTATACACCATCTCTATCGAAGATATGATGAAGTCTTCTCCAATTTGCTTGTTGTCAAAGGCTTCGAAAACAAAGTCATGGTTATGGCATCGTTGATAAGGTTTTAAAAGGTACCATTTTGAGGGGTCGTTTAAGTCCTTATTTGATCACTTTTGTATCCGTTATTGCTTAATATCGTTCCTTTTCACTTTTAGGTCTCGTGAAGGCAAAATGCTCGAATGGCACTTATTTGGACGAAAAGCGCGAATATATGAAGAAAATGGCCAAAGTCGAAATCGACACTCACGTCATCGAATGTAGAAGGCGACGGCGTCGGGTTCTATTTGCGACGCCGGAGAATTATTGTGACGGTCGAACGCAAAACTCGTGTTTTCAAGAGGCGGCGTCTAGTTGTGAAAGAGTAGGCCGTCGCTACTCGCACGGCCTAGATGCGATCCGCACGACGTCGAAGTCAAGAGACGGCGTCACGGACATAAGGTGACGCCGCCGCAAGGTTAACGTGGCCAAGACGAAACCCTAATGAGCGGCGACACGGCGCCACTAAACATAAGGTGACGCCCGCAATTGTAATCTTATATATAGAATCCGAATTTTTCGTCTTTGGGTGGAGAGTCTTTGGAGTAAAACCTAAAACCGAACCTAAGGTGTCTTGTACAGATATTTTAGTGTTTTTAACCCTATCTTACACCAAGATAAGTGTTTGCTTCATTAATTCAATTATGTCTTTGATTATTTGTGTGTATGCTTGCATGTTCTCCATGTCCCGCTAATTTATTTGTGTGTTTGCTTAGGAAGTATGAAACTTAATTATTGAATATTGATTGGTTGTTTCTTATCTTAGTTGATTAATGATCTAGTAATGCGATAGGTCATTCGTTGTGTACTTAATGCTTGATTCATCTTTGTGAACCCTAGAGTATGATTACCGAGTGATTGTAGTCTAAAACATCCGAAGAGTGCCTTAGAGTAGGAGTCTATAATCTCTACGTGGATTTGTAGACAAGACCCTTTGGTAAGTTCAAAGAGTTAGGGAGAAACGATACCCTACAACTTTAGAAACACAACGCAACTAGGAATAAGACGTGACACTCAACCATCAATAGGAGATAATTAAGGAGTAATACAAACTAAGTAAACACATCTTTAAACTATCATACGAGCACACATTAATTAGACATAGACTCCCACAACCTTAGTTTAGATAATTAGATAATAGTAGAGTAATCGGTAGAAATACCAACCCCCAAAATCCAATACCCAAGATTCGCACCTTTCCATTTTCATAAAATATAAAAGATAAAAATAATCTTCCTCAACCTTAACCTTAGCGTAGTAACTCCTACTAGCATTCCTATTCCCCTAGAGAACGATATCAATACCGTGGCTTACCCTAATTACTACACTACAACGATTAGGTTCATCGCCTAGGGTGTTATAAAACTTGCTCAAGAAAAGGAAGTTTCCTTGACCCCGAACGACGCGTGTAGCGTTATCAAGTTTTGGCGCCGCCGGGAATAGAATAGCTAGTTAGTAGTCCACCTCGTTTAGGTTTCTTTGCTTGATTCCTATCAAGTAAACTTTTTCTCATTTTTAGATTTCTTAGTCTATCCCCTTCTTCGTAACCTTTGTTCGTAACCTCATCACTTTTCATCATGGAAGGTGATAACCCACTACCATTCATCAACATACCACCAAATGACCCGCCAAGAGCCCGCACTCTTGGTGAATACTCGAGACCAAGCCACTTAGGCTATAGGAACACCATTGAGCTTCCCGACCAAGCCCAAACTACGGCCTGCGATCCGACACCATCCGGTTGGTGCAAAACGGATGTGCATTCCATGGACTTCGTTCAAGATCCAAATCAAGATCCGAGGATTTCCTCAAAATCGCCGATTCCATCAACCTTGATGCTACTACTCGGAGACCACGCGCTGCGTCTCTTCCATTCTCTCACGGACCAAGCTAGTAATTGGCTTGAGCGACTTCCCCGGCTCCATCTCAAGTTGGGATGATCTTACTTCGCTTCCTTGCTCAATTTTTCCACCGGGAGAACCACTAAGCTTAGGAATGACATCTTGATGTTCCAACAACGTCAAGGTGAATCTCTACGAAGCATGGACCCGATTCAAGGACTTACTTCACAAAGTCCCTTATCACGGCATTGATCTTTGGCTCCAAGTCCAAATCTTTTATGATCATGTCAACTTTCCCACTAAGCGATCCATTGACCAAGCGGCGGTGGAAAACTTAGTGATCTCACCCAGAAGAATCATGGGAAATAATAGAGGACCTTGCCTCTATGACAACGAAAGTTGGGATGACCCCGTGAGCTGCCCAAAACCGTCAAGGCAATCTCCTTGCCTCCTCCCGACCGTAGGATGATCGAACTTGAAGATCGTGTTAAATTCCTCATGAGTTCCTACGAAAATCCTAAGTCTTCACACCATGTGAACAAAGCTTCCTCTTCATGTGAGCCGCTTTGTGATCCTCATAACACGCGATTAGCACCCGATCCCCGAACACGCTCGCTGACTACGCATCCTCGCGTGTTAATGGAACAGAGGAAGATTCCCTACAAACACCGGACCTAGGAATTTCAATGAAACCCGAGAGGCATGGAAAGGAAAGCCCGATTTCACTGGGACAAACCAAAGAATTCACCTCTAATGATTTCTCATGGCCCCACCTAACGGTCCTAACCAACAAAACATCGAAGGGATGTTGCAAAACCTAGTTACATCCCAAGAAACCCAAATAGCTAAGCTCTCAGACCGCTTTAATAATCAACAATCCGAGATGGATAGGAAAATAGACAACCTTTTGAAAGCCATATCTAATAGTGATAAGAAGGTTAGTGCTATCTCAACTCCCGAGCCTTCAGGCATAGAGATTAAGGATCCAAGCAAGCTAAAGTATGTCCAATTCGTCAATACCATCGCCTTAGTTGAACCTCGATGAAACAAATGACGAAGAGGACTATACACTAGTGGATGAGGAAATACCCGAGGAAATAGATGAAGTAGACATTGACTATTTCAACAAATTTCCTACGGACGAAGAACTATCTCGCCACCCTCACTTAGTGTGTGACCTCCGTCACATGTATGTTAGGAAAAGTCCTCGAATTAAGTTTGGGAACCCTTGGAATCTTAACATACCATGTGTCATAGGACACCTTTTTGTGGCAAAAGCTTACATTGATCGCAAGTCCCCAATCAACATCATGACTAGCACCTACTACAATTGGATATTGAAGAAGCCTATTCCAACTAGGCAAGACCCTAATGATCCTAATGTTAGTTGCAATTTTCTCGGTAGAGTTAAGGGATTGCCCGTTTATGTAGGTAGTTTCACGTTTCCTACGGACTTCATAGTTGTGGATGATATTAGCACGACCATAGACCCTAGCTTGTCCCATGTTATTTTAGGAAAACCTTTCATAGAAAGCACCGGATGACCTATGACCCTCATTAGGAGTAGTGCGGTTCAAGAATAAGACCGATGACATAGCTTACCAAATGCCGTTTAAGATTGAGAAATTTTCATCACTCTAATGATGAAAAGGAACTTAAACTATCGGTCTATTATAGGAATGATGAGGATAGGGAGAAAGGTGTTGATTATGTTATGGCTAAGATTTTCGGATTCTACAAGGATTGTTTGAGCCTAGGACCGAATACAGGACCGAATGGGAGAAGATGAACTCTTAGAGAAGCGCATTTTAGGGCACTTCTACAACATGGAATCCCCATTAGAGGCCATGAAGAGGCGATGGTGAGAAAACGTAGGAGCACGACTCACGAGTCTAGCTACAAGACTCTTTAATAAAGAAAAGCGCTTCGTGGGAGGCAACCCATGCTTAATTGTTTGCTTGTTAGTGTCATATATCTTTTATTAATTGTTTATCCTCATGTTTAAATTTGTAAAATGCTTCATTTTGTTTTTAACTTCGCCTTAATTACATATAAAGGTATTTTACATAAGGGATAAGTGTAGGGAGGATTACACGTTTTCAAAAGAAACATAAACATGAGAATAACAATTAATTAAAAGATATATATGTTTGTTTGTTCGAGTCAAATGCTTGTATCGAGTCATAATGAATGTTTTGCGAAATTTTCCAGATTCTAAAGATGTAAATTTTCCGTAAATTTTTCCGTAAAATCGCACCGCTTTTTGTCAGGATAACTTGACGGCGTCAGATTGCAACCGACGCGCCGAAGGAGTAAAACATCGATTACTTTTCTCGTTTTCGAGCTACTTATAAATTTTGGAATTTTCCGTGTCTTAATTTTCTTAGAAATTCTGTAAACATTCATTCCACAAGCATTATATCCTAGTTTAAATCGAGTCTTATATATATTATTACCGCCGATTTTACGCGAAGGTTTCGTTTGTTTTCTTCAAGTGTGCGAGTTTAGTTTGTTAAGAAGAAGTTACATAAGATTGGAAGGAGCTTTTCACGCAATAATTCTTCTTGAAAAGAATTTAACCACCACTTTACACGGATCCTACCGAGCTAATCGGGGAGTATTAGTTTCTTTCGTTTTAATTACCTTCTTTATCATAACTTTGATACTTTCGGGGAACATTGGGGACAATGTTCAGTTTAAGTGTAGGGAGGGAAAATAAAACGGGAACTTTGAAACTATGCTTATCCTTGATTATTTGCTTCGTCCAATTGTATTTGTGTAATAAACCATGAGAAAATGTCGGTTAGGGTAATTTTGGCACCAAATTTAAAATTTTTCATGACATATAAGAGTGGGCCATTAGTCTTAACAAAAGCGTCTCACGGATAGGAAGTTATATGACTAGCACAAAAACCCTTTACCACCCAAATTCCACCAAAATGTGAGGATCGCCCTTAGATTAGTAGGAATTAAAGCATTCATCTTTAATGTTTAGAGTGTGAACCGGTAGTATATTAGATTCTAGAACTTGTTTTGTGATGCATTCCGAGATCGCAAGTGAGGCTACACTTGTGTAGTTAGGAATAACTAAATGATAAGAGGCATTAGGATAACCCTTGTTTGATACTGTAATATAATTACTTCTTCCACTTGGTTGAGTAATTCCCCACACCCTTTGCGTTGTACTCATCTTTAGTACACGATACCCTAGTTAACCCCTCGAGCCTATCCTTTTCGCGGTTCTCGTGATATTTCGGTTTTTCCGAATATCAATGAAGACATTGTTTACACCCCACCCCAAATATACACCCAAATCGCCTTAGCCTACCCCTTATGCACTCACTTTTAGTGCAATGTTTGTTATCACCCCAAACCCTTAGTTCAACTATCTAGTTGCTTGCATAAGTTGCTAAGTCGAGTCATATCCTTTGTATACAGTTTTGGGATGATTGGGATTCATGGGAAAAGTTAAAGTTTATGAAATGACGGAAGGGAACGTTAAATTCAAATTCCCTTTGTTTACGTAATAATGTACCCCAAGTGTTTTGATCTTTTCAATTCGGGTCAAATTAGTATTAGAGTAATAAAACTCAAGTGTAGGGATATGCTTATAAATCCCTAGTATTTTGATGTTATCTTAGAGGATGGTAGAGTAAAATGTATGATTAAAAAAAAAAAAAAAAAAAAAAAAAAAAATAGTGTGAAAAAAAAAAAAAAAAAAAAAAACGGGCTACCATCCTACATCTATCCTTTAAATTTATGTTTGTTTATTTCAGTTATCTAGAGTTTAGAGTGTCGAGTCTTGGCTTAGCAACGCCATTCTTCATATGCGCTAACATAGAGATTTTTGACTTACCACCACTAAATAGCCTATCCCACCAAACCCTTATTTCCCTACCAGAAGCCTAACGTTACAACCCTTTAAAAGACCTCTTGATAGTCTTTCCTAGGTGCTTACGCCAAAGCGATGGAGGTTTGATCTATTCTCAAGCCTATGGTAATCTATGTACTAGGACCGGTTAATGAGTGTTTATCTTCCATTTCCTATATTGTTATATTTCATTTATACACCGAGAGATGTGAGTATCCAAACACCCCATGTGAGGTGCTAGTATGTAATTCCGTGCTTGTTATGACTTTTATGGGCTTATATGTGTTGTGGACCGCTTTGAATTAATCTTTGAATGACCCTAACTTACAAATTAATTGGTAAAAGCACATTTGCTTGAGGACAAGCAAATAACAAGTGTAGGGATATTTGATAAGGTTTTAAAGGTACCATTTTGAGGGTCGTTTAAGTCCTTATTTGATCACTTTGTATCCGTTATTGCTTAATATCGTTCCTTTTCACTTTTTAGGTCTCGTGAAGGCAAAATCTTTGGAATGGCACTTATTTGGACGAAAAGGCGAATATATGAAAAAATGGCCAAAGTCAAAATCGACACTCACAATCGCTGAATGTAGAAGGCGGCGTCGGGTTCTATTTGCGACGCCGTCGGAGAATTATTGTGACGGTCGAACATAAAACTCGTGTTTTCAAGAGACGGCGTCTAGTTGTGAAAGAGTAGGCCGTCGCTACTCGGGCGGCCTAGATGCGATCCGCACGACGCCGGTCAAGAGGGCGGCCACGGACATAAGGTGACGCCGTCGCAAGGTTAACGTGGCCAAGACGAAACCCTAATGGCGGCGACACACGGCGTCACTAAACATAAGGTGACGCCGTCGCAATTGTAATCTTATATATAGAATCGAATTTTTAGGTCTTTGGGTGGAGAGTCTTTGGAGTAAAACCTAAAACCGAACCTAAGGTGTTTTGTACAGTATTTTAGGGTTTTTAACCCTATCTTACACCAAGATAAGTCTTTGCTTCATTAATTCAATTATGTCTTTGATTATTTGTGTGTATGCTTGCATGTTCTCCATGTCCGGCTAATTTATTTGTGTGTTTGCTTAGGAAGTATGAAACTTAATTATTGAATATTGATTGGTTGTTTCTTATCTTAGTTGATTAATGATCTAGTAATGCGATAGGTCATTCGTTGTGTACTTAATGCTTGATTCATCTTTGTGAACCCTAGAGTATGATTACCTGAGTGATTGTAGTCTAAAACATCCCAAGAGTGCCTTAGAGTAGAGTCTATAATCTCTACGTGGATTTGTAGACAAGACCCTTTGGTAAGTTCAAAGAGTTGGGAGAAACGCACCCCACAACTTTAGAAACACAACGCAACTAGGAATAAGACGTGACACTCAACCATCAATAGGAGATAATTAAGAGTAATACAAACTAAGTAAACACATCTTTAAACTATCATCACGAGCACACATTAATTAGACATAGACTCCCACAACCTTAGTTTAGATAATTAGATAATAGTAGAGTAATCGGTAGAAATACCAACCCCCAAAATCCAATACCCGAGATTCGTACCTTTCCATTTTCATAAAATATAAAAGATAAAAATAATCTTCCTCAACCTTAACCTTAGCGTAGTAACTCCTACTAGCATTCCTATTCCCCAGAGAGCGATATCAATACCCGTGGCTTACCCTAATTACTACACTACAACGATTAGGTTCATTGCCTAGGGTGTTATAAAACTTGCTCGAAGAAAAGGAAGTTTCCTTGACCCCGAACGACGCGTGTAGCGTTATCAATCGTCGTCTAAATTACCTGAACTTTGGCACCATAAATGATCTTTCTAGAAAGGACTTAGTAATAGGCTTACCTTGACTAAAGTATGAAAAGGATCATCTTTGTTCAGCATGCCAATTGGGAAAAAGCAAGAAGTACGCCCACAAACCCAAACCTACAAACTCGATTATGGAAGTTCTTCATACCATTCACATGGATTTATGGACCCATGAGAGCAGAATATTTTTGAGAAGAAATATGTGTTAGTTGTGGTTGATGATTACTCTCGATTTACTTTGGTTAAGTTCTTAAGGACAAAGGATGAAACTCCATATATCATCATTAAACTTATCAAACAAGTGCAGGTTCGACTTAACAAAACTATCGAATCATCCAAACATACAATGGAACCGAGTTTGTCAATAAAGAACTTAGTGAGTTTTATGAAAGTGTTGGAATCAGTCATCAAAGAAGTGTTCCACGAACTCCTCAACAGAACGGTGTAGTTGAAAGACGAAATCGAACTCTTGTGGAAGCCGCAAGAAAAATTCTGATTTACTCAAAGGTTTCAATGTTTCTCTGGGCTGAAGCCATTGCCACTGCATGCTACACTCAAAATCGTTATCTAATTCACACTTCTCATGGAAAAACTCCATATGAACTTGTCCACAATCGAAAACCTAATCTTTCATTCCTTCGTGTGTTTGGTGCATTGTGTTATCCAACTAATGAGGGTCAAGACTTAGGCAAACTTAAAGCTAAAGCGGACATTGGAGCATACAGAGCTGTTTCAAAGCATCCCACTCCCCACACAACACTCTGAGAATGTGGGAAAAACCTCAAGGCAGGTCTAGGGGAGCATACGGAGCTGTTTCTAAGGGAGAAGTCACACCATTACGATAAGCTTTAGCATTTTATATTTCTTTTACTTTCAATTCATGTATTTCGTACCTTTGAATATTGAATTGATTTGCATGATTAATATGAGCGGCTAAGCACTCTTTGGTGCTAGACTAGTTATGATTCCTTAATTGTTTTGTTTGCGTTTACCTTTACTTCCGTACAATTATTTCTAAGTGTATGCATGCATGGTTCTTTGGTAGTCACCCTTGGTTCGGTAGTTTTGAATGGCGATAGAGGCTAATTGCCTAGGAGATATGACCAACTGACCCTAGGTGAGCGGACTAAGACGGGAAGGGTAAGATATGACCAACTGACAACCGTTTCTACTTGTGCGATTTGACCAACTGATCACCTATCGTTTGGATGAACTTAAGAATTAGGGGGGGTGTAGTGTCTAAGTTCCTAACGGCCGGGCACTCACTATTTAGAATCTAGCATGTAGCGGTAGTTATGACGGTGCTCCTGATTTCTCCTGTGGTGGCATCTTTGCTGATAGGTTAGGGCGAATTAACCAAATGCTGTCCTCTCGAATTTGACCCCACCTGAAGTAATTGGAAGTAGGTAGACGTAGACATAACTAGCTAGGAGGATTAACTAGGTTAGCACCACTACTCCTCTATTGATTTCCCTTTACCATTTATCTGCTTTTATTTTATATTCTGCATTAGTAGTTTAATTAATTATCCAACACACATAGCTCTTGGGACGACCTCGGCTTTACCATTTACTACATTACACACGACCGGGTATCTTGCCTGTTAGTGCATTAGGGTAACCATAGGTATAACGAGACACTATAAATATTAAGACACAGTCAAGAAACACTGCATCAAGTTTTTTGGTGCATGCTTGGGAGCTATTTTAGGATTGATATTAAGTCTTTCATTTCGCTTTTAAACTTTTCTCACGATCATATTTTAAGTTTTCGGTACCATGGAAGCTATTAACATCGATAACCTCACTTGAGGAATATTTGGCATTGACGAGAGAAGAACAAGGGCGTGGATTGTTAAGCTCGCCATTGCGTAAGATGCTCAATTCGAAATCAAACCTCAATTCACGGAATTGCATGCAAACCCTTCTCCGAAGCATCACCAATGATGCCCATGAACATGTAGACAACGTCGAATACATTGTCGACCTATTCAAAATCCCGAGTCTCACACGATGCTATAATGCTACGAGTATTCCCTATTTCTCTTACGGAGCTGCAAAAAGATGGGTCGATCGATTACCTGCAGGGACTATCAACACTTGGCCTATCTTGAAAAAATATTTCATTCAGAGATATTGTCCTCCATCAAATATGGCTAAGCAAATGGAAGAAATTCATAACTTCAAGCAAGAGGGTGATGAAACGTTATACCAAGCTTGGGAAAGATACAACGAATTGTTATACAAGTGCCCTACTCATGATCTCAACAGCCAACAAAAGTGAACGTCTTCTACAAGGGACTGAACATCTCTTCAAGACAAATGATTGATTCTCAAGGGCCGATTCCTAGTATGACACCCACCATGGCTTTGGAAACTATTCAAAAAATGACAGACCACTCTCACAAATGGCACAACGGAGGAAGCAACCGAAGTAAGAATAATGATATTGAGGGCCTTGCAGCAATAAACAACAAAGTAGAAAGCCTTGGAAGAGAAATGAAGAAGCTCAAGGAAAATGTGCATTCCATTCAAGTGGAGCGAGATGGGGCTCGTCCTTCTAAAGAATGTTCCTCCAATGAAGAAGTTAAAATGATCGGAGAAGTGAACTATGGGAAATAATTCCCTTTCAACACTACAATAATTACGGACCTAGGTATCGTGAAAAACTCACAGGTTCTACACAAGAATCAACAATAATCCTCCTAAACCTAGCCTTGAAGAAATAATGCACCGACACATTAAAAAATCAACAAAAAAGGAAGATAGACTCAAGGAATGGATGGTCAAAGTAAAGGAGGACACCAATATGAACCTACGTAACCAAGATGCTGCAATTAAGAACCTCAAAACACAAATTGGGCAATTAGCTAAGAACCTTGAAACAAGTGATGCTAAAGCCACTTCCTGCAAGGCCATATTTGCGCAGGATAAAGCAAAAAAGGAGCAATGCACATCCTCTATCACTAATGATCTCTCAGGGATTAACTATCTAAGAGAGGATGATAAAGCGTAAGACGACGAGTTCCTACCAAGCCAACTTCCGAAAAGTCGCAATACCAGAAAGTTTCTTCTCCTTGCACTATTGGTAACATTAAGATTCCCGCATTAGGCGATTTAGAAATGGGGTTAACCTTATCTCAACCACTTTATTTGAGAAAATCAAACTTACCAATTTAAAAGAAACAACTATTATGATTGAAATGGCGACTCCTCTAAGGTCGCATCGAGGAATTGTGAACAATGTGCTTTTAAAATTGGAAAATTTTTCTTCCCACCGATTTTGTAGTTATTGACATGGGAAAGCGAGAGGCTTACAACTTGATTGTTGGAAGACCTTTTACGCCACTTGTAGGGCTCAAATTATGGTTTTGAAAAACAAATTTCCTTGGGGACCGAAAATGAACGAATAACTTTTAGTATGAATGAGCATTTAAAACCAAAAACTGAAATTTCTAATAATGTTCAATCGCTGAACCCCACTCTACACTCTAAACCTATTACTGATAATCGTAAAGAAAGTATTGATCATTGTAAGCAGGAACATGATGAAATTGTCCAAAGCATTGAGGAAACTCTGAGTCCAAACAAACATTCTTGCAACTCGATGTTAACCAAAGAATGCGAATCAGCATGGCCACCGCTTACTCGTCCTCAAAATGTGAAAGAAAAGCTAATGAATGGATTTACCCTCATAAGGAGAGAAACATGATGTTGAATTAGCATTGGAAGATTGGTACAAATTAAAGCTTGGAAGCTCGAAATTTACTAAGGAACTGGTCAAGCAAGTATGGGTGCAACCATCTCATCGACATCATAGGCGGAACAAGATCCAACATCGAGATTATCGATAATATTATTACTAAAGATGATAACCAAGGAGAATCATGTGATAAATGGCTTTCACATAAGTTGAGAACAATTGGGCTCAATAATTCTTCAAGGAAAAAAGGGCTTGATAATTGGATGAATGAATACCAACGAATGATGGAAGTGGGGCAAGTTCAAAGGTCCCATAGGAGCCCCAGCATGCTCTCGATCTAACTTAAAGACTCGTTAATAAAGAAAAGTGCTCTTTCGGAGACAACCGAATTATCCCTTTCTTTTGTTTTATTTCCTTTCATTGGGTTTTGTGTTTTCTAACCATTTTGCAGGGAGACAAAGAAGTAATTATGCGCTGCATTCGCCGATTCGAAACGAGTTTCGACGTAACTCATCTTGGTGATTACGCCGTAACCAACATTTTAGCAGCGAAATTCTTGACGATTACCATACCACGGCGTAATTCCATATCCGTGGTTACGCGCCTAACTACTCGCTAATAGCTCATATCGGGTTTGCGGTTACACGTAACTCCCTCATAGGAGTTACGACGTAACTCTCTCTCGCTTAATTCTTTCATTTTAAAACAAGTAACCTTGTATTAGTTTTTAAATGAAATTTGTGGGTGTGTTCCCTGTAACCCTCACGAGACTTCACTCGTCCACTTGGGACACCAAGTGGTTTAAAAGGCTTGTTGCATTCGCTAAATGCAACCATGATTCCTACGAAAGTGAGTTAGGTTTGTTTTTTATTTTATTTTTTTCTTTTTTTATGCTTGTCGGTATTGTGATTTCAGGGATTGAAGTTTGTTCATGACGCTTAAACGAAGGCACGGTTCTTTCCCGTGGGCCTTCTTCTTTTTGTAGCAAATACCTTTCTCTTCACCTTTATTTTAATGCCTAGTACAAAAGGGACTTTGTACAATTCAAGTGGGGGGACGGTAGTAGATCTATCTCTTGAACTTTATTTCGCCCTCATTTTTCTAGTTTATTTTGAAAAATTATGCCATTTTTAAAATTTTGACATGTTTTTCCGAACCTAACTAGATTAGACCTTAGCCGAGCACGTACAACCCTTGACATTACATCGTGAGATTAGCCTTATCCGTTTCCAATATTTTACCCCAAATCCACCAAATTATGAGTGTACCAAGAGCTTGTAAACTTTAGAACTTGGCCTTTGCATCATTTCGAGACCATAGACGAGGTATGTTGAGTTAGCTCGATGTATTTGGACTTTTCGCTTTTAGAAGGCAATATTATAGGATTATCACCCAAACAGCCTACCATTGTGAGTCTATCGATTAGTCACCTCGACTTTTCAACCCCATGTGAAACCCTTTTGTTGCACTCCCTTTAGTGCAAGATACCCCTAGATACACCCTTCTCGAGCCATTCCTTTCATTTTGTCAACCCAATATATTGTTTCATACACCTATACACCTTAGCCTACCCCGTAGTCTTTATTTGTGATTGGGAAGTCATCATTTGCCTAAGTTCAAGGTTCGAGTGGAAAGGTTTGGAAATCACGCTTTCATCGACAACATTTATGAAGATCATTGAAGACCCCTAATTCCCATTGTTCATCTCAAGTGGGGATATTATGTTATGTTGAAAAAAAATGATGATGATTCGAAAAAAAAAAAAAAGTTGATTGAGTTATGATATTGTAAAGTGCGATGTTATAAGCACTATAGTATGAGCTTTATTGATTAGTATCGAGGAGGCCACTTTCGGTCAAATTAGAAGATTGGAGTTGAGTTATACCAATCAAGAAGAAAAGGTAGTGTGCCCATCACGACGTCCTCTAATGACGATCTACCTTGCATTTCATGATCCGGTCTCTAGACTTCTAAGCTTGAACTTTGGGCGGACGATAAGTGGTGATGACTTAGTTATAGATTTAGACTACCGCTTGTTTTCATTTTACACAAATTATATATCCATGTCTTATCCTACCCTTTAGTCATGAAGCATGTCTAGGTGATGCAGCGAGCAATCTTTGGTGTCTTGGCCATAGATTTGGTCATGTATCATTGATTTTGTCCACTTCGCCATGACATGTTAGTAATGACGAGTCACCCCTTAACCTTTGTCGTGTCTACCCATATTGCCTTCGAGAATTGTTTAGCCCTTAACTCTAGTGGTGGAGATTTGTGTAACCGCCAAGCTTATGATAGAATACA
The DNA here is from genome assembly GCA_022545495.1 of Chrysanthemum lavandulifolium. Classification (NCBI taxonomy): domain Eukaryota; kingdom Viridiplantae; phylum Streptophyta; class Magnoliopsida; order Asterales; family Asteraceae; genus Chrysanthemum; species Chrysanthemum lavandulifolium. The sequence goes on along the minus strand of CM040244.1, from coordinate 178,196,165 downwards.
TGCTATGATATGCGATTGAGTGATCACCCGAAATTGACACTTAGAATAGTTGAGAGATTTGAGTGTTTGTTCCTTTCGTGAGGTGTTCGCTTTGTTTTATTCTAGCATAATGGATTTGTAAACTCATATTTTCCGGTTTTGGGAGATATCTTTTAGGAATCTATCTAATAAGGTCTACTTGAGGGCAAGTAGAGTTCAGTGGGGATATTTGATAACATCAAATAGTCCACGAATATTAAGTGTCAATTTACCCCGATAATGCTCGTTATTTATATCGTTTATATGGATTTACGCTTGTTTTCCATTTTTTCCACTTTCGGGTAAATTACGAGCATTGGAGCTAAAGAGATGCGGAAATGGAAACATTACTAAAGATTTATCACAAGATGCCTATTTTGAAGAAGTTACGGCGTAACTCGTCTCTCACATTACTACCGTAACTATTGCGTGACCCAAGTCCAACTTATCAAGAGGTTACGCGTAACTCTTCCCAAAGGTTACGACGAACTCCATTAGGTCAAAAGAGGTTCCATGTCACGATACTACGCCAGAATTCATCGCATCACTTACGACGTAACCGAGTTTATTGAAGACTACAACGTAACCACTTATAAGGTTACGCCATAACTAGCAAATCTAGTGCATTTACAAAGAAATAGAAGGTTCTGGCGTAACTCCTCTACTTGGTTACACTGTAACCTGACACGGCCTATAAATACCCCACAATTCCAAAGATTTCAAAGCATCCCATTCCACACACAACACTGAGAACGTGGGAAAAAGCTCAAGGCGGTGTCTAGGGAGCATACGGAGTCGTTTCCAAGGAGAAGTCACACCATTACGATAAGCTTAAGCGTTTTATATTTCTTTACTTTCAATTCATGTATTTCGTACCTTTGAATATTGAATTGATTTACATGATTAATATGAGCGGCTAAGCACCCTTTGGTGCTAGCCTAGTTATGATTCCTTAATTGTTTTGTTTGCGTTTACCTTTACTGTGACAATTATTTCTAAGTGTATGCATGCATAGTTCTTTGGTAGTCACCCTTGGTTCGGTAGTTTTGAATGGCGACAGAGGCCAATTGCCTAGAGATATGACCAATCGACCTAGGTGAGCGGATCGAGACTGGAAGGGTAATATATGACCAATCAAGACCCTTTCTACTTGTGCGATTTGACCAACCGATCACCTATCGCTTGGATGAACTTAAGAATTGGGGTGTAGTGTCTAAGTTCCTAACGGTCGGCACTCACTATTAAGAATATAGCATGTAGCGGTACTTAATGACTCGGCTTAGGGGACCAGGAACAACAGGACTTATGACGGTGCTACCGATTTCTCGTGGTGGCATCTTTCTTTGATAGGTTAGGCGAATTGACCAAATGTGTCCTCTCGAATTTGACCCCACCAAGTAATTGGAAGTAGGTAGACGAGACATAACTAGCTAGGAGGATTAACTAGGTTAGCACCACTACTCCTCTATTGATTTCCTTTACCATTTATCTTCTTTTATTTTATATTCGCATTAGTAGTTTAATTAATTAAATCCTTATCAAAACCATTATTATTCGTGACAATTAGACTTAGTAATAATCCAACACACATATCTCTTGGGACGACCTCGGCTTTTACGATTTACTACACTACACACGATCGGGTACACGCCTGTTAGTGCATTAGGGTAGACCATAGGTATAGCGAGACACTATAAATATTAAGACCAGTCAAGAAAACTCGCATCAAGTTTTGGCGCACGCCGGGAGCTATTTTAGGATTGATATTAAGTCGACTCGCTACTTCAGGTTCCTCAACAACCACACGAACACCTTAGAAAATGGACACATGATCAACCATTGGACAACATCATTGGAAATCCTCTCATCCAAGATCCACTCATAAACAACTTGCAACCGATGCCTTATGGTGCTTCTTCAACTCTGTACTATCCAAGGTCGAACCAAAAGACGTTAAACCGCCATGAATGAAGACAATCGATTCAATGCCATGCAAGAAGAAATTCATGAGTTTGATTGACTAGATGTATGGGAATTAGTACCGCCCCTGACCGTAACTATGATCATTGCTCTAAAGTGGATCTTCAAAGTAAAACTTGATGAGCATGGCGATGTATTAAAGAACAAGGCTAGATTGGTTGCAAAAGGATACCGCCAAGAGGAAGGTATTGACTTTGAAGAATCATTTGCTCAGCAGACGACGAGGCAATCGTAATCTTCACGGCTAACGCCGCAAGTTAGAATATGATTGTCTATCGATGGATGTAAAGACGGCTTTTCTTAACGGAGATCTTAAAGAAGTCGATATCGCCACCAACCGAAGGTTTTGTGAATCGAGCATCCTACTCATGTCTATCGTTTGAAGAAGGTTTTACGGCTTGAAGCAAGCTCCAAAGGCATGGTATGATACGCTATCAAATTTTCTTCTATCTACCGGATTCAAAGAAAGGAGCGCTTGATCCGACATTGTTCACCGAAAGTCGAGCAAACATTTAATTCACGCTCAAATCTATGTTGATGATATTATCTTTGCCTCGATTGATCCCAATGAATGTGACCGCTTTTCTAAGGAGATGGGCTCCAAATTTCAAATGTCAATGATGGGACAAATGTCATTTTCTTGGGATTACAAATTTCACAAAGTCTCGGAGGCATTTTATCAATCAATCTAAATATGCAAATGAAATTTTAAAGAAATTGGATTTGACACTTTTGACACCGCTGACACTCCCATGGTGGAACGTACCAAAGCGGATAAGGACCACTCGTGGATCATGGTAGATCAAACAAAATATCAAGTATGATTGGATCCACGATGTACCTCACAGCCAAGAGACCCGATATTCGTCATTGTATGCATGTGCTAGATACCGAGGCTAAGTTTACCAAAAGCACATTGAAGCGGTTAAATGGGTCTTTTGGTATCTCCAAGGAACCATCAACATGGGCCTTTGGTACCAAGGACACCAAGATGTCACTAACGGCCTATGCAGAGATCACGACCATGCAGGATGTCAAGATACACGTCAAGCACGTGCGGAGGTGCTCGGTTTTGGGTGATAAGTGCTGGTCTTCAAAGAAACAAATGAGTACTTCTATATCCTCTATAGAGGTGAATACATAGCCATGTCATCTTGTTGTGCTCAAATCCTATGGATGAGATCCCAATTTTTGACTATGGCTTTGAATTCAATAAAATCCCTCTGTATTTAATAATAAAAAGTGCCATTGCTCTCTCTTGCAACAATGTTCAACATTCAAGAGCAAAGCACATCGACATTCGACATCATTTCATTCGGAACAAGTGGAAAAAGGTGTGGTAGAACTCTATTTTGTGAGGTCCGAATACCGTTGATAAGAGTTTATTCCACGACTTGGTCTAAAGAGTACAGAAACATGATAATGTTTTAAAAGGGGTCGTTTAAGCCCTTATTTGATCACTTTTGTATCCGTTATTGCTTAATATCATTCCTTTTCACTTTTAGGTCTCTTGAAGGCAAAATGTGGAATGGCACTTATTTGGACGAAAAGGCGCGATTATACGAAGAAAATGGCCAAAGTCGAATCGAGACACTCAAAGTCATTGAAAACATAAGGTGACGGTGTCGGTGTTAATTGTGACGCCGTCGGAGGATCTTTGTGACGGGACGAAGCCAAAACTCCCATTTTCAAGTGACGACGCAAGTTATAAAAGAGTAGGCCGTCGCAACTCGACGGCCTAGATGTAATCCAGACGGCGTCGAAGTCAAGAGGACGGCCACAAGCATAAGGTGACGCCGTCGCAAGTCTAACGTGGCCAAGACGAAACCCTAATGACGGCGACACGACGGCCACAAAACATAAGGTGACGCCGTCGCATATGTAATATTATATATAGAATCCGAATTTTTCAAGATTTAGTGTGTAGTCTTTTGGAGTAAAACCTAAACCGAACCAAGGCTGTCTTGTATAGTATTTTAGGGTTCCAAACCCTATCTTACACCAAGATAAGTGTTTTACTTCATTAATACAATTATGTCTTTGATTATTTGTGTGTATGCTTGCATGTTCTCCATGTCCGCTAATTTACTTGTGTGTTTGCTTAGGAATATGAAACTTGATTATTGAATATTGATTGGTTGTCTCTTATCTTAGTTGATTAATGATCTAGTAATGCGATAGGTCATTCGTTGTGTACTTAATGCTTGATTAAATCTTTGTGAACCTTAGAATATGACTCCTCGAGTAGTTGTAAGCTAAACCATCCAAAGAGTGCCTTAGAGTAAGAGTTTATTATCCCTAGTGGGTTTTGTAGACGAGACCCTTTGGTATGTTCAAAGAGTTAGTAGAAACGCATACCCTACAACCTTAGACACACAACGCAACTAGGAATAAGGACGTGACAATTCAACCACCAATAGGAGATAATTAAGGAGTAACAAAACCTAAGTAAACACATCTTTAAACTATCATACGAGCACACATTAATTAGACATAGACTACATACACCTTAGATTAGATAATTAGATAAGTAGAGTAATCGGTAGAAATACCAACCCCCAAATTCAAACCCCGAGATTCGTACCTTTCCTTTCCTTAAAAATATAAAAGATAAAAATAATCTTCCTCAACCTTAGCGTAGTAACTTCTCACTAGCATTCCTATTCCCTAGAGAACGATATCAATACCGTGGCTTACCCTAATACTACACTACAACGATTAGGTTCATCGCCTAGGGTGTTGAAAAACTTGCTCGATTTAAAAGGAAGTTCCTTTGACCCCGAACGACGCGTGTAGCGTTATCAAGTTTTTGAGCGCCGCCGGGAATAGAATAGCTAGTTAGTAGTCCACCTCGCTTAGGTTTCTTTACTTGATTCCTATCAAGTAAACTTTTTCTCATTTTTAGCTTTCTCTTAGTCTATCCCCCTTCTTCGTGACCTTTGTTCGTAATCCCATCACTTTTCATCATGGAAGGTGATAACCACCCACCATTCATCAACCCACAACCAATTGACCCGCCAAGAGCCCGTACTCTTGGTGAATACTCGAGACCAAGCCACTTAGGCTATAGGAACACCATTGAGCTTCCCGACCAAGCCCAAACTACGGCCTTGCGATCCGACACCATCCGGTTGGTGCAAAACGGATGTGCATTCCACGGACTTCGTTCAAGATCCAAATCAAGATCTCGAGGATTTCTCAAAATTGTCGATTCCATCGACCTTGATGCTACTACTCGGGAGACCACGCGCCCGCGTCTCTTCCAATTCTCTCTACGGGACCAAGCTAGTAATTGGCTTGAGCGACTTCCCGCCGGCTCCATCTCAAGTTGGGATGATCTTACCTCTCGATTCCTTGCTCAATTTTTCCCACCGGGGAGAACCACTAATCTTAGGAATGACATCTTGATGTTCCAACAACGCCAAGGTGAATCTCTCTACGAAGCATGGACTCGATTCAAGGACTTACTTCATAAAGTCCCTCATCACGGCATTGATCTTTGGCTCCAAGTCCAAATTTTCTATGATCATGTCAACTTCCCCACCAAGCGATCCATTGACCAAGCGGCCGGTGGAAAACTTAGTGATCTCACCGCGGAAGAATCATGGGGTATAATAGAGGACCTCGCCCTCTATGACAACGAAAGTTGGGATGACCCCGTGAGCTGCCCAAAACCGTTAAGGCAATCTCCTTGCCTCCCCTTAACTCACAACCTTCCGACCGTAGGATGATCGAACTTGAAGATCAAGTTAATTTCCTAATGAGTTCCTACGAAAATCCTAAGTCCTCACGTCAAGTGAATAAAATCACTCTACCTTGTGAGTTATGTAGTGGTCCCCATGACACTCGTGATTGCACAAGACTTCCCGAACAAGCTTTTGCGGACTACGCCTCCATGCGTACCGACGGAGCGGGAGAGAAGTGGTACACTTTCAAGCCCGAACAAAACAACTTAGGAAACTCTTACAACCCCTCGTGGAGAAATCACCCTAACCTTAAGTGGAACCAAAACTCAAGCACACCCCAAAGCTCATCTAGTCCACCTAATAGGTTCAACTCTCTAAACACCGGGAACCCCACTAATCTTGAGGCAATTGCATCTAGATTCCTGTCATCTCAAGAGACTCGATTGACTAAGCTTGAAGCCGATTTTAAGCAAAGACAAAGCGAGATGACAAACAAGCTTGATGCCCTCTTAAAAGCCTTCAATGAACGGGAAGTTGGAGCACTCCCAAGTGATACTATAAAGAACCCAAAAGTGAATTCGATTTCGTCGACTTCATGTTCTTGTTCACCATGGGAGAACACACATCCATGCCCCTCACACCCAACGGTTCACTCGGTAAACGCTATCAAAAAGGGTTCCAAGCCATCCAAAAGGTACCAAGGCCCTGCACCGTTGGTGGAACCTACTCTTGAGAAACCCGTCAACCAAGAATCCAAACCTAGTTTAGAGGAGGAGTACAAGGAACTCCATCAAGAAAAACCGATTCTTGAGGTCTTAGCTCATGCACCTTATTATAATGCTTTAAAAGAAAAATATGAGTTAGAACTTAAGCTTGGAAAACATGGGTCCGCTTTTGTGCGAAATAATTTACCTAAGAAGTTAGACGATCCCGGGCTATTCACTCTTCCGTGTAGGCTTGGAACTTCCAAACCTCTCGACGCTCTAGCCGACTTAGGGTCATGCATCAATCTTGTTCCGTTGTCCCTCCATAGAAGCCTTAACTTAGGTAAAATAGAACCAACGGAAACCATCTTAGGTCTAGCGGACGGTAGTGTTGCACGTCCGGTAGGAATAATAAAAGACATGGTAGTACACGTAGGAGAGTTGACTCTTTTGGCCGACTTTCATGTGCTAGACATGAATAAGGACCCGACATGCCCATTACTAGTAGGAAGAGGATTCTTAGCTACCGCTAGTGCCATCATCGATTGTAAGATGTCCAAGATAGTGGTAGGAGAGGGAGTGCTAGGTCAATTTACGATGTCAAAAAGCATACGTACTACAAAGAAGAGGAAATCCCACATGAGATTAGGTTGGATAGAGAGCCTTCTAGATATGGACCTTGGATAGATAAGAACCTCATAGGCCCCAAAGACCTTTTACCTAGATGAAGCCTTCACTAGTAAAGCAACTTTCCAAGAAAGAGAAATGGCTAGGGACATGGAAGTGAACCCGTTCGAGGACGCCTTAGTATTTAGGAAGATGACCGAGTTCTTAGGAAGCTTGCCCGTCAACCTTGTCATGAATAAGTGGAAAGTTGAGAAATCTAAACACAAATGGGATTGGGATAGACCGCCTAGTGACGGTAATGGAGAGTGGCACATTAGGATAACAATCTATGATCCCGATGGAGAGAAGTTTGAAAAGGCATATCTAACCGAACGTACTATTAGGAACTTGAATGATAAGTTTGATCCTTATGACATTGTTGAGGATAGGCTTACTTATATCGGTACGTAGGAGCACGACTACGAGTCTAGCTACAAGACTCTTAAATAAAGAAAAGCGCTTCGTGGGAGGCAACCCATGCTTAATTGTTTGCTTGTTAGTGTCATATATCTTTTATTGATTGTTTATTCTCATGTTTAATTTTGTAAAAATGCTTTATTTTGTTTTTAACCTCGTCTTAATTGCATCTAAAGGTATTTTACATAAGGGATAAGTGTAGGAGGATTACACACGTTTTCAAGGAAACGTAAACATGAGAATAACAATTCATTAAAAGATATATTTGTGTGTTTGTTCGAGTCAAATGCTTGTATCGAGTCATAATGGATGTTTTGCGTAAATTTTCCGATTCTAAAGATATAAATTTTCCGAATTTTTCCGAAAATCGCACCGCTTTTTGTCGGGATAACCGACGGCGTCAGATCGCAACCGACGACGCCGTGAAGGAGTAAAACAATGATTACTTTTTTTCTCATTTTCGAGCTACTTAAATTTTTTTGGAATTTTCCGTGTCTTAATTTTCCGTAAATTTTGTAAACATCCATTCCACAAGCATTATATCCTAGTTTAAATCGAGTCTTATATATATTATTACCGCCGATTTTACGCGAAGGTTTCGTTTGTTTTCTTCAAGTGTGCGGTTTAATTTATCAAGAAGAAGTTACATAAGATTGGAAGGAGCTTTTCACGCATAAATTCTTCTTGGAAAGGATTTAACCACCACTTCACACACGGATCCTACCGAGCTAATCGTGGGAGTACTAGTTTTTTCGCTTTTAATTACCTTCCAATTATCATAACTTTGATACTTTCGGGAACATTGGGGACAATGTTCGGTTTAAGTGTAGGAGGGAAAATAAAACGGGAACTTTGAAACTATGCTTATCCTTGATTATTTGCTTTGTCCAATTGTATTTGTGTAATAAACCATGAGAAAATGTCGGTTAGGGTAATTTTGGCACCAAATTTAAAATTTTTCATGACATATAGGAGTGGGCCATTAGTCTTAACAAAAGCGTCTCACGGATAGGAAGTTACATGACTAGCACAAAAACCCTTTACCACCTAAATTCCACCCAAAATGTGAGGATCGCCCTTAGATTAGTAGGAATTAAAGCATTCATCTTTAATGCTTAGAGTGTGAACCAGTAGTATATTAGATTCTAGAACTTGTTTTGTGATGCATTCCGAGATCGCAAGTAAGACTACACTTGTGTAGTTAGGAATAACTAAATGATAAGAGGCATTAGGATAACCCTTGTTTGATACCCGTAATATAATTACTTCTTCCACATCGGTTGAGTAATTCCCCACACCCTTTGCGTTGTACTCATCTTTAGTACACGATACCCCTAGTTAACCCTCGAGCCTATCCTTTTCGCGGTTCTCGTGATGTTTCGGTTTTTCCGAATATCAATGAAGAGCATTGTTTACACCCCACCCCAAATATACACCCAAATCGCTTTAGCCTACCCCGTATGCACTCACTTTTAGTGCATTATTGTTATCACCCTAAACCCTTAGTTCAATTATCTAGTTGCTTGCATGAGTTGCTAAGTCGAGTCATATCCTTTGTATACGATTTTGGGACGATTGGGATTCATGGGAAAAGTTAAAGTTTATGAAATGACGGAAGGGAACGTTAAATTCAAATTCCCTTTGTTTGCGTAATAATGTACCCCAAGTGTTTTGATATTTTCAATTCGGGTCAAATTAGTGTTAGAGTAATAAAACTCAAGTGTAGGGATGTGCCTATAAATCCCTATTATTTTGATGTTACTATAGAGGATGGTAGAGTAAAAGTGTATGAAAAAAAAAAAAAAAAAAAGAAAAAAAAAAATAAAAAAATAGAAAAAAAAAAAAAAAAAAACATACGGGCTACCATCCTACATCTATCCTTTAAATTTATGTTTGTTTATTTCATTAGCTAGAGTTTAGAGTGTCGAGTCTTGGCTTAGCAACGCCATTCTTCGTATGCTTGTAACATAAGAGATTTTGACCTACCACCACTATATAGCCTATCCCACCAAACCCTTTGTTTCCTACCGTAAGCCTAACATTACAACCCTTTAAAGACCTCTTTGATAGTCTTTCCTAGGTGCTTACACCAAAGCGATGGAGGTTTGATCTATTCTCAAGCCTATGGTAATCTATGTACTAGGACCGGTTAATGAGTGTTTATCTTCCATTTCCAATTTGTTATATTTCATATACACCGAGAGATGTGAGTATCCAAACACCCCATGTGAGGTGCTAGTATGTGATTTATGTGCTTGTTATGACTTTTATGGGCTTATATGTGTTGTGGACCGTTTTGAACGAATGCTTCATGACCCCTAACTTATAAATTAATTGGCTAAAAGCACATTTGCTTGAGGACAAGCAAATACCAAGTGTAGGGATATTTGATAAGGTTTTAAAAGGTACCTTTTGAGGGTCGTTTAAGCCCTTATTTGATCACTTTTGTATCCGTTATTGCTTAATATCGTTCCTTTTCACTTTTAGGTCTCTTGAAGGCAAAATCTTGGAATGGCACTTATTTGGACGAAAAGCGCGATTATACGAAGAAAATGGCCAAAGTCGAATCGAGACACTCAAAGTCATTGAAAACATAAGGTGGCGTCAGTGTTAATTGTGACGCCGTCGGAGGATCTTTGTGACGGACGAAGCCAAAACTCCCATTTTCAAGTGACGACGTCAAGTTATAAAAGAGTAGGCCGTCGCAACTCGCACGGCCTAGATGTAATCCAGACGCGCCGAAGTCGAAGAGGACGCGTCACAAGCATAAGGTGACGCCGTCGCAAGTCTAACGTGGCCAAGACGAAACCCTAATGACGGTGACACGACGCGCCACAAAACATAAGGTGACGCCGTCGCATATGTAATATTATATATAGAATCCGAATTTTTCAAGATTTAGTGTGTAGTCTTTTGGAGTAAAACCTAAACCGAACCAAGGCTGTCTTGTACAAGATTTTAGGGTTCCAAACCCTATCTTACACCAAGATAAGTGTTTTACTTCATTAATACAATTATGTCTTTGATTATTTGTGTGTATGCTTGCATGTTCTCCATGTCCGGCTAATTTACTTGTGTGTTTGCTTAGGGAATATGAAACTTGATTATTGAATATTGATTGGTTGTCTCTTATCTTAGTTGATTAATGATCTAGTAATGCGATAGGTCATTCGTTGTGTACTTAATGCTTGATTAAATCTTTGTGAACCTTAGAATATGACTCCTTGAGTAGTTGTAAGCTAAACCATCCAAAGAGTGCCTTAGAGTAAGAGTTCATTATCCCTAGTGGGTTTTGTAGACGAGACCCTTTGGTAAGTTCAAAGAGTTGGGAGAAACGATACCCTACAACCTTAGACACACAACGCAACTAGGAATAAGGACGTGACAATTCAACCACCAATAGGAGATAATTAAGGAGTAGTAAAACCTAAGTAAACACATCTTTAAACTATCATACGAGCACACATTAATTAGACATAGACTACATACACCTTAGATTAGATAATTAGATAAGTAGAGTAATCGGTAGAAATACCAACCCCCAAATTCAAACCCCGAGATTCGTACCTTTCCTTTCCTTAAAAATATAAAAGATAAAAATAATCTTCAACCTCGTTGTAACCCCAACCTATTCCCCAGAGAGCGTAGTAACTTCTCACTAGCATTCCTATTCCCCTTTGAGAACGATATCAAAATACTTCCGAGGAGTAAATGGTTTCTTCATCTATCCTTGTATATACTTATTCAAGAATCAAAATACAACGATTAAAGGTTCATATTTTTCTTTATTCGATATCATCTACGGACTTTGTGTTGACATTCAAAAATGTCACGGTTTTAGATGTTCTTGAATGTCATAAATTGTTTAAAAAAAAAAAAAAAAAAGATGGAAGTTTATTTCATTTTGACCCCGTTTTAAAAGGACGAAACGAGCCTTTATTAATCTTATTTTTCAAATCTCATGCTCGATTCTTAAAACAAATATTTTCACCAAAAGACAAATGTTTTCTTTTCAAATATTTTTCGTCTAATGATTCTTCCGAAAATATTTGTCATCTAATGAAAACAAAATTGCTTTGAAAATACCTCGGACTCTATTTTTGAAAATCATCTAAGCTTATCATCATCAAAATCTCTCAATCAACAACTTATGTCATTGATTGAGGGGAGAATGATTTCAATTCAATCAAAAGGTTATTTTTCAAACAATTGGCGTAAAGAGCAAGGTCTACTTTTGGAAAATCAAAGATAACAATGTTCTATACAATTGATTCAAGACCTTGGCTAATGTTATATTTTCAAAAGATATTTATGCATAATTGATCAATGGAGTTTAAAGTCTCAAAGTCCGATCCTTATCAGTTAAAATGTTTTTCAAAAGCAAGTCACTATTCTCCTCAAAAGTTCTTAAAATTTAATTTAAATCAATAGAGATCACAAATCTCAAAGGATTTGATAATTGTGATCGGGGGAGAATTTGTGATTTAAATTGGATTTAAACTGATAATTCGATAAATGGTTTAATACTTGATTAACGTGCTCCCTTCCCTACATGTGCCAAATGATTTCAAATTTTCCACGCACATGTTATGGGGAGCATCTACATCAAACCAAAATGGATTAAACGTGGTGATTTGTCTCTAAGTGCAGTTTTCCCTAATATATGCTAAACAATTTCAAAATCGATGCACATATTGAGGGGAGAAAATTTTTGAAAACCACATTCTTTCCCGAAAATATCTTCAACTATATGTGAAACACTGATTTTGATCGGGAAAGTAATGTCGAGATTTTTAGAAAATATTTATCAAAGAAGTGAATTCTTTCTCTTGCCTCCATGTGCCAAAATGATTTCTAACATATGATGCACATGTTGAGGGGGAGCCGTTTTCTAAAATATCAAAAACAATTCAGGTACAAAATGCTTTGATAATATATCACAAGTACCTGGATTGATTTTCAAATGGTTTTCAATTGGTTCCAACAGCTAATGAACAATACAAAAAAGACCGACCAAATTTACTTTATGTATGGTGATATAAGGATGGTTAGGTTAGGTATTCGTTCCCACTATCCCGCCAGAACCAGAGGGATCTACCCAGGGACAATCCACTAGATAGTATAGAGTCCTTTGGTATGATGAAAAAAGGAGTAAAGTGAGATATGGGAAGAGTGCGGAATGAGATAGAGCTAGAACTAGAACAAACCTAACAAGGTTCTAGTTTTGAAATTTCGTAAGCACAAGGGGTTGAAGAATGAAAAAGAAATATATGTGAAAAGGGTAAAAGAAATAGCCTCCATTATTTCAACCTTAGGGCGAAACCGTGTTCAATTCATATGCTCTTGGGTGTTACCTAGGTAACACCGGTATTGAAGACAAGACGTCATGGACCCAAAGGACGACCGCACTACATCTTCCCAAGCTACTCAAGTTCCTCTTAAAAGGACTTGTTTCATTCTCACAAGGAACCTACATTATCTATCGACTTTCTTTTAGAGATGGTTGATATTGAAGAAGGAGACCTCTCCCTAGTCTCTCGCATAGGAACCAAATGTGCACAATTGAGTCTAGAGCCACGAGATCATCAAATAAATCTCATTAGGACATGTCAATGAAGACTCTGTTTCACACAATGTGGAAAGAGAAATTATATTCTTAGAGTCCTACGCATTATCCCGGTGATATTGCCGAACATCCGAGTGATATGCAAACATATTCACAATGAAGATGGAAAGCCTTCTAGAGCCAACATCAAACAAGCTCTTGGTAGGTGGCATGTTAGATCTATCCAATAGATCAACCATGTGACAACCGAACAAAACAATGGGGCGATTCAAACTTATGAATCAATCTGGTTCGAGTTATGGATTGACGGATACCTTTGAAAAACCGGTCGTTGTGCTTAAAACTCTTTTCTCTAGCACATCGGTGTGTATTAATATTTCAAAATAAAGGTGTTTATGATTGATAATTGATTTTCCTTAAAATCTTCGTGGTATTGCAAAAAATTTTATTGAGCAAGACACGATTGTTTTTCAAATCATTTTTCATCGATCGGTGGATCTCAAATTACCGGTTCACTCACTTCGTGTTGTCTTCTTTGAGGCGTTCGGTTTGAGAACAACTATGTCAAGGAAATTCTTGAATTATACCGATCCTTTGGTCGTACTTGTAATCGATCAACGGGAACCGTGGTCCGTGTACCTCAATTCAACAAAAGTGATCAAAGACACTTTCGTGCGCTTTATTTCTAAGCTGTTGTATGCGGTACACCCAACGTTTGCGGTGATCGTAAAGGAGAGGTCAATCCATAGTCGCATGCTCACACAACACATTCATTTCAAAAGAAATCATGATTAGTGCATCAATGACTCGATATTCTCACTCCATGCTTCGCTATCTTTGCAAATATCATGAATCAACTAAAGCTTCCGCAACTCGATGAAAAGAGATCATGATCCAGAATGTGAGCATGTCGGTCCACTATCACAACATCACATAATGTCAGAGATTTGTGCAAGCTGATGATCTCAAAGCTGACTCAAAACTCATAGTCGCGTGGATCTGTTAAAGACCTCCACTCAAATTATTCAAACATGCAAAACATGAAGAATCAAAGACTACGAGTTACAGAGCAATGAACTTAAACAAGAATCTAAGAACAATCTTAATGTAATATTTGTTTGTATTCATGTAATTTAGGTGACCTCCTTAGGGGAGATTGTTAGGAATTAGAAAATCCAGACATTAAAGAGTCGGTCACCTCAAGTATATGTATTCATTAGAAAGCTCGTAGTCGATTCAAGTTATGTTAATAAGTTGTTAGTTAAGTAACACCGTGGAGGACTGAATGGTCTTTACCCATGTATGCCCGATCCATAGCCCATAGGTGGCGTTTATTATAAGACACTATAAATACCCTCTACCTCCCAAGGTAGAGGTTGGAGCTCAATACCATTTTTCTTTGTTTCACATAGTTCCCAACTCTCTTCCCTTTCTTTCTCTAACTTTCTCTCTCTAAAACTTGTATACGCCCCATTATGTTTGTGGTTTAATGTGTTTGTGAAATCCTATATCTTACAATCACAACACTGAAGCTAAGGCAATTTGGAACAATGTCAAGATGCTTCTCTCTGGTTCTGAATTAACTAAAGAAGACATAGAATCTCAACTGCATGATGAATTTGAGCACTTCAAGATGAAACCAGGGGAAAGTGTCACTGAATATTATGTGAGGTTCCACAAGCTTGTGAATGACATGAGGAATATCAAAATGACTATGCCAAATATTCAACTAAACTCAAATTTTGTGAAAACATGAATCCCGAATGGCACAAATTTGTCACTTGATCAAGTTAACTAAGGGTTTGAGGAACACTAACTATGAACAATTGTATGCATTCCTCGCTTGAGAATGAGAGACATGCTATTTTTGAACGAATGATTCTTGAGCAGTTCAAATCTAAGCAGGGAGAAGCAAGTTCGTCAAATGATTCAATAGCCTTTTACACCAATGTAGGAATTACCACCAAAGTTTCTCAAGTCATACCAATGGGTAACGGTAACCACAAACTCATTCCCGATCCGGTATCAACCCTCGCATGATTCTTGGAACAAGTTGCTCATCAAGTGGCTCTAATGGTTAAACAAAACCTGAACTTTACCCCACCTTCCAACAATCAAATCAGATCAACTTCTAATCTCCACAATCATGCTACCATAAGAGAAGGAAAGGTAGCGGTACAAAATGTGCAAGGAAGGCAAAATGCGTACCTTCCACATAATGAGCAAGGTAATGTTGGATCTGAATATGGGAATGCTGGCGGTGGTGGTAGATATATGGGTAATCGAGAATCGTGGAAGGAATGTAAATCAAGGACAAGTAAAGTCAATCAAGTGTTACAACTGTGGTGGTGAAGGACATATTATGAGGGCGCATCTCCAAAATGCCCTCAAATGCGAGTATTTTAGGGACAAGATCTTCTTGGTACAAGCTTAGGACAGATGGAGCCGTTTTGGATGAAGAAGAGTTCTTGCTTTCTTCGAGGAAATGCCAAAACCTATGATCTTGATGTGGATGAGCACCAATTCGGAAATAGGTCACAATCATCAAAATGCCTTTCAAGTTCTTGTTGTGATGCATTTGACTCGATGTCGATGATGAACCCTCGCCTGGAAAATCTTCATGGCTAGCATTTCACCTATGGTCTATCCAAAGGTCTCATCACCACAACAGTCTGGTCTATCCAAAGATTCAATCATCTCGGAGGTATTAAAACTATACGATGAGGTGGATGAGCAAAAGATACATAACGGCACAATCTCTTGAAACTTATGAATCGGATATTGATAATGAGGGTAATAGTAATATTGTCCCATATGATCAATATGTGACACAAAGTGAAAGTGAGATTGTACCAAGTGATGCATCTTCAGGTCAATGATGACTATGTTTTGATGAATATCACGCATGTGCTCGATGATTCTGTTATCTCTCGAATCGAATGCCTATAAAGAAGAAGTTTCTATTTATGAACAACGTGCTAAGTTTGAGTTAACTACCCGTGAGCGGAAATGGATGACCAAATGCTTAGAATTATTAGAAAAGTATTTTTAGAAGAAGTGTTAAAACAAGAGTTAAACTCCTTACAAGAAAAGCTTTCTAAAGCTCATTAAAAAGCAAGAGCTTCAAGATAATGTTAAAGTGCTTAAACAAGAATTTAATGCCAAGGAATCAAAACTTTTGAATGATTTTCTAATCTAAAACTTTGAAAAACAAGCTTGAAAATAAGTTATGCGTATAAGGAATACCATTGATCGCTCACATGATCACTAAGCATAGAGTCTTAAGCGATAAGCATAGTATTCCCTAGTAGAAGAGCCGAATCCAGTATTGTAAAAGGCTAAAGCTTTCCATAACATTGTATATGATGGTAATGAGATCCTCAAGCCTAGGCAAACACCATCATGTATTGGAACCACGGAAGAGGATAGAAAATTAGAAGATGCCTCTAGGGAGAAAATGGATAAGAAGCTAAAAGATCACGAGTGTAAAAGAAAACATAACGATCAAACCCCATGATTACACTAAGGAAAATTGGATCTCCACAACATGTTTAATCCTCTAACTCAATTAACCCCAGAACAAATTTTTGGAAGAAAGACATGGATAAGCAAAATTCAAAAGTACTTGTTGAAACGAACACTCCCTTAGGAAAGTGCACAACTACAGATGTATCCTCCGAACAAACCAATGCATTTAGTTCCTCTGAGGATAACCGAATGGGAAAGGGTTTGAGCAAACCGAATGGGAAAGGGTTTTGAGCAAACTAAAGAATGCTATTTAAGCGAGGTCATGCCTTTCTTTAAACAATTAAAAGGTCAATTTGAAAGTCTTCAAAAGGAGTTAACTCGGATATTAAAGAAATGGAAAAGGAATTTGATGCAATGATTGTTGAGGTCAATGATTATGAACGGGAACTCAAATATAATGAAATTAAAAGGAAGAATCTGCATATCTTAAATGAGAACTTGGTATTGAGTTGTGTGGCTCAAGATGTGTTTTATACTGTTACTGAGCATCTGTTTCATGAACTATCTGTTGCTTTAAAAGCTTCGCATGATCGTGTCATTGAGCTTGAAAACAAAAACTCAAAACTAAATGAGAAAATTGACCAGGATGATCACGATAATTTGGTAAAACATTTTTCTAAACTAGAAGTTGAACATTTTGATTTGCAACTAAAATATCAACATCTAAAAGAAAATGTTAAAACTTCAAACATCAAGATATCCTCGAATGTTCCAGAGTTTTATGCAGTTTTTGAAATAAACAAACGTGATGAACATATTCAAGCTCACTGTAAGACGATCAGAAAGTTGAAAGCCCAAATTTCACAATTAAAGGGTGAAAAGAACAATGTGACTGGCTCCCAAATGCCTCCTACTTTAGATTCTCAATTTTCTCAAAACTTTCATCTTCAAAACATCATTAACATTTTACAACAAGAAAATGAGAGTTTTCTTGAAGAAAATGAAAAGGTCAAACGACACTTCAAAGAGTTATACGATTAAATGAAAGTCACTCGTGACAAGAACAACGAAAAAATAATGTCTTTACAAAAGGAGATTGAGAATCTGAAGAGTCGTAAAAGGAAAATGTCACTTGTCTTTAATGAGAATGTTGCATCAAAGTCATCTCAGACTCTAAATATACTATGACCGTTAAATACATTCCTCCTCATCTTAGAAATAACGAACTTGTGTTTCATAACTATTTTGCCCACCTTAAGGATAGTCTAGAATGTCTTCGTGAGATTGTAGAAGAGGATTTCATAAATAAGCCACTTGATAGTGAAATTAGGTTTGCTTGCATTCTGGCCAAACGATCTCAAGAGCTATTAGAATGTTTAAGAGCAACATGTCTTAAATCCTTATGTGAGAAAGATAAAGCTATGATGCCTTGTTCTATGCCTAGTGCCAAGTATGCAACCCATTCTATGCCCAGTGTTAAGAAAGTGAACTCTAAAGTGCCTTCAAGTAGTTTAGATCCCTGCACTTCTAGTTCAGGAATGAAAAAGGTAGCCCAACCAACTAATATTCCCATATTTCCCTCTACAGGAGTAATCAGTGACATAAAAGCAAGCGGGTCAAAGCCTCCAGGCAATACAAAGCAAGATAGGACCTCGCAAGCTAAGAATGTGCAATGGAAGAGAGTAGAAGACCACCCTAGGAACATTAAGTTTGAGTTGAACAAAACGAATCGTGTTGATTCTAGTTTTAGTTATAAGCGCATCGTAATTAATTCAATTACGCTACTATCTCGCAAAACATGTAATGATGATTGCTTGGTTTCGTTATTAATCATGTATGTGGCGTGAATGATTTGATTAATTCTGTTAAATAGCAGTTAAAATCATTAATGCCCACAATCATGTTAAGAAGGCTAGAAAGCAATGGTGGAAGAAGGTTAGAAAACATTGGAAACCCACGGGAAGAAAATTTAGTAATGTAGGTTATCGGTGGATACCTTTTGGCATAAGCTTAGTCTTAATGAGTTGTGCCCTAAATTATCTAAGTCAATGCCCATTAGAAAATGGATGCCTCTTGGTAGAACTATTCCTTTAAGAAGTGAACATACTTTGAATAGGTCAAATACGGACACTAAGCATTGCATCTATCCACGATGATTCCATTGTTTCTACTTCCGATGTGGGTGTTCCAATCATCATTACTAACCAAATGGAACCTATTCTTGCATGGGGATCCCAATTATTCGATTATCCATTCTTGTATATGTTCAACCGCAGATCGTTCAAATCGTTACGTGGTACACGGACTCAGTGTACCAAGCATATGTTGGAGATCGCTCATGCTCATGAACTTCATGAGTAAATTCATCGGGACTGTTAGATTCGGGAACGACCATTTTGGTGAAATTATGGGTTATGGAGTCTATGTTGTTGGTGATAGTGTAATCTCCGTGGTATATTATGTAGAAGGTCTTGGTCATAACTGCTTTCGTTGGTCAATTACGTGATTCCGATCTAGAGGTGGGTTTTAGAAAACATACTTGTTTCGCTAGAGAATTTGATGGTGTGGAACTTTTAAGAGGAACACGGGTTCAAATCTATACACCATCTCTATCGAAGACATGATGAAGTCTTCTCCAATCGCTTGTTGTCAAAGGCTTGAAAACAAAGTCATGGTTATGGCATCGTCGTCTCAATCACTTGAACTTGGTACCATTAATGATCTTTCGAGAAAGGACCTTGTAAGAGGCTTACCCATTAAAATATGAAAAGATCATCTTTGTTCACATGCCAATTGGGAAAAGCAGAAATATGCCCACAAACCCAAACCCGCAAGCTCGATTATGGAAGTTCTTCATATGGATTTGTGCGGACCAATGAGAGAGCAAACGCTAAATGGGAAGAAATATATTTTAGTCGTTGTGGATGACTACTCTCGATTTACTTGGGTTAAGTTTTTGAGGACAAAGGATGAAACTCCGATGTCATCATCAAACCTATCAAACAATTGCAGTTCGACTCAATATGATCGTTAGAATTGTTCGAATGCAGAATGGCACCGAGTTCGTTAACAAAGAATCAAGTCAATTTTATGAAAGCATTGGAATCACCATCAAAGAAGTGTTCCACGCGCCTCAACAAAACGGTGTAGTTGAAAGACGAAATCGAACCCTTGTTGAAGCCGCAAGAACAATGCTAATTTATTCAAAGGTTCCAATGTTTCTTTGGGTGAAGCCATTGCCACCGCTTGCTACACCCAAAATCGTTCCTCATACACACATCTCATGGAAAACTCCATACGAACTTGTCCATAAACGAAAACCCGATCTCTCCTACCTTAGTGTGTTTGGTGCTTTGTACTATCCAACGAATGACGGTCATGATTTAGGTAAATTAAGAGCTAAAGCGTACATTGGAGTTTTTGTAGGTTATGCATCAAACAAGAAGGGTTACCGAATCTACAACAAAAGAACTCGAGATATCATGGAAACTATTAACGCCACGCTCGATGAGTCGTCCTGGGCAAATGGCTCCAGGACAATCAAGTTCGACCCGCATCACAAACTTCATTAAGTAGTCCCATTAGTTCTTCTCTTGTACAAAATCTCTCACCAAAGAACTCCTTATGTACCTCCTTCGGAAGATGATTTGAAGAAATTGTTTGATCCAATGTTTGATGAACACTATGAGCCAATTGCTAGTGATCCGTCAAATCCATTAACAAAGGCTGCTCCTATCCCGCCAACGAAGATAACCCTTCGTTTCTCGTCATTAAGTCAAGAAGCGCACCGATGATCACTGTCTCATCATCAAATCCTCAATCATCGAGTGTACATCATGGAATTGTTTTCGCACCTATGATGGAGAAAATGCTACTCTTGAAGATGCTCCTTTGAGAACATATTTGCCCTCGAACCATCATTAGAACCATCTTCAACAGGAGAAAACGACTCTGCTACTTGGTTCCTCATCAACAACCACATGAACACCTTATAAAATAGACACATGACCATCCATTGGACAACATCATTGAAACCCCTCTCCCAAAGTGTCCACTCGTAAACAACTTGCAACCGATGCCTTATGGTGCTTCTTCAACTCCATCGTCTAAGATCGAACCAAAAGACGTTAAACCGCTATGAATGAAGACAATGGTTCAATGCCATGCAAGCGAAATTCATGAGTTTGATCGACTAGATGTATGGGAATTAGTACCGCCTCGACCGTGCTATGATCATTGCTCTAAAATGGATCTTCAAAGTAAAAATCGATGAGCATGGTGATGTATTAAAGAATAAGGCTCGATTGGTTGCAAAAGGATACCGTCAAGAGGAAGGTATTGACTTTGAAAATCATTTGCTCCAGGTGCACGTATCGAGGCAATCGAATCTTCCGGCTAATGTTGCAAGTAAGAATATGGTAGTCTATCGATGGATGTAACACGGCTTTTCTTAACGGAGATCTTAAAAAGTCGTATCGCCCAACTCGAAGGTTTTGTGAATCGAGCATCCTACTCATGTCTATCGCTTGAAGAAGGTTCTTTACAATTTAAAGCAAGCTCTAAGGGCATGGTATGATACACTATCAAAGTTTCTTCTATCTACTGGATTCAGAAAGGAGCAGTTGATCCGACATTGTTCACCGTAAAGTCGTGCAAACATTTAATTCACGCTCAAATCTATGTTGATGATATTATTTTGCCTCGATCGACCCCAATGAATGTGACCGCTTTTCTAAGGAGATGGGCTCCAAATTTCAAATGTCCGTGATGGGACAAATGTCATTTTCTTGGGATTACAAATTTCACAAAGTCCCGAGGCATTTTTATCAATCAATCTAAATATGCAAATAAGATTTTAAAGAAATTTGATTTGATTCTTGTGACCTGTTGACATTCCCATGATAGATCGTACTAAACCGGATGAGGACCACTCGGGGATCATGGTAGATCAAACGAAATATCGTAGTATGATTGGATCCTCGATGTACCTCACAACCGAGAACCGATATTCTCGTCATTGATGCATGTGTGCTAGATACCGTGGTAAGCCTACCAAAAGCACCTTGAAGCGGTTAAATGTGTCTTTCGGTATCTCCAAGGAACCATCAATATGGGACTTTGGTACCGAAAGACACCGGTATGTCACTAACGACCTATGCAGATCTCGACCATGCGTGATGTCAAGATACACGTCGAAGCACGCCAGAGGTGCTCGGTTTTGGGTGATAAGCTTGTGAGTTGGTCTTCAAAGAAACAAATGAGTACATCTATATCCTTCTGAGGCAGAATACATAGCCATGTCATCTTGTTTTGCTCAAATCCTATGGATGAGATCCCAATTATCGACTATGGCTTTGAATTCAACAAAATCCTACAGTATTGTGATAACAAAGTGCCATTGCTCTCTCATGCAACAACGTTCAACATTCAAGAGCAAAGCATATCGACATTCAAATCATTTCATCGGGAGCAAGTGGAGAACGGGTGGCGGAACGTTATTTTGTGAGGATGAATACCAATTAGCGACATCTTCACCAAACCTCTTCCTAGAGAACGTTTGAGTTTATCCTCCCGACTTGGTCTAAAGAGTCTACAACCGAAACACTTAAACGTCTACAAGAGGAAGACGAGGAGTAAAAGGTTTTCTTCATCCATCTCTTGTATATATTTATTCATAAAGCAAATTACAAAATTACAAAACCAACAAAAAGCAAATAGAAAAATATAAAACTTTCAAAAATCCATAAAAATTTGAAAAACTCGAAAAATTTCAAAAATATTGTCATTTTGTCATGTTTTTCTTGATTCGATAATATCTACGGTCTTTGTGCTGTCATTCAAAGAGTGACACGGGTCTTTAGATGTTGTTCGAATGTACATAAATCATTTATAATTTTTTTTGAGAGAATGTAAAACAAAGGCTTATAGTCATTTAAGTCTATAACCCGTTTTTAAAGTAAGAACGGAGCCATGATTTATCTTATTTTTCAAATCTCATGCTCTGATTCTAAAAACAAATGTTTGTCACAAAAAGACAAATGTTTCCTTCAAAATATTTTTCCTTCTATAAATTCTTCCAAAAGTATTTGTTATCTAAATGAAAACTAATAAAATAACTCGATCTCAATTTTTGAAAATCACACGGACTTGACATTTGTCAAAATCTCTATCTCTCAATCAACAACTTATGTCATTGATTGAGGGGGAGAATGATTTCATTTAAATCAAAAGGTTATTTGTCATACAATTGGTTCAGACCAAGGTTTATGTCATGTTTTCAAAAGATATTCAAGCATGTTTAATCTTTGGAGTTTAAAGTCTCAGATTTGATCCTTATCGGTTAAATATTTTCATAAGCAAGTCACAATTCTCCTCAAAAGCTTTCAAAATCAATTTAAATCTACAGAGATCACAAATCTCAAATGATTTGAAAATTGTGATCGGGGGAGAATTTGTGATTTAAATTGGATTTAAACCGATAATTGATAAATGGTTTTATAAGTGTATAGCAAGCTCTCCTCCTTCATGTGCCAAACGATTTCAAATTTTCCATGCACATGTTTGGGGGAGCATTTATTCAAACCAAAAAGGATTGAAACGTGATTGATATGCTTCAAAGAGCGTGTTTTCCCTAATATGTGCAAAACACTTTCAAATCTCTATGCATATATTGAGGGGGAGCAATTTTTTGAAAACCACATTCTTTCCCAAAAATATCTTTAACTAAGTATGAAAAATACGAATCTTGATCGGGAAGGTGATGTAGATATTTTTTTGAAAATGATAATCAATGAATTAAATTTTTCCTCTTGCCTCCATGTGCCAAAATGATTTCAAATATACGATGCACATTTTGGTGGGGAGCTCATTTTCTGAAATATCAAAAACAATTTAGGTACAAAATGCTTTGATAATATATCACAAGTATCTGGATTGATTTTTCAAATAGTTTTCAATTGGTTCCAATGGCAGATGAACATTACCAAAAAGACCGACCAAATTTACTTTATGTATGGTGATATAAGGATGGTTAGGTTAGGTATTCGTTCCCACGATCCCGCCAGAGCCGGAGGGATCTACCCAGGACAATCTACTAGATAGTGTAGAAGTCTTTAGGTATGATGAAAAAGGAGAAAAGTGAGAAACGGAAGTGTGCGGATCGAGGTGAGCTAATCTTGGAATAAACCCAACAAGGTTCTAGTTATGAAGTCTCGTAAGCATTGAAGGGTTGAAGAATGAAAAAGAATTGAATGAGAAAGGGTGAAAAGAAATAGCCTCCATTATTTCAACCTTAAGGCGAAACCGGGTTCAATACATATGCTACTTGGTTGTTACTAAGGTAACACCGGTAGTGAAGACAAGACGTCATGGACTCGATGGACGCATCGCAGACAACTTCCTAAGCCACTCAAGTTCCTCTTAAAAGGACTTGTTTCATTCTCACGGGAACCTACATAATCTATCGACTTTCTCTTAGAAACCAAATGTGCACTATTGAGTCTAGAGCCACGAGATCATCAATAAATCTCATTAGGACACTGTTAATGAAGACTCTCTGCTTCACACTACGTGAAAGAGAGAATATATTTAAGAGTCCCACGATTATCCTTGTGGTATTGCTGAACATGTGAGTGATATGCAAACATATTCACAATGAAGATGGAAAGCCTTCTAGAGCCAACATCAAACAAGCTCTTGGTAGGTGGCATGTGTGATCTATCCAATAGATCAACCATGTGACAACCGAATGAAACAATGGGAGATTCAAATTTATGAATCAATCTGGTTCGAGTTATGGATTGACGGATGCCTTTGAAAAACCGGTCGTTGTGCCTAAAATTCTTTTCTCTTGCACATCGATCGTATTAATTTTTAAAATTAAAGGTTTTTATGATTGATAATTGATTTACCATAAAACCTTCGTTGTATTGCAAAACCCTTCATATATTAAGCAATACATGATTGTTTTAAAATCATTTTCATCAATCGGTGAATCTAAATTTGTTGGTTCACTCACTCCGTGTTGTCTTCATTAAGACGTTCCGGTTTGAGAACGGCTAGAGCATACACGAAACCCTGTCAAGGAGATTCTTGAATTATACCGATCACGGTAGTACTTGTCTTGATCAACGGGAACCGTGGGCGTGTACCTCAATTCAACGAAAGTGATCAAAGACACTTTCGTGCGCTTTGTTGCTAATCGTTGTATGCAGTACACCCGACGCGTTACCGATCGAATTGAGAGGTCAATCCATAGCCGCATGCTCACACAACACATTCATTTCTAAAGATATCATGATAAGTGCATCAACGACTCGATATTCTCACTCCATGCTTCGCTCTGGCACGCAAATATCATGAATCATCTAAAGCTTCCGCTACTCGATGAGAAGATATCATGACCCATAATGTGAGCATGTCGGTCCAATGTCAAAACTTCATATAATGTCAACACTATGATTGGTGCTAAACAATCAAGTCTAAAAGACTTAAAACAATTTCGCATACGATACAATGAAGATCGAGAGAACGGTGGATTCCTGTGTCGTTAAGTCCCACGGAGACTCAATGGTGTGTACAACACCGATTCAGACGATAGAATGATCACTAATGATAGCGATCGAAAGGATTTGAAAAGGATAATTACACTTGAAAAGATTATAAATAAAAGCGACTTAAATACAAATTAAGAAAATTAAAAGATAAAGATATTAAATAAACGCTATCACTATTTTAAAGTGATGAACGTTTAAAACTAAAAACTTAAAACTTACGTTTAAATAAAAATAACGTAACGTACAAAATAAAAAGTGAAACTTATACAATATAAATCCTAAAATATGAAAATACATTTTACAATCCTAATGATAAAAGAAAATTTATAGAAAAGAAAATTATTTTTAACACTATTTATTTAATTATTATTAATTAAAACTATTTATTAAGTATTTAAAATGCACTAAAATAGAAGAAAATACAAAATTAACCTAGAAAATGAAATTATAACTTAGAAAAATCTAAAATATGATAAAACTAATTTTAAAACAGAAAATATATTTTTTAACTTTTTATGTATTTATTATTAATTTAAAACTATTTAAAACTAATTTAAATTATTAAAATACCAAATAAAAGGAGAAAAATAGGAAAAATACTTTTAAGCTTTTACATTTATCTAAACTTAAGAAAATGAAAATTATTTTTGGAACCTTTTCTTAATTTTTGTATTAAAAGCTAATTAAAATACTTAAAAACTAATTTAAATTAAGAAAAATAGTAAACAAGCTTGGAAAATCTGAAAAATTCAAGAAAACTCTAAAATAATATAAGGAATAAAGGAAAATAGAAAAAAAGGGCCTGTTTGGAGGATTAGAGATCCGATTAGGAAGTGCTTATTGAAATAAGCACTTCAATAAGCAAATTGAATCCAAAGGCTACCAAACGATAGGGAAGCTCTAATATGCTAAAGGAACTAGAATGGAACAAAAACAACAAGCTAAAACCTCTGATTAGCACTGCAATGATTTGATGAATAAGCTATGACTAAAAAGTAAAACCGGGGCAACTTTGAGCTTATACCTCAGCTTATCCAATAAGCTAAAGAGAAAACTAAGAACATGGCTCTCAAGCCAACCTAGCAGAGAACTTAAATCCAAAGTTACAGCTAATATGGACTAGTATTGAAGAAGATAATGATTAAAACAAAAAGCTGCAAAATGGTGGTGCTAACTGCTGATGCAGAACAGTAAGACAAATACAAAGCTTGAGCTTATCTATAAGCTAATTCAATAAGCTAATGCCAAAACCAGAAATGTGGACATGAAGACCACCTAGCCAACTATACTTAAACCAAAATGAGGTCATGAAAGGTGAAATGAACACAATGCGTAGGTCGTAAGTTCAAGAAACCGATTTTTTGACGTTTTGACTTTTAATGGCGGTGATTAAGTTGACTATATTGAGATTTAAGATCAAATCTTGGATGAAATGATGTTATAAGATTAAATGAAGCTATTGCAAACTTACTTTATGAATTCTAAACACAAAACTAACTTTGATAATTCAAAATCTCCAGATTTCTTGATATGATGAAAGATTGTGATTTTGACTTTAAAGCTTAGTAGCACAGTGGAATGACTCAAGTGAGTCTCAAATGATTAAACAAACATGAAGCAACAAGCTTTAAACACTACATACACCTCTAAGAAAGGTTTAGAAGTAAATCCAAACACACCTTTAAAACATATTAAACAAGTTAAATTGAGATTACCACTAATCCATACCGATTTCTTGATTACTCTAAGTTTATATAACCTAAATAAAACTATGTGAACAAGTGTACACTAATGATTATCACGAAACTCAAACAAGCAAAATATGCAAATGACTTGAAACTTGAAAAGTTGAAACTTACTCACATGAGCTCACTGGTGCGGGACCAAAACCAAACACAAAACCAACCTAACCTATGCTAATTCAACCCAGATTCACCCTCTGCAACAACCATAATCGCCCATACCCAATGTGAGCTCTGTTGACTTTTGTTGACTAAAATGAAAAATTGTTGGAAAGCTGAATGAGAGCTTATGAAAAGCTTTAACAAGCTTAAACAAACTTGAGTGAGCTAAATATAAGCTATTAGAAGCATTAACACCGGGTTTGCAAACTCGCTTTTAAACAAGAGACATGAATTTATGAAACTCAAATGAAACTTTAAATTAAGACCGAAACTTGAATACAAACTCTTAATTAGCTTAAATCCAATACATAGAAACCGATATTACATCTTTTACTTTAAACTAAAACATTAATTAAAAAACGACATTTAAGGAAATGTTGAAAACTACTATCTACCACTTTCTTCTTCTTTTCTTTTCTTTTTATAGCTCCAAACTTCTCTCCCACTTGCTCTGAGATAATCCCACCACCATTGGATGAGTAAAATTCATCCTGGCCTTCCATTGGATTTTTGGCGCCAAAGTCTTTTTGAGCAGGTTTGATCATTTAATGAGTTGATTTCAATCAATAAATGAGTTTTGGGTGTTAGTGAAGGTGGAGGGGACATGGTATGGAGAGGGTGTTGAAAATGGGAGAAAACCATGGCTGGTATTGAAGATACAGGGGAGCTTGAGGGAGGTGAACAGTGAAAGGGGTTTTGGGCGCCAAGTGGGTTTGACTGGATTGGTTTGACCAGGCAGGTTAATAATAAAGGGGGTTCATAATTGTTTAAGTGGGGTCAGCATGTATTGATATGGTCCAAAATGGGTATAAAAGGTATTAAATCACAAGGACCTTAGTTGTAATTTTGGAAAATGCAAGGACTATCACGCCATTTCATCAAAGTTGATCCAAGGGCTGAATTTGACAAGTATCAATAGTACAAGGACCAAATATGTCATTTTGCAATTTTCAGGGCCATTTCGCCAAATTTGAAACTTGAAGGACTAATTTGTAATTTTCTCAAAACTTTTACATTTTCACCAAAGGACTAAATTTGACAACTTATGATTTTAAAAGGACCTTTGGTGACTTTACTTTTGAAATTATGTGCTCTGTGGACTGCTTTTTGACAATTTTGAAACTTGGGGATCAAACCGCAATTTTGCAAATTTGATATGTTTTCATCCGATTTTGATATTTTTGCATTTAAAACACATAAAACACCGATTTTTGATATTTTGATTATTTTGATGTGTTTCGAGTGTTTTCGAGATGATTTTGCAGCCTAAATGGTATAAAATGATGAGTATTTAGAGACTCATCAATCCCCACATCGAGATATTGCTAGTCCCTAGCAATGATTTGAGAAAACTTAATGGATTTTAAACTCTTTACCAAAAGCCATTACTCGGAGTAGCCAAATGTTTCAGTTCAAGTAAGAACCATGGTACACCGATAACCATGTGATTTTGAGCAAACCACCGACTTTCAACGGATTTGATTTTGTCTTTACCGGTTGCATCTTACGGACTAGCCAACTCTTAGATAAATTATCAATATTATCTTTGGTGGTGATTACCAATTATGGATTTTCCATCGCCTTTACCACAAGCCATAATCTTGCGGGCTAGCCAACTCTTCACTTTTTAGGATATGGTGGTGAATACCATACAATTTTGGGCAAATTGCAGCGTCAACTGATTTGAGATATCTTTACCAAGAGCCGTTTGCTCTGGATTAGCCAATCCTTTATTTTATCAAACATGGCGGATCGATAACCAATTGAGAAAGTGTAAACACTTACTCCAAAAAAAATTTTGGCCAAAAACGGGAATTGGGTGGATAATATATGATAAAATTCGAGAATTCCCCACACTTAGAAATGAATATTGCCCTCAATATTCAAAGTACCGCGGTTATGCCGAAACAACAAACGAAAAGGGAAATACTACGGCCATTATTTGAAAGGATTTTTTTTTTTTTTTTTTTTTTTTTTTTTAGATATATAACATGTGGGCATCACCCCACACTTAGTGGTACACGGTGAAAACCCATGTTCACCATCGTTTTTGATTACCGAGTCGCTAGCTTGACTCGACCCAATTCATTTGTTCATGGGAAGCAAAGTGGAATAGACAATCTCCATCGGACTTTCATTCAAGATGTTTGGACAAACATTTGAAGCACGCGAAAGTTCCACACCGATGAGATAAAGAAAGACAGCGACAGACCCGACTCACAGATGGTACATGAAAATGCCGGGGTCAAAGATAGTGTCCTCACTCCCGAAGGAGTGAAGAAGAGAGGAAGTCACATCATATGTGAGGAATGGAAGAAAGATGTTGATAACAATCAAGATCCATTCTTCATCCTCTAATGTAGACATATCGGGAGGAAGGGTGAAGGTAGTATCATCAATAAGCAAACTCTTATGATAGAGTACACCTTCCTCCGAGCCAATATCATCCTCAAGATCAAAATGGAAATGATCATATTCCGGAGGAGATATGTCATGAGAGAGTTCACCGAGAACTCTTCATGAAGAGAATCATTGAAAAAGCCTCAAGCTCGGGCTTGTCAATGTAGAGTCACTATCCACAACGGGATAGGAGATGAAGTCGACTTAGCACGAATGATTCGATCTTAGAAACGAGGAGATTTATATTGAACAATTGTTCACGAAGTATCTCGTCCTCAATTTCCGGATCATCGAATTTCTCACTTCCTCTAAGCTAACTAGCTCGAAGGCGGCTCCTCGACATAATCGATGTCTCCATAGGATAAAGAATCGTCAAACCAGTATAATCGTTATCGAATCGGAGAACATCTCGACATGATCATATGGAATGTCAAGAGGAGGAGAAGAATCATCATTAAGAGGCTCATTACACATATTACCGGAGATAACCTCGGACTCACTGGGTTTGGAACAAGGCTCTCAACACTAGACGATTCCATTTTCGGAATAGTGCTAGAAGCTCGTCCCCATTATGAGAGAGTCAATGGAAGCTTGGTGTGATTTCAGTTGACAAGCTCTCATAATATTCCTTTACTTGAATAGAATCCTCATCATCATCGTCATCATATCGGATTCTTATGTTCATCTTTGAAGCTTACACACCATTCTTTTCATTTGAAGTTTCTTTCGAATGCGTATTTCTTCGAACTTTGAGGAAGATAACACTCGTAATCATTGAGATGTTGTGAAGGCTCGGAAGTCCGATGACCGATGGAATTGTGGGGTTGGAAATTGTCAAAACCGGAGAATTGGAATTTTGAAAATTTTGATTCACCTACCGACATTCAAAAGTCGCATGAGGACCCCGCAATTTCTATGTAGAGAATTGGGAAAATAACTTTCACCAAAGTTCGATTGTAACACGGTTCGGCTCATAGACAAGCGGGACCCGTGGTGGACAATCAAAACCGTAATGAGAATCATTCCACAAAACTCGCATGAGTAGGATTCGTAATGGGGTGTGAGGTAGGTAGGAAAAATCGGGTGTTTCATTGTTTGAAATGGGATCGGGATTACCGACAAACTTGTCTCCGAAACTCACATTGGTACAACGCCGACAATTTCCACCGTTAAACGGACCTCCACACCAGGAACATGTCAAATACCATGACATAAAGAATTAAACGGATAAGAAGATAAGGAATGAAGAATTAAACAGATTAGAGGGTAAGAGAATGGAGAATTAAACAGGTTTGAGGATAGAGGATGGATATTTTTGGATTTTTGAAAAACATGCTATAAAAACAAAGAATGAAAATATTTTTGGTGCTGATAACACTTCAGGAAAAGTGTTAATGAACTTTTTGGATTTTTTGAAAACTTTACAAAAAAAAACTTTTTACAAAGGATGGGTTATGTGCAAGAGTGGATCTGAAAAAGGCTAACACACGCTAAAGCCTCCCGCAATGGCGTAAAATTTGATTGGTGCTAAGCAATCAAGTCTAAACAGACTTAAAGCAGCTCGCATACAGATACAATGAAGATCGAGAATACGTGGATTCCTGTGTCGTTAAGTCCCACGGAGACTCAATGGTGTGTACAACACCGATTCAGACGATAGAATGATCACTAATGATAGCGATCGTAAAGGATTTGAAAAGGATAATTACACTAACTTGAAAAGATTATAAATAAAAGCGACTTAAATACAAATTAAGAAAATTAAAAGATAAAGATATTAAATAAACGCTATCACTATTTTTAAAGTGATGAACGTTTAAAACTAAAACTTAAAACTTACGTTTAAATAAAAATAACGTAAGCATTACAAAATAAAAAGTGAAACTTATACAATATAAATCCTAAAAATATGAAAAATACATTTTTACAATCCTAATGATAAAAGAAAATTTATAGAAAAAGAAAATTATTTTTAACACTATTTATTTAATTATTATTAATTAAAAACTATTTATTAAGTATTTAAAATGCACTAAAATAGAAGAAAATACAAAATTAACCTAGAAAAATGAAATTATAACTTAGAAAAATCTAAAATATGATAAAACTAATTTTAAAACAGAAAATATATTTTTTTAACTTTTTATGTATTTATTATTAATTTAAAACTATTTAAAACTAATTTAAATTATTAAAATACCAAATAAAAGGAGAAAAATAGGAAAATACTTTTTAAGCTTTTTACATTTATCTAAACTTAAGAAAAATGAAAAATTATTTTTTGGAACCTTTTCTTAATTTTTTGTATTAAAAGCTAATTAAAAATACTTAAAAAACTAATTTAAATTAAGAAAAATAGTAAACAAGCTTGGAAAAATCTGAAAAATTCAAGAAAACTCTAAAATAATATAAGGAATAAAGGAAAAATAGAAAAACAAGGGCCTGTTTGGAGGATTAGAGATCTGATTAGGAAGTGCTTATTGAAATAAGCACTTCAATAAGCAAATTGAATCCAAAGGCTACCAAACTGATAGGGAAGCTCTAATATGCTAAAGGAACTAGAATGGAACAAAAAACAACAAGCTAAAACCTCTGATTAGCACTCTGCAATGATTTGATGAATAAGCTATGACTAAAAATGTAAAGGCGAGGGGCAACTTTGAGCTTATACCTCACTTATCCAATAAGTTAAAGAGAAAACTAAGAACATGGCTCTCAAGCCAACCTAGCGAGAACTTAAATCCAAAGTTACAGCTAATATGGACTAGTATTGAAGAAGATAATGATTAAAACAAAAGTCGCAAATGGTGGTGCTAATCACGATGCGAGCGATAAGACAGATACAAAGCTTGAGCTTATCTATAAGCTAATTCAATAAGCTAATGCCAAAACCAGAAATGTGGACATGAAGACCACCTAGCCAACTATACTTAAACCAAAAATGAGGTCATGAAAGGTGAAATGAACACAATGCGAGGTCGCAAGTTCAAGAAACCGATTTTTTCGCAGTTTGACTTTTAATGACAAGTGATTAAGTTGACTATATTGAGATTTAAGATCAAATCTTGGATGAAAATGATGTTATAAGATTAAATGAAGCTATTGCAAACTTACTTTATGAATTCTAAACACAAAACTAACTTTTGATAATTCAAAATCTCCACATTTCTTGATATGATGAAAGATTGTGATTTTGACTTTAAAGCTTAGTAGGCATGCGGAATGACTCAAGTGAGTCTCAAATGATTAAACAAACATGAAGCAACAAGCTTTAAACACTACATACACCTCTAAGAAAGGTTTAGAAGTAAATCCAAACACACCTTTAAAACATATTAAACAAGTTAAATTGAGATTACCACTAATCCATACTGATTTCTTGATTACTCTAAGTTTATATAACCTAAATAAAACTATGTGAACAAGTGTACACTAATGATTATCACAGAAACTCAAACAAGCAAAATATGCAAATGACTTGAAACTTGAAAAGTTGGAAACTTACTCACATGAGCCCAGCTGGTGCAGGACCAAAACCAAACACAAAACCAACCTAACCTATGCTAATTCAACCTGATTCACCCTCCGCAACAACCATAATCGGTTCCATACCCAATGTGAGCTCTGTTGACTTTTGTTGACTAAAATGAAAAATTGTTGGAAAGCTGTAATGAGAGCTTATGAAAAGCTTTAACAAGCTTAAACAAACTTGAGTGAGCTAAATATAAGCTATTAGAAGCATTAACACCAGGTTTGCAAACTCAGTTTTTAAACAGTAGACATGAATTTATGAAACTCAAATGAAACTTTAAATTAAGACTGAAACTTGAATACAAACTCTTAATTAGCTTAAATCCAATACATAGAAACTGATATTACATCTTTTACTTTAAACTAAAACATTAATTAAAAAAACGACATTTAAGGAAATGTTGAAAACTACTATCTACCACTTTCTTCTTCTCTTTTCTTTTCTTTTTATAGCTCCAAACTTCTCTCCCACTTGCTCTGAGATAATCCCACCACCATTGGATGAGTAAAATTCATCCTGGCCTTCCATTGGATTTTTGGCGCCAAAGTCTTTTTGAGCAGGTTTGATCATTTAATGAGTTGATTTCAATCAATAAATGAGTTTTGGGTGTTAGTGAAGGTGGAGGGGACATGGTATGGAGAGGGTGTTGAAAATGGGAGAAAACCATGGGTATTGAAGATCTGGGAGCTCGGAGGAGGTGAGCGAGTGAAAGGGGTTTGGGCGCCAAGTGGGTTTGACCGATTGGTTTGACCAGCAGTTAATAATAAAGGGTTCATAATTGTTTAAGTGGCAGGGGTCACATGTATTGATATGGTCCAAAATGGGTATAAAAGGTATTAAATCACAAGGACCTTAGTTGTAATTTCTGAAAATGCAAGGACTACTGCTGCCATTTCATCAAAGTTGATCCAAGGGCTGAATTTGACAAGTATCAATAGTACAAGGACCAAATCTGTCATTTTGCAATTTTCCAGGGGCCATTTCTGCCAAATTTGAAACTTGAAGGACTAATTTGTAATTTTCTCAAAACTTTTTACATTTTTCACCAAAGGACTAAATTTGACAACTTATGATTTTAAAAGGACCTTTGGTGACTTTACTTTTGAAATTATGTGCTCAGGGACTGTTTTTGACAATTTTTGAAACTTGGGGATCAAACCGCAATTTTGCAAATTTGATATGTTTTTCATCCGATTTTGATATTTTGCATTTAAAACACATAAAACACTGATTTGTGATATTTTGATTATTTTGATGTGTTTCTGAGTGTTTTCAGATGATTTTGCAGTCTAAATGGTATAAAAATGATGAGTATTTAGAGACTCATCACACTACAAAGGAAGAGTCAGAGATTTATAGTAGCTGATGATCTCAAAGCTGGCTCAAAACTCATTATCACGTGGATCAGTTAAAGACCTCCACTCGGATTAACCAAACATGCAAAACATGAAGAATCAAAGACTATGGGCTACAGAGCAAAGAACTTTAACAAGAATCCAAGAACAATCTTAATGTAATTTCTGTTTGTATTCATTGAAATTTGAGGTGACCTCCCTTAGGGGGAGATTGTTAGGATTTAGTAAATCCAGTTAGTAAAGTGTCGGTCACCTCAAGTGTATGTAATTTTTAGAATGCTCGTAGTCGTAGTTATTTAATGTTTGGTAGTATTTAGTTAAGTAACACCGTGGAGGACGGGTCTTTACCCACTGTATGCCTGATCCACAGCCCGTAGGTGGCGTTTATGTAAGATACTATAAATACCCTCTACCTTCCAAGGTAGAGGGTTGGAGCTCATAATAATACTTTTACTTTCTCTCACTAAGTTCCCAAACCTCTAAACTTTCTCTCTCTAAAACTCATATAGTATACGCCCCTTTATGATCATGGTTTGATGTGTTTGAGAAATCCAATATGTTACACAAGTGGTATCTTGTAAACTTATATTTTTCAGCTACAATTGGTGGCGGTCTCTTATACGGAATACCAAGAAGTTTGCACCTTCTTTGCTCATATGCTTCATCTTCGGGGTCAGTAAACCCATCTTCACCTTGTAGTTCAAGGTAGTTCAATATTCCCTTGATGTCATCATCATCGAACTCAGTACCCTTAAACCACTTATCATCAAGTAAGTCTTCCACAAGCGCACGCTTGCATTCTTCATTCTCATTACCCGTCGTCTCTTTGATATCTTCATCCATCACTTCACTTATATCGTTTCGAATTTCTTCACTCGGGTCTTCTTCACTCATACATCCTTTCCAAATCTTCTCCTTAGTCAAAGCATCTACCTTTCCATATTTGATTTTGACCCAATCGTCAAATCCCAATTTGTCTAACCAAGGTAATTTTGTCCTCTCCTCATCATTGGTTGAGGTCCACAAGAACTCACAATCTCCAACTCTCACAATGCTACTTCCCTCGTTACATTCATCATTAAACGGGTTACAGGACGCCCAAATAACTTCGCCAACGGTCTTTATCTTCTCACACCAATGCTTCCGAGCAATTTTATCATTGGTGTTGCTTGAGGGAACCTCCATGCAATAGGTATCATCTTTGATTGGTTCTTCATTTATGGACTCTTTTTGGAGACAACGTTCTTCATAGTCTAGCTTGAACGTTTCTAGAAGATTTAGATTAATTATAGCATCCGCGAATCGTACCAAATACCAATTATCAAAGGATATATCTCCGAACTTAACATCATGTCTTTCGAGCTCATGAGGGCATGTCCATTCTTCGCCCTCCATATTACCACTCCCGTTGCAATATTCACGGAAAGGATTGCATGTAGGCCATGCTCGTGCGGACACGTCTTCCGTGATCATTATGGGATTGCAACAATGCTTAATAGGTGGTTCCTCCTCTTCTTCGATTGAGAACTTTGCCAACCTTTCATCATCATTAAAAGTAGACCACATGTATTTGTTGTTCTTAACCCTCTCGTTATTATCTCCTCCATCGCAAATTTCGTTATGAGGGTTACATGAGGCTCATAGATCGTACCACTCACCATTATCCACTGGTATTGCTTTGCACTAGTGATTCTTCCTCTTGGATGGAGATTGAGGGCACAAGTTTGTATAACTGGACCACCCTAACTCTGATGTTTGGTTACGGCGTAACTGACTTCTGTCAGCATCATCAGCATCATTTTCTTTTATCACACTAGAACCATCGTCGGATTTGTATTTTTCAGAAAACACAGCCTTGCATGCTATAGATTTGTTCTTTTGTTCTTCATTTCTCCTTTGTACTTTCTCACTAAGCTTACCAATCATGGCTTCCAAGTTCTTTAGCGATTCGTCATGACTAAAAAGGCTTTTGTTTATATTGTCTTGGAAGTTCTTAAGCCATTATTCTTGCTCCTTCTGCCTCTTAGTCGAGTCTTCGAGGTATTTGCTGATTGTTTCCTCCAAATCAGCTCTTCTTTCACCAAAATTCCCATGGTTATAATATGGGGGTGGTCCTCCACGATAGCCATTACTGTTTCGATTATCCCCTTGAAATGGTTGATTTTCACCATATTTAACTTCTTCAGCCTTGCTATCTTCGTCAATAAGAGGACATTTTTTGGTGAGATGTCCCCGTCCACAGCTTTCACATCCCACTTGGATAGCATGAACACATTCCCTGAGCTTGAGCATGTCCCGACCAAGATTTTCACGCTTGTTAGTAATGGCGGCATTACCTTCAAGATTTCTGCCCAGGCTTCTTTTGCTTCCTCCATCGTGCCATTTTTTGGATGGTTTCAATGGCGAGAGTAGGAGTCATGCTCAGAATTGGTCCTTGGTAGTCCAACATCATCTTATAGTCACGTTGATACATTTGTAAAATGTTGACCTTTGGTCGGTCATTTAGGTCATGAGTAGGACACTTGTAGAGAGATCGTTGTATCTATCCCAAGCTTGATACAACGTTTCATCGTCATCTATTTTAAAATTATGGATCTCCATGAGTCGATTAGATATCTTCAAGGAGGACAATATCTTTGGATGAAGTGCTTTTTAGGAGAGCCCATGTATCAAGCGCCTGCAATCAATCTTTCGATCCATCTTCTTGCTCCCCAAGAAGAGTCATGGGAACACTCAAGCATAACGTCATGAGAAACACTGGGAATGTTGAAAAGGCTTGCGATGTACAAGACATTCTCAACGTGTTCATACGCATCTTCGTCCCTGTTTCCCGAGAAAGGATTAACACGTAGCTCCCTCATAAACTGCTCTTTAATCTTGAAACGGACATTAGCTCCAATCACCGGCCTTACGAGCCCCGACCCTTGTTCTTCCCTTGTCAATGCCAAATATTCCTCAAGAGTGAGGTCATCAATGTTTACTACTTCCATGGTACCTGAAACTTAAAAATAAATCGTGAAAATGCAAGAAAATTCAAAACAAAACAAAAATAAAAGACTTAACAAAAATCCTAATACAACTCCACGGTAGCGGTGCCAAAAACTTGATGCAGGTTTTACTGACCAGGTGTTAATATTTATAAGTGTCTCATTTACCTATGGTCCACCCTATGCACTAACGGACAGTGTACCCGATCGTGTGTAGTGTAGTTGTCACAATTCTCAATTTCCGGTCATTTCTCATATTCCATATTCATCATTTCATAACGGTTCATTCATGACATTGCATTTCACCTTAACCGCGTAAATTTTATATTAAATAAACGTTATCGCGTGAGTTATTATTTTGAATATTTAATCCGTTACTTCTAAAAATGATCCCGATATATTTTTATACTTGCATTTAGTTATAAAAACTATATTTTGAGTTTACCTAGTGTTTTAAATTTATTTTGTACATAAATCGTTAAAGTTATATTATTACGACACTTTTATTAAAAATTACACGATAATTATTTTATCACTCAAATTTTACAAGAAATGTATTTTTACAATTTTTATAACTACAACATACTTTACTTTGATCCCTTAAAATTTATTTTAGTCCATACTACTCTAATTTTCACAACTATGTATACACAAGTTACAACAAACTTATACTTAACTACATTTTACTTACACATTTAATACATATTACATTTTAAAAAAAAAATATATATATTTTGAGAAACACATTCCACAAAAACCGGCCCTAAAGGGGTTGCATTTAATGGTTGGTAGGAAATTTTATCACTTGTATAAACTTATACTCCAAATACTTCACCTCATTCATTCATCTCATATTACAAGTCAAGTAAAACTTTCTTTCTCTCTTGTCCTCTCCTCCATGACCGGTTCTTCATAAGTGTTTCAAGGGATCAAAAATTTTTGCAAGATCAAGTTAATAAACAATCTAGATAACACTCTTAATAAGGTTTTGAAATAAAAACCTAGGGTGTTTAGGCTAACCTTTGTTTTTGCACCTCATCATATTAACTTGTAAGCATATCACTTCATTTTACATATTTCCTTTTCATTACATATGTATTTTATCATTTTCATAGCAAGCATGCAAGACTTGTGTTAGTTATACCATTTTTACCTTGATTTTTGAGTTTTATATATATAAAGTCATCCTATAATTATTCCCTTGGTATATTTTGGTCTTGATGGTGTTTAGGAACCCATGACACCCTAAGAAGGTGTATGGTAGGATTAGATTAGCTTTGGAGTTGATTTGAAGGATTGGAATAGGTTTAGTACGAGAAAACTATTTTCGATAAGTATAAAAGTGTTCTGTCCTTATTTTGTTTTTTGGAAAATCCGACAGAGGCACGAATTTTTGGCCTTGATATTTAGAAAATATACTTTAAAACGAATCCGTGGCCGCTTGAACGGATTAAAACGGAGTTATAACGAAGAAGTTATGAATTTTTCAAGTTTGACGACGAAATATATATTTTCCGAAATTTCAAACAACCTATTATTGTTTTATTCGAGTCAAAAGCAGGCCTTAAGCTTTACAAATTATTTCGACTTATCAAAAATATATTAGTATACTTTGATACGAAGCTAAGGACGATAATACGTGAAAGCGGATTTGAAACGACTAAGATATACACGTTTTCATAAATTGCCGTAACTTTATTATTTTAGAAAATCTATATTATTTTTACGAGATAAGTGTTACGGTAACTAAAACGACCATGTTGACGGCTGTTTTTATCAATGATGTGGAACTTTTTGTAACGAGATGTTTTCTAATGAAATTAAGATCACCAAGCATATTTTCTAAAACGATCAACCGTTTGTATAGCGGAGTTGTAATAAATTATTTACGGTTGCTTAAACTTTGCCGAAACTCACTTTTTACACATCACTTGGACAAAATCACCATCTTTAACCCTTATTATCTTTATGTTCGAGACGTCTATGACGAAAACTCATGAACTGAAACTTCTAGATTTTGATACAAACTTTCTAAAACTGTCGAGTTCGTTTCCTAACGATCGACGTACACCATTTTACGACTAGTTTTTCGAAGCCATTTTTGTCAATTTCATGAAATTTCCGACGACTTGATTTTACTACGAAAAGTAAAAATTTCACCATAAAACATTACGAAACCATTGTAGGATGACATTTTGACGTAAATACGTGTAAAGTAATTTAAGAATGGTCAAGACGTCAAAAGAGTATTTTTCGACGATAAGTATTATTTTTCAAAACTCACAAATGGTATAAATAACATACGAAATGCATGCATAACAACATATCATAACTCAAGTCATAACATTCATTTTAGGTCGCGGATAGTTTCCGAGCCTCATTTTCATGCACATCATTTTGTTATCATATTAATCACACCGGTGAGTTCATACCCGCTTTTACTCGTTTAAATTCTTATAAACTATTTGGGGGTAGATACATGCTTATTTATCAAAACATTTAAACTCTATTGCCAAACAACATTACATATACTCTAGACTTGGTGCGTGTAGTGATTAGACTTAAACAAACATCCCAATATTTATATGTTGGAAGGCCATTAATTTGGATCTGACCCAACGTGAGTCGTTGGAGGAACATCCGACATTTATATGTTGGAAGGCCATTTTATGGATACATCCCAACGTGGCGTTGAGGAACATCCAACACGAGTTGTTGGAAGACCCTTGTGGTGACATTTATACTTTTAACTACTATGATACATGCATATATGATTGACATACTATATTTTAGGCGGTGGGTTGTGAACACAGGTTGCAAGTTTTGTATGGTGGAACTTGAACCGAGTGGATTTACAAAGCCTTTCTTTGTGTGAACATTCTCAAAGTATTTCAAATCATTTTATTACAAACTTATGAACTCACCAACCTTTGTGTTGACACTTTTAGCATGTTTATCTCGGGTCTTAAGGTGATAGCATTTCATGGAGCTTTTGGGGTCACATGGCATATACATTGGAGTCTTGTGCTTTTAACTAGTACCATTCGACATGTTTTGTAAACTCTTTATGTATTATCAAACTTTGTGAATACTTGTTGTGTAAACTTTAACTTATGAAATCGAATGGTAAACTTTTCAAACGTCTCATTATAGAGGTCGTTTCGTATCCATACTTTGTGCTATGACGTCATACCCCAATGACACTATCGTTCACTGCGATATTTTGGGGTGTAATGATTGGTATCGAGCCTTGGTTATAGAGAACTAGGTTGCATTTTAGTTCCTAGACTATAACCGCTCTCACGTCGATCCTTTCTTTTCCTATCACCACACACTTTTCGTGCGCATATGTTTTCTTAAGTATTTCTTCTAGAACCACCTCATTAGATAACGTAGTTTCCTTGTACCAATAGGGAGTCCCAAAATCTAGTTGGGTCATCAAAGATATGGAGCTCGATGTGAGCACTTATCTAACTTGATCTCGTGATGTTCTTGTTTGATGAGATGCGAGATCGAGCTAAATAAGTGTTACTATAAAGTTGGATAGATTTGATGATTTTGCCCGAGGATGGGAGTTCTCTTGAGGATACTTTGGGAACTATTTGGCGACTAAACCTCATAGTGACTTTAGCACCTAACAGAATTTCCTATACACCAAGTGCGACTCTTCCTAGATACTTACCCTAAATCCTCCTTCACCTTTTAGAATCGGATGATAGGCGGCTACCTATTTAAGTAACAACAATCCGAGACATGTATGTTGGTGGTATGTACGTGTGAAATGAAGCAATTATAATTATGGTGGCCAACATAATTATAAATGCGTCACAACTCACGGACATATGCGACCATCGCGATACGTAGATCGGTGTGGACACCTTAGGAACCAATTTGTGGCGTGGTATTATGTTTGAGGACGTTAAGCATAGACATTGGGAATTCAACGGTTCTTTCCTTGCGAGATCATGGCACCAAAGAGGTAACACGCAGATCTTGGCCGGTGGTGCGGTACCAGGGTGGAATGACGGTGGGCGTGGAGGTAGAGAAGGCGGCGGCGACATGGGTAACAATGACAACAACAACGGCGGAAACCCGATTTTGCCGCCATCATCGCTCAACAACTTCAAATCTTGCTTCCCACTATTGTCACACAAGTTGGAAATCATATGAATAACTCGGAAACCACGGAGCGGAAGCAGTCTTGGCGACACCAACAATGTAGTGGTAGTAACAACAACAACAACACCAACAACAACAACAACGTAATTGGATGCACATATAAGGAATTTTCGGCATGCAAACTGTGGAGTTTGATGGTATAGGAGGTGCTTTGGCGTATACTCGATGGGTAGAGAAGGCAGGCGGTGATCGACATCGCAATTGGGCCACACATCGAGGGTGAAGTATGTGCTTGCTTGTTATCGGAAAGGCATTGACATGGTGGAACACATACTACTGAGCTGTGAGGCGAGAGGCGGCTATAGGTATGACATGGGATGAATTTAAGGCGTTATTGAAAGAGGAGTACTGCCGGACAATGAAATGCGAATTGGAAGATGAATTTTATCACCACTCTATGATAGGGCTGGTCACGACCTACAACGACCGATTTCATAAGTTAGCGGACTAGTTCCTCATCTAGTTACCCCGAGTCCAAGAGAATCTCGAGGTACATATATGGTCTTGTCCCGAGATCCGTGGAACTGTGAAAACAATCGAGCCGTCTACAATACAAAGTGCGATCATCGAGGCGGGAACCACAGATGACGAGATGGTTAGAAATGGTACTTTGAAGAGCGTGATAAGAGGAAGGAAGCAAGTGGGTCGAATAAGCGGATAGGCGTGGTAGCAGACAACAAAAGGGCAAGAGTTTTGTGGCAACTGTATCTGAACAAAGAGAGTATCTTGGTACATCCCAAATGTGCTAAATGTGCTTATCATCACCAAGTCCAAACCACCGCTTATGTACTATATGCAATCGATCGAATCATTTTTCAAGCCGGTGTAGAGGCGTGCAAGACCAATAACAACGGTTAACACGGGCAACATGAGGAATAACCAAAGGACTTGCTACGAGTGCAACGGCCGAATCACTACCGGAATAATTGTCCTCAGTTGAATAAGCCACCGATGCAAGCTCCTCTAGCGGTGGCAATTGAAGGAAATAACCCAAACCACAGACTCAATATCAGTCCACCTCGAGGTCGAGCATTCTATATAGGGACCGAGGAAGCCCGCAATGCGAATCGGTACGTTTTCCTAGACCATTAAGTGATCCACCGTATCATTGATTCGATGAGTCTCATTAGATAAGAAACCTAGACGCGTAAGTTTTGACATAAACACTTTGACCATACACTTGATTTCACGAAACCTAAGGGTAGAACTTTAAGTATCATCGATTGAATCGCGAGGACGCGATTCCTCTATCGGGGGAAGAATGTCACAATTCTCAATTTCCGGTTATTTCTCATATTCCATATTCATCATTTCATAACGGTTCATTCATGACATTGCATTTCACCTTAACCGCGTAAATTTTATATTAAATAAACGTTATCGCGTGAGTTATTATTTTGAATATTTAATCCGTTACTTCTAAAATGATCCGATATATTTTATACTTGCATTTAGTTATAAAAACTATATTTTGAGTTTACCTAGTGTTTTAAATTTATTTTGTACATAAATCGTTAAAGTTATATTATTCGACACTTTTATTAAAAATTACACGATAATTATTTTATCACTCAAATTTTACAAGAAATGTATTTTACAATTTTTATAACTACAACATACTTTACTTTGATCCTTAAAATTTATTTTAGTCCATACTACTCTAATTTTCACAACTATGTATACACAAGTTACAACAAACTTATACTTAACTACATTTTACTTACACATTTAATACATATTACATTTTAAAAAAAATATATATATTTTGAGAAACACATTCCACAAAACCGGCCCTAAAGGGTTGCATTTAATGGTTGGTAGGAAATTTTATCACTTGTATAAACTTATACTCCAAATACTTCACCTCATTCATTTATCTCATATTACAAGTCAAGTAAAACTTTCTTTCTCTCTTGTCCTCTCCTCCATGACCGGTTCTTCATAAGTGTTTCAAGGGATCAAAAATTTTTGCAAGATCAAGTTAATAAACAATCTAGATAACACTCTTAATAAGGTTTTGA
Source organism: Chrysanthemum lavandulifolium (assembly GCA_022545495.1). Classification (NCBI taxonomy): domain Eukaryota; kingdom Viridiplantae; phylum Streptophyta; class Magnoliopsida; order Asterales; family Asteraceae; genus Chrysanthemum; species Chrysanthemum lavandulifolium. The sequence goes on along the minus strand of CM040244.1, from coordinate 178,152,727 downwards.
AATAAAAACCTAGGGTGTTTAGGCTAACCTTTGTTCTTTGCACCTCATCATATTAACTTGTAAGCATATCACTTCATTTTACATATTTCCTTTTCATTACATATGTATTTTATCATTTTCATAGCAAGCATGCAAGACTTGTGTTAGTTATACCATTTTTACCTTGATTTTTGAGTTTTATATATATAAAGTCATCCTATAATTATTCCCTTGGTATATTTTGGTCATGATGGTGTTTAGGAACCCATGACACCCTAAGAAGGTGTATGGTAGGATTAGATTAGCTTTGGAGTTGATTTGAAGGGATTGGAATAGGTTTAGTACGAGAAAACTATTTTCGATAAGTATAAAAGTGTTCTGTCCTTATTTTGTTTTTCTGGAAAATCCGACGGTAGGCACGAATTTTTGGCCTTGATATTTAGAAAATATACTTTAAAACGAATCCGTGGCCGCTTGAACGGATTAAAACGGAGTTATAACGAAGAAGTTATGAATTTTTCAAGTTTGACGACGAAATATATATTTTTCGAAATTTGAGAACCTATTATTGTTTTATTCGAGTCAAAAGCAGCCTTAAGCTTTACAAATTATTTCGACTTATCAAAATATATTAGTATACTTTGATACGAAGCTAAGGACGTATAATACGTGAAAGCGGATTTGAAACGACTAAGATATACACGTTTTCATAAATTGCCGTAACTTTATTATTTTAGAAAACTATATTATTTTTACGAGATAAGTGTTACGGTAACTAAAACGACCATGTTGACGGCTGTTTTATCAATGATGTGGAACTTTTGTAATCGAGATGTTTTCTAATGAAATTAAGATCACCAAGCATATTTTCTAAAACGATCAACCGTTTGTATAGCGGAGTTGTAATAAATTATTTACTGGTTGCTTAAACTTTGCGAAACTCACTTTTACACAACACTTGGACAAAATCACCATCTTTAACCCTTATTATCTTTATGTTCGAGACGCCTATGACGAAAACTCATGAACTGAAACTTCTAGATTTTGATACAAACTTTCTAAAACTGTCGAGTTCGTTTCCTAACGATCGACGTACACCATTTTATGACTAGTTTTTGAAGCCATTTTGTCAATTTCATGAAATTTCCGACGACTTGATTTTACTACGAAAAGTAAAAATTTCACCATAAATCATTACGAAACCATTGTAGGATGACGGTTTGACGTAAATACGTGTAAAGTAATTTAAGAATGGTCAAGACGTCAAAGAGTATTTTCGACGATAAGTATTATTTTTCAAAACTCACAAATGGTATAAATAACATACGAAATGCATGCATAACAACATATCATAACTCAAGTCATAACATTCATTTTAGGTCGCGGATAGTTTCAGAGCCTCATTTTCGTGCACATCATTTTGTTAGCATATTAATCACACCGGTGAGTTCATACCCGCTTTTACTCGTTTAAATTCTTATAAACTATTTGGGGCGAGATACATGCTTATTTATCAAAACATTTAAACTCTATTGCCAAACAACATTACATATACTCTAGACTTGGTGCGTGTAGTGATTAGACTTAAACAAACATCCCAATATTTATATGTTGGAAGGCCATTAATTTGATACACCCAACGTGAGTCGTTGGAGGAACATCCGGCATTTATATGTTGGAAGGCCATTTTATGGATACATCCCAACGTGAGCGTTGAGGAACATCCCAACACGAGTTGTTGGAAGACCCTTGTGGTGACATTTATACTTTTAACTACTATGATACATGCATATATGATTGACATACTATATTTTAGGCGGTGGGTTGTGAACACAGGTTGCAAGTTTTGTATGGGCGGAACTTGGGCCGAGTGGATTTACAAAGCCTTTCTTGTGTGAACATTTCTCAAAGTATTTCAAATCATTTTATTACAAACTTATGAACTCACCAACCTTTGTGTTGACACTTTTAGCATGTTTATCTCGGGTCTTAAGGTGATAGCATTTCATGGAGCTTTTGGGGTCACATGGCATACATTGGAGTCTTGTGCTTTTAACTAGTACCATTCGACATGTTTTGTAAACTCTTTATGTATTATCAAACTTTGTGAATACTTGTTGTGTAAACTTTAACTTATGAAATCGAATGGTAAACTTTTCAAAACGTCTCATTATAGAGGTCGTTTTAGTATCCATACTTTGTGCTATGACGTCATACCCCAATGACACTATCGTTCACTGCGATATTTTGGGGTGTGACAGAGTAATCAGTAAAACCGAGGTCGTCCCAAGAGCTATGTGAGCGGATTTTAATTAAGTCTAATTGTCACTGGTTTTAATTGTCGAAATGATTAATTAACTAATAAACAAGAAATAAAGAAAGCAAATAAAGGTAAGGATGTGATCAATAGAGGTAAAGTGTGCTAACCTAGTTACTCATCCTATCATGTTATGTTCACATCTAATTACTTCCAATTGATTCAAGTGGGGGTTTAGGTCGTTAGAACATCATTTGGTCAGTTCTTCCTAACCTATCAACAAAGGTTTCCACCAGAGATCAAGCTACTACCCTTGAAAGTCTAGTTGTTTTTAGTCCCCTAAGCCAAGTCATTAAGTTCCGCTACATAACAATGAGTGCCCGGGCGCTAGCATCTTAGACACTCATCCCTAACTTCTTAAGTTCATCCAAACGACAGGTGATCATTTGGTCAGTTCGCACAAGCAAAGAAGGGTCGTCAATTGGTCAATTCTTACCCTTCCCACTCAGTCTACCTACTTAGGTTCAGTTGGTAAATTCTCCTAAGCAACTAGACACTACCGCCATTCAAAACTACCGAAACAAGGGTAGCTACCAATGAACTATGCATGCATACACTAGAAACAATTGTACGGAAGCAATGTAAATGTAAACACAGCAATTAAGGAATTATAACTAGGCTAGCACCAAAGGTGCTTAGCCGATAATATTAAGAGATACAATCAATTCAATGTTTAACATATTGAAATACATGAATCAAAAGTAAAAAGAAAGATAATCGCTAATGCTTATCGTTAGGGAGTGATTTCTCCTTTGGAAATGGCTCCATATGCTCTTCAAGATCTGCCTTTGGTCCCCTTCTCACGTTCTCTTCTTTTTGGTGTGGAGTGAATGATGTGAAATGCAGAATTTAGGGCTTGTATTTATAGGCGTAACTTAAGTTGAGAGTTACGCCGTAACCTTAATATCTTCATAATAATGCTCTCGTAATAGTTGGTTACAAGGTTACAAAGAAACTAGGTTACAAAGAGTTCTCCTAATCAATGATTGAGTTTGCAGGATCTTCTTGCCTCCTAAAATCGTCTGGGAACCAAGTCTTGTGGTATAAATTTGTGTAGATTTCGTAACAAGGGTTTTCTTTATATAGTCTCTGAAAATCAGTTGATACGGCATATCGGGATAAATACCATAGGCCCCACGACTAAAATATTCTAGAATATGGACGAACCGCCTGTGGATACGGCAAATTGATCATTATGGATACGCCGTATTGATGTACTTTATGACTTGGTGGATTTGATGCAGTCATGATTGGATACGCCGTATTGCCAAGGGTGAATATGGCTTATTGAGTCTGTTTATACACTTTGCTTAATTTCTTTTTTTTAGCTCCAAATCATGTCCGTTACCTTAACTTTCATCAATTGCTCCATTATTTACTGAAATTAACAAAAGTAAGCAATTAAGTACCAATTCTCACATAACTAACACAAAAGAGGCAATTTAAATGAGATAAATGATACATATATGTATTCCTTATTTGATATCATTAAATATCCCCCCACTTTAAATCTACTTGTCCTCAAGTAGACTCTAGATTTTACTTACGAAAACATATCCCACACAAAAGTCTAGGAATAATCGTTTTAGTTTATTACTCAATCAATTATTGCACACCAAATACCTTAAGAAATAGGAAAATGAAAACACTAAAATTTGTCAACTAATCTATGTGGTAACTTTTTGTAATTTGCTCAATTGCTCGATTGTGATGAATATTTTATCATAAGCTTGGCAAGGATATACATCTCCACCAATAAAGTCTATGAGTAACAAATCTAAAAAGGAAAATTGGATTAAAATGATGAAGGCTTAAGGGTTGATTATTATTTTTAATCTCTATCGATACCAATATTCCAAAAAAGATGACAAAATTACGAATGCACGCCCAAATCCTAGACCGTGACACTTGTAATTGCTCAATTCATTAAATCGAATAAGCTAAAGTATAGGATTAAGTAATCTCTTCCAATAATATTACACCAACTAAGGAGGCAAAACCACACATATACATTCAAATCCATGAATGAGACATGTGTGATTGCTCAATTCCATCATTCGATAAATGTCAAGATCAAGAACAATATAGGGTAGGAATAAGGCATGAGAAAAATTTATAATTAGTGTAAAATAAAAATAACAAAATGGACAGATTAAATCCACACAACCAATGCTACTAGTTACTTATCAAACCACACACTTGAAAAAGACACAAATCATATACTAACTCACTCTTTAACACGAAAAATACACGCTTTCTTTGGTAAACACGAATTCGACTTAAAGATGTCTTGATTATTCATCATCGCCATTCAACAAAAAAAAATCCCCAGTTGGCGTTCCCATAACAACGAACTCCCAATCATTCATAAAAATACAACAAATAACGGTGATATCTACATAGTTGGTTAGTTTATGACTAAGTAAACTAATATACAACAATACTTTACATCGTTGGTTTATAACACCTACTAACAAACAATCGATTAGCTCAAAAGAAACAAAATAGGTTAAGTTTATACGAACCGATTATGATACAATCATCTCCTTTTCTGCTCTCTTACATTTTTTTTCCTTTCTTTCAATTTTTTGTATTTTTTTCATCATTTTTTTAAACATAAACAAATAAAGGTGTAAATATTCTTTAACACTCGTATCTTAGAAATAAAAATAATAGTGAAAGTAGTAAACACATAAAATTAAATTGACTAACTTTGACATTCCCATTGCGATGTGAAATTCCTGACCTAACCAAAGATAAGAAAAACGCACACGAACACTGAAAATACACACTTTACACATAAGTAACTAGCAACCAAACAAAGACTTAATCTATAGGGTAGCCTAAGGTGTAAGGATGTAATGAAACATATATTTAGTGGGTGTAACAAATGAAAGGAATGGCTGAATAGGTTTATCTAGGGTATCTTACTTTAAAAATGAGAGTAACAAAGGGTTTTATACGGCTGTTAACTAACCAGTTTAGTTAGTTAATATCACATTACATATGTAAATGACATAGGCCATTTGGGTGTATTCTAAGAATTTACCAGTCTAGATAAGTTACTCTGATTATTCAATAATGCTCATTATTGTGGTCTCGAATAGTATACCAAGCCAAGTTCTGAAGTTTACTACAAATCACCGGTACACTCATATATTTGTGGAATTTATGTATAATGGGGGAAACGGAATAGGCTCAAATCCTCATAATATGGAAATAAAGGGTTATATGTGCGGGTTATGCATCTAATGATTTATAAAAATATGCTAAAAGTTTTAAATTTAAGCATATAGATTTAGGCATATTTAAGTAAAGTAAAGTTCTAATTCTCCTCCCCCCACTTGAGATGTACAACACCCACATTGTACAAATTTAACTAATATTCATGAAATATGAAGAATTAGAACAGAAAAACTCCCTTAGATTTGCTCGGTATGATCCTCCATGATAAGAGTGCGAGCAAACTTATCTTTTCGTGTGTTAAAGGGCATCTAGATTCCCGCATGACTACAACACATAGAAAAGTCCAGAAATATGCATACCACGACCTTTTTTTCTTCCCTATACAAATATAAGAAAATCACAACAAACATGGGTCGAGATAATCATTGGTTATAAATAAAGACACGATAGATAACATGTCAGAGATCTGATCCGGTGTTTCAATAGACACCAATACGCCATATTGGAACCTGTTATGACATACTCTCAATACGTATCTGATGTCCAATGCACCGTATCTAATTTCCTGAATACGCTGTATTGAGGCATCTGATAATAAAGTTTCATACTCAGTAAAAAATTAAATTAAGTATTATTCTAGGAGCTTCAATGCACAGTATCCATTAGATTGGATATGCCATATTAAGGAACTGGTGGACACACTCAACAAAAAATAGTTAAAAGTAACAATCCGGGTTGTCTCCCGGAAAACACTTTTTTTTATTGGAAAGTCTTTAAGTTAGACTTTATTCAACTCCTACGTTGCCTTTTTGACAAGCTCTTCCTTCTCCATCTCTTCCATGATTCCATTTTTAATCAACCAAATATTCTCTCCATTTATCGGCAACTCTTCAATCTTCAATCGCTTTATACGAATGTAACATTCATCATAATGAATCTCATATCCATTTAATTCAAAAGTTTCCACCATTATTTTATAGGAGTGTATTGAGTTCCATCATTCTCACACTTTAGTCGCTCCTCATCTTCAAATTCTTCATTGTACCACATCTAATAACTAGAACGTGACTCATATCCATTGCTAATTTGTTTCTCTAATGTCACTTAGCATCTTTTCTTGAGTGTTTCTCCTATTATCGCATCATTTACAATAATTCATTATCAATCTTCTTAATTCTTTATGAAATAGTATTTTGATGCGCGTACAAAGCGCGTTCGGGGTCAAATGAACTTCCTTTTCGTCGATCAAGTTTTTCAACACCCTAGGCAGTGAACCTAATCATTGTAGTGTAGTATTGGGTAAGCCTCGGGTAATGATATCGTTCTCTTGGGGAATAGGAATGCTAGTAAGAAGTGTACTACGCTAAGGTTGGGGTTGAGGATGATTCTTTTTTTATCTTTTATATATTTTTTAGAAAGCTAAGGGTAAAATCTCGGGGCAATTGGTTTGGAGGTGGTATTTCTACCGATTACTTCTACTATTCTAAATATCTAATACTACGGGTAGCTATGTCTTTTTGATGTGTGCTCGTATGATGATTAAAAATGTGTTTACCAAGATACTATTACTCCCTAGTTATCTTTTATTGTTGGTTGAATTGTCACATCCTTATTCTTAACGCGTTGTGTTTTCTAAGGTCGTAGGGTGTGCTTTTTGCCCTAAATCTTTGAGAATACCTTAATGTTATTGCCTACGAAATCCGTTAGATGTTTCATAAACTAACTTTAAGGTTATCTTTGGATGTTTAGACTACGAAATCCTCTAAGTGATTCACAAACTAATGTTCACAAAGATTACTCAAGAATTTAAACACAACGATAGCCTAGTTGCACTCCTAAGCCAATTACAATTTAGATAAGAGACAACCAATCAATAATTAACAACTCGGTTTCATAGATCTAAGTAAATACACAAGAAATTTAGCTAGACATGTTAAACAAGAAAGAATACACACATTCAATGGAAGATATAATGATACTAATGGATTAAAACACTTATCTTGATGTGTAAAATAGGGTTTGGGACCCTAAGATACTGTCTAAGTCGGACTACAAATGTTTAGGGTTTTTACTCCAAAAGTCTACCTCTCAAAATACAGAAAAATCGAATTCTATATATAGATTTACACTTGCGACGGCGTCGCCTTATAGGTGGGACGCCGTCAGATCGCCGTCATTAGGGTTTTCGTCTTGGCCAATTTTATCGATGAGACGGCGTCACGTTGTAGTTGTGACACCGTCGGGCTTCAGCAGCGCCAAAAACTTGATGCGCGTACAAAGCGCGTTCGGGGTCAAAGGAACTTCCTTTTCGTCGAGCAAGTTTTTCAACACCCTAGGCAGTGAACCTAATCGTTGTAGTATAGTATTGGGTAAGCCTCGGGTATTGATATCGTTCTCTAGGGGAATAGGAATGCTAGTAAGAAGTGTACTATGCTAAGGTTGGGGTTGAGGATGATTCTTTTTTTATCTTTTATATATTTTTTTAGAAAGCTAAGGGTAAAATCTCGGGGCAATTGGTTTGGGGGTGATACTTCTACCGATTACTTCTACTATTCTAATTATCTAATACTACGGGTAGCTATGTCTTTTTGATGTGTGCTCGTATGATGATTAAAATGTGTTTACCAATATACTATTACTCCTAGTTATCTTTTATTGTTGGTTGAATTGTCACGTCCTTATTCTTAACGTTGTGTTTTCTAAGGTCGTAGGTGTGCTTTTGCCCTAACTCTTTGAGAATACCTTAATGTTATTGCCTACGAAATCCGTTAGATGTTTCATAAACTAACTTTAAGGTTATCTTTGGATGTTTAGACTACGAAATCCTCTAAGTGATTCATAAACTAATGTTCACAAAGATTACTCAAGCATTTAAACACAACGATAGCCTAGTTGCACTCCTAAGCCAACTACAATTAAGATAAGAGACAACCAATCAATAATTAACAACTAGGTTTCATAGATCTAAGTAAACACACAAGAAATTTAGCTAGACATGTTAAACAAGCAAGCATACACACATTCAATGGAAGACATAATGATACTTATGGATTAAAACACTTATCTTGATGTGTAAAATAGGGTTTGGGACCCTAATATATTGTCCAAGTCGGACTACAAACGTTTAGGTTTTTTACTCCAAAAGTCTACCTCTCAAAATAGAGAAAAATCGAATTCTATATATTGATTTACACTTGATACGGCATTGCCTTATAGGTGGGACGCCGTCAGATCGCCGTCATTAGGGTTTTCGTCTTGGCCAAGTTATCGATGGGACGGCGTCACGTTGTAGTTGACGCCGTCGGGCTTCAGCAGGGACGTCGTTTGATTACGGATCTGGGCGCCCGAGATGAAAAGTCTTAGTGACGCCCTTCCTCTTTAAAGCTGGACGTCGGTGTTATGAGCAAAAGTCTCTCGAGCCGTCGGTGTATTATTTATCAAATCAGAGAGACGACGTCGCCTTTAGTTGGGACGCCGTCGCCTTCAGATTGAGCGACTTGAGTGGCTTCGATCTTGACTTTGCCATTTTCTTCATGTATTCACTCCTTTTCGTCCAAATATGCATCATTCCAGCATTTTGCTTCCAAGAGACCTAAAAAGTGAAAAGGAACGAAATTAAGCAGTAACATATATAAAAGTGGTCGATTAAGGGCTTAAATGACCCCTTAAAAGTGTATGTTTTAAATCCTTATCATATTTCGTACTTCAAGTCATTATTATCAACATCCTAAAACTCTTCCTTAATTAAGTCATTAAAAAGATCTTCCTTCCATGCATTTGCATTCTCATCATCAAACTTTGAAAATTCCATCCATCTCGGTTTCTCATAAGGAATTTCAAGCAATTTAAACCTTTGTTCTTTGAACTCCTCTTCCTTTTTTTATTAACATATCATGGTGTGCCATTTGAAATTAAATAATCCTCCAAGTATCCAATGTCATCATCCGTGTTTTCTTCCATGGGTTCATGTTCATCATACCATTCATGAACTTGGTTGCTTACGAAAGTCATTAATGTATCTTGCTCATTTTCATCTTGAGGTGAATAATTACTCCAACCATCATTACTCGGTTCTTCTTTTTTTCCCTCCCCGTCAATATTCTTCTAATTTGAACATCAATTCATAATCGAGGTCATGATAGTTACCAAAATAGCTTTTTCTTTTAAAGTCTTCTCTTTAGTTCACTATCTTCTAATCCATCATACCACTCATAATGTTGAAAATATATCATGTTACCTACTCGAATTATACCTGGTAAATCTCCACCATTACAATATCCATCTTTTTTCCAATTACATGTAGGCCACTCTTTATGTCCATTTTTAAACAAAAAGGCTTGCATTCATGATCCATCGTATCTTTTTCCCGCGTTTTTGAATTATTGCAAGAAATTTCTTCATTACTCCATGTACTCTTGTATTCTTGATGCGGTAAATCATTAAGTAAATTGTCATTAACTTGAAGAAGATCATTAAGCTTCTTGAATTTATCGCATAAGGGTGTCTCATAGTCAAATATATCAGTTTCAATCTTAAAAAGATCAGCAACTTCATCACATTTAATCAAATCTTCTTCTTCTTCTTCATCAAAAAGCTTATCCATGTCACTAAATTCACCACCATCAGTAAGCTCTTCCTCATCATCTCCTCTTGACCAATAGAACCAAAGTGCATTTAGTAAATGCATCCATCTTCTTATAGTTGAAAATTTTGGAACTTGGCCAATGTTTAAACTCAGGATCATGCTTGTTTAACTCCTCATAATTATATGTCCCATCTAATTATTTCTTTCTCATAGCATCTCTATACTCCTCGAATTGTTTCTTGTAGCTTCGATTGAACCATTCATATTGCATACCTTCCTTCATCCTTTGATCAACATTATTACGATCCCCAAATTTGATATCTAACAATTGCTCGAAAGTTATATCAATGAGTCTAAGAAGTTCGATTCCAACATGAACCACAACTTCAGCATACATATTTTCATATTCATCACAAAACTTTCGAGGTTTATGAATATCTAGATCGCCATTCTCCAAGTCATCGTATGGTTGTTCAACTTACGGGAAATAAGAAGGTTCAATAGTTTCCACTTGCTCAATTTTTCTAACACGTTCGACTTAATTTGAAGGCCATGGTGCCCAAGTGTTGTTCTTCTTGTTGATGTACTTTGTATACTCAATTTCGAAATGAATAATATATTATCTAATTGTCTTCTATGATTTCCCTTTAGCTTGAATTCTTGGCAACATGAAGAGTAATTCATCATCATTATATCTCACTACCACCTTATAAGCAAACAAATCATCTTCCATATTACTCAACCGGCTAAATTCATCAAATATCATTCCAAGAGGTGTATCACAAGTGGACAAATCGGGTATGTCAAACTTTTAAGGTTCATCTTCCAATTGTTCTTCAAAAGCAATCACTGAGAAAACTGTAATAGGAGTGTTACCAATGAGTGGTTCAGAAAATGACAAATGAAAAGTGCTTGAAGGGATTGTTTCTATTTTTATAGGTTTGGATGAGAATAATAATTTCAACTCGGGTGGAAAATCGCATGAGATAGTATCAAACCTTTCATTTACTTTGGTAGGATAATTAGGCACCTTATTCATTGCAGTTTGTGAAAGAGTATCATTGAGCTCAATTGTAGTGAGTTTAGTAAAATCAAACACATACGATTCTTCCTCATCATCATCTTCCGTTAAGTACCAAATCTTTCCAATCGGAACATCATTGTTTTCCTTCACAACTTTCTTCTCCTCCATAGCCAAGTATTCTTCAATTGTGATTTCATTCATTCTTAGTTACTGAAAGTAATCAGATAAATGTCAGTAGGAAAGGCTCAGAAAAAGTAGAACACAAATAACTAAACACAAAAACCAAACACGAAAAATTAAAGTTTCTAATGTTACAAAGGGTCGATACGCCGTATTCAGAAAACTGAATACGATGTATTGATAATTGAAATTTAACTACATTGTTTTACTTGTAAAATTGAACACACAATATTGAATAAATTCAATACACCGTATTGAAAATTTAATATTCGGTATCTATTTTTTTATTATAAAAAAATTGAATACGCTATATTCAAAAAAGTGGAAACGTCGTATTAATTATTTAAATCGGAAAACGCTATGTTAATTAAAACAGAATACGCCGTATTCAAAAAGATGAATGCGTCGTATTTGAATTTTTAAATCCAAGACGCAGTATAAGTTTTCTAACAAAATACGCCGTATTCTATTAATTGAATACGCCGTATTGGTTAAATCAGACAGAAGATCAGACAGCAGACAGAACAATGAAATAGTGATGAAGAAAAGTAAATCAAACAAAAAACAATAAACTAATGAAAACTACTAAAATCAAAATAAACACACAAAACAAAACATAAATTAATCTAAAAACGCAAAAATACCTATAAAACTAGTAAAAGATAAAATCACTCACCGGAAACGGCGCCAAAAACATGATGTGTTCTAATATGTCTACATATTTTAAACCAAGTTTTACTATTTATATTTTGCCGAACTAACCTATAGACTAACATTAACGGGCAGTGTACATGTTCAATGTAGCTAGTGGGGTAAGTATGAGTCGTTCATCAGGAGTGAATTTTTAATATACTAATCGGAAAGGTATTCTAACTACTAGTTAAACTAAACTAATGCAAAGTGGATTTTAGCCCTAGAGACTGGAACGAGTTTGGTTTTCTAAAAAACTACGAAAGCAGTTAAATAAACTAAATAATGCAAGACAAATGATAGAAGTAAAAAGGAACTAAATAAAGATAGGAAGAACGTGCTAGCCAAGTATATTTCAATTAAGTATTAGTGATATGTATTACTAGTGAAATGATTCTAGTTAGGTACTGTCCCTCGTTGGTGATTTGCTAATGTAAACAAGATGGATCTTCTCCCTTAATATGAGGCTCTGACGAGGGTTAATGCAGTCACCATTAACGAAGCCCACATAACTATTATTTATAATTTATCTAGGTGACATAAAGGCAATATAAAACTTCTACGAGTTTTACTAGCTTATTTGACTCATTATTGCAATCGTCTACCTAGCAAAATTACACGTACTAGTCATAATAAAAGAACCTACTTAGGGTCCCTAAGTATGTTCTTTTATTATTATGATTCTAAGCTAGTGCCATTGCAGTTGGCTTTCTACATTCAATTATTATGATTCAGATTAAGATATATAATTCAAATAACCGCTAATGCCGTTAGTTAAGTTACAGAATTTTAGGTCATATTCCCAAGATCTAGTTACAAGGCAACCAAGAACAAGTAAATAAATGAGCATAGGCAAAAAAACGTGAATAATATCCAACGAGATAAACTAGTAATCGATGTAAAACATATAAAAAACACATAATCTGTTGAGTTTTATGAATACATAACAATTAGAAAACATAAACGACAACAAAGCAAATAGCGGAAGCAAGTAGGATCTAAATACATGTAAACTAATTAACCAAATTTAAATAGAATGCGTACCTTCAATCAATGTAATTAGGGTTTATGAAAACCCCAAATAAGGATCAAGAACCAAAACCCCTAAACCCTAAAAATTAGGGTTTAATAAACTCGACTACACCAAAAGTCGAACACCCAAGTTACCAACACAAGTGTATTGGCTCTTCGTTCTTGTACACATGTACTACTACCGAATCACTACAAAAAGCTAGCTTCTAGATCACGAACAAAAACACACGTATGTGTGTGTTTAATAGAAGTCGACAACCCCAAGGTGTTGGGGTTGTAAATCCGGTCGAACCACACAAGAAGGAGAACCAAGGAACAGTTAGGGATACAAAACCACTAATGAATTCATTCATAGGCCTTTGTATTTATAGGCTTAATAACTTAGTGATCAAGTTTAAAGAAAAAGAAAAGTATCCACCTCGCTTAAATACTAACAACCGTTAAGTGTTTTATTCGTGAATAAATAATTAAATATTACATTTAATATATTATTTATTTCTATAATGATTCTCATACGTAATGTGTGTAATCCCAAAGTCTCGAGTTCGAGTCCGGACATACATGTATTAATTTATAACCATAAACCAACAGCTACCACTTGGTTATATCTTAATACAATAATGACATTGGATAGCCTAGCTTTTCACACTAATGTCCCCAGATTTAAACCGAGTGTGGTTTCCCTGGAAAAACCATTTTAATGATTCATCATTAATACTTATCCTTTTACTTCTAATACTTCATTAACTGTGAATATATATCAAGTCATTTCACAAGTTAATATTTTGTTTCTCGTTATATCTGATTGAACAAGATTACCAAATCATCTGAACATATTCTAGATAGATCTTGGGTAAGGCCTTACAAACATCTTGTCAACCCTAACAGGGGCACAAATAGTATTATGATTTGAAACAAATTCAAAGAGAAAATTCTCTTGACAACAAGACATAACTCATGAACTTTGCAACACTTCTGAAAATGGCCCTTATAACCACCTTTTACGGATAGCATTAGACTATTTTACACAAGTGTGCTACATTCATAACAGTTATCTGGTATCTCAAGTCTGACGGTAAATATACATGATTTACTTAATGACAAAGATCCATAAAGTACAGTCATGTTAATTTGGGATCTGTCCTATATTCAATTCATTGAATATCATGTGAATTTAAGTATATTCTACCAAAACTCAGATTTGTCTTAATTAAATGGCATTCCCACATCATTGATCGACAACGGACTTTTAGAATAACATAAGTTATTCACGGATTAAACATGAAAATATAGGATATAATATTAAGAAAATGAAAAATAAACATAACCAATATTTTATTTCATTTAAATCATATTTGTTCATAACATCCCTTATCCAAATACTAAATAGATCAATGCATGATAATGCTAGTTAATGAATTATTCCCCAAGTAATGACAATCATACTTGTTTGAGCATAATTTCAACTAACTTTGATCTATTGGAATTTTGAGAATACTTATTTCAAGAATTCAACTAGTGAAGTTCTTGTATGTGTGCATTCAAAATATCTTAATATTGCCACATAATATTTCATAAAGTGTGTGACATCTTCAACCACCAATTTATGACAATCAAACTTTCAAATATTTTAAAGTTTAAAGTATTCTTATTCTTTATTGTATAATACAATTATGCTCTTAGTTGAGCACAACTAGTTCACATGGCCATCAACAAGGATGAAACCCTCCCATGACTAGTATTGAGTGTCATCTCAATTATACCAGCATCATTGTATTCAAAACAACAATATGCTCTTTAAAATCTCCGTAAACTTCAATATCTACAGTGGAATGTTTGATGCATTCCAAACATTCAAGTTTGTTAGCTATGAATATTACGCAACAATTGTTGTATTGCTCATCCATAGAATTTTGAGAGCAACTCCAGGCTGAGGAATGTAATTCTAAATTCAAACATATTCCATTAGAATATTCATTACACTATAACTTCATTAGATATCAATGTTGTCAAATCATCTTACATTCAAGCATGATACAACAATAACACGATGTACATGAAAAATCTTTGTGTCAAACTAAGATTTCATTCATGTTCTACATATCCATTTTCCAAATGATATATTGATGAGTGTCTAAATACTCATCATTTTTGTTCCTTCTACACCGCAAAAACAATCAAAAACACTTTGAAAAGTCTCAAAAGACGTAAAAATATTTAGATCGTATTTTATGCAATAATTGTCAAAATCTAGTCCCTGGTTATTCAAAACAAGTTAATTTTTCATAAAAGGCCCTCGTGGATTTTCAAGTTGTCAAAATTACCCTTATAAAGTTCGCTTTTCAAATGGCAACTTTAGTCCTTGAAGTTTCAAAGATTGATGAAATTTACCTGGACATTTTTAATTTGAAAATTATTATTTTTGGTCCTTGGGTAAATTAAACTTGTCAAAAATGGTCCTTATAATAAATTTTGGAAAATTACAGTTTTGATCCTGAAGATTCAGAATTGTCATGTTTAGTCCCTGAAGTTTCACAATTTGCAAAAAATGGTCCTTTGATTATTGGATGATGGCAAGAAAGGCCCTTGGATCACTTTTCAGAAATTACATAAATGGTCCCTACATTTTCAGATTTTACGGTTTTGGTCCTTGCACTACTAATTGGGTTCAAAATTCGTCCCATGTCCACTTATTACCTAAACCCAAAACTGCCCAGTCCAATAAACTACTAAGCCCTAGGCCCAATACCCTTTATACCCGGTCAACGAGTTAATTACCCGCTCCCCCTTTTTTTCCTTCCTTCCGCCCAAACAACACCGACACTCAACAATTAAAACTCTCCTCCCATCATCCCCGACAAACTTTCTACCCATCACCTTCCCCATACCGCCAGCAGTTACCCATCACTCCCAATGAAAAAAAATGAGAGAAAAGCGAGGAGAGGAGAGGAGGTAGCAACGAGTCGAGCAATGAGGCACGCGTAATTTGGCGTGTTTAACTCGCACGAAGCAGAGAGAAGAGGGGACCAAGAGAAGAGAAGACCATGGAGTTGTAGTATAAAAATCGATTGTAGCCTTTGAGGAGTAGTTAGTTTTTTTTTTAGTTTTAATGTTAGTTTCTAGTTTTAGTCTAGAATGAGATTTCTAGTTCGGTTTATTTTCATTGTCAATTTTATTTACATGTAACTTTAAATTTCAAATTAATTACAAGTTTGGTTTCAATTTAAGATTTTCCAAGATTTCTTTTCTTAGAACCCGTTATTCCTAGTTTTATATTTAGAGTGTTTGGATAATTTTGTGTAAGTTCACATGTGCTCTTGGTAATATTTTCAATTTGGTTTTAAGCTTTCAAAACGTAAAACAATTTTCAAAACTGCTTTTACGCCCAAAAGGTGTTTGAGGTATTACTTATAAGCAAGTCTGAACAAATTTCTACCCACTTCGACCCACAAGGTCAAAGTGTTTGCAAGATGTTTAGTTGAATTTGTATAAGAAAAAGGTGTTTTCAGTTGGTTAATGTAGCTTGGCAAGTAAAAAAATTAAGGAGTGCGCTCGCACGCATGTAGCAGTGATGATGATCTTTTTCTTTTTTTTTCTTCTTTAGCTTAATTGGTGTTTAAGAAGTACTCATTTGGTTCTACTTAAAGTCATCACATATCCAACTCATCAATAGTCTAATTCAGTTGCATCCTGCTTGCTTGGAAACTTAAAATTAAGCTCTAAAACACCCGGTGAAATGTTTCTCTCGAGACTACATGATACAAGCTCGACTTGTCTCGCCTCAAGCTTATCCAATGGCTTAAAAATAAGCTCAAAAGGTCCCCATTTGTCGCTTTTTTTCTTTGTTTCACCTCACACCTAACAGTGCCTCTCTTTTTCTTTTTCTTAGTGCTTATTTAAATGGTTTTCTTTTAGTTAGGACCTCCCATTAGTTTAGGTTTATTCGTTTTTAGTTTATTCGGTGCTTATTAGGACTTTTTATTTAGTGTTTATTTCCATTTTTTTTAGCCTAAGGTTTCCTCCTAGTTTAGGCAACTGTTTCCCCTTTTTATGAGTTGCGCATATTGTTTTTAGCTTATTGTATACTGATATACATAGGAGTCTGCTGATCTTAATACTTTTTAGCTCAAAAATCTGCATAAAAGGGTGTTTGGTAATGGCGGGTTTTGAAAATTTTTGTAGCCAAACGACCCTTTACCAAGGGTCTGCTGTTCCTAGAAGCTGTTTTACAGCTTATCTCAGGTTTTCCAAGCTTAAGTTTTTGTAAAAAATCTTTATTTACTTAACAATTTGCAAGATAGAAAAAAAAAAAAAAAAAAGACAAAACGTGGAGGACAGGAATCGAACCTGTGACCTCCTGCACCAAGCCCACGCACACAACACACATCTCAGATCCAGTAGCGCCCTAGGGTCTTTTGTTTATTTCGTTCCTCATTTATTTATTTAACATAGAATTAGTTGTTTCACCTTGCAGCTTATTTAGAGTTTTTTCCAGCTTATCTGGTTAAGCTACAATTCCCTTTTGATTTTTCTTAGGTTTTAGATAACTTAAAGTATATTTTTTGAATTTTTCAGATTTTTCCAAAATCATTTTGTATTTTTAATTAATTAATTAGTATAAAGTAGTTTTTAATTCGTAATAAATAAAATAGAAGTCGAAAAAATTCCTGGCTTTTTCCTAAAATTATTTTTAGTCATTTAGAATGTAGGAAAATTGTTTTTGCACTCGTAGGACTTAAATTGCATATTTTTCACTTTCAGGGCTCGGTGAGTTCCCTGCTTTTTTCGCTTTAATCGATTTTAAATATAGAATTAAAAGGACTTCAAAATCTTTATTAGATTTAATTTCCTTAGTGTAATCAATCATAACCTTTTCTGCTCAATATTCACCCGATCATGATTCGTTGTATTACAGTTTTCACACCTCATTGGGACTTAACGACCGGGGATACACTAAACTCCTCCGGATAATTGCATTGCGTTCCGAGTGTTTGACTTTTATGGTTGACCATTCAAGTGGTTGACTAATAAAAGATAGACCGCTTGGAGCCGATCAAATTTTAGGCGCCACGGGAGGTGTGTTTCAGACTACAATTTGAAGCATCGTGTTGTTGAATATACATCCATTGTATATTTACCATCCTTGTTCATATTTTCTTATTATTATTATATAAAACAAAACGGTTCCCGAAAACATTTTAAAATCAGTTTTCAACGAACACAAAAACCCAAAAGATTTTCTTTCTTATATTTACAACATGTTTTTCAAAAATACCAAAAATATTCCTCTTTACCCTCTTACCCTTTTGATTCTTCATTTCTTACCCTCTGGAACCCTTTGATTCTTTCTATGTCTTATCCTCACCTTCTTGGTTGTCAATGGTGTGGTGGCCCTCATAATGATGATAATTGTCTCGGCTTTTAGCATGGTAGAGTCGGAAATGGGTCATCTATAACCAAGCTCCCTATCCTTACCATGACACATCCGATTCATTCTACCACCACCACATCATGAGATTCGATATACTTGTGTGAATTTTGTGGAGGTCCTCACTAGGATTTGAGTGTCGGACCGAGACACGTTTTCTATGAACAAATCTCGATAACACTCAACTTTGGAAATGATCAATATCCATGTTATTCACCAAATCGCCACAACAATCATTTTGTTGTGAGAACGTGGAGGTCCCCATTTCACTCGATTGTCAAACAGGAATCCATTTCCTTGTAACAATTACGACTATCCATATCACGACCAACCTCCACGTGCAAATGACTCAAACTCCTCGGCCAAACCCAACAAGACACTTATCTAGAGCTTACGAGTTAGTGAAAAGAATCGAGGATTTGAGTAAACAAGATTTCGAAATGCTCCCGTTTTCTTGTGTATATTGTGGGGTCCTCATGATGATTATCAATGTCAACCTTCCGGTTTGACAAATCTCCACTCCCACAATGTCCCGTCATTCAAAATTCACATGAGAAATCCATGGAAGAATTGCTAGGTCGAAGAGCGGTGCTAAAATAAATTCCCAATTGCGTTTGAAAAATCTATTAGGAATCAATTGCAAAAAAAAAGCGAGATCTAGCTCTCAATTTCGTTTATTCACGATGACGGTGATGATGGGGATACACTTGATATCCTTCAATTCTATAAAGATTCATCAAGTTCATCGGTTGATATCCCGGTAGTTGAGATTCATTCTCAAACAATCGCTATCACACCAAGCTCCTACTCACTCTCTAAACATGGGGACGAGCATCTTGACACTTTGTTCACGAAAAGGAATCGGACGAATTCATAAAGTCTAGTGTTGAGGACCTTGTCCCAATCCGAGAGAGTCACAGGAACTTCGAGCATATGTGTGATTCTCTTCCCTCTTGAGTCTTCTCTAGATCATTTTGAAACTTTCTACGATTTTAGCGACGATTGTGCTTCCTATGGAAACATCGAGTATGTTGAGGCATCACTCCCACGATCGATCCTCTTCTTGAGGAGTTCATCGATGAACTCACTCACATCATTCCACTTTCATCGGAAAGTGATGATGATCTCTTTGATTTGAAGCCGATCCGGGAGAGATTGAAAGTCTCCCTTATAATGATCGCTCACCCACTACTTATCCCAACAAATTCAATAGAGAATGTTGATCACTTTGTTCTGAAGCATTCAAAAAGCGGCTCTCACTAATTCTCTATTTGAATTCGACTGAATTCACTTTAATTTCGAGAATCCACTCTTAGATACTCGATTGAGGATAGTGATGAGTCTGATGGAACAAGAATTCACGATTTACATCTTGTGATTGATTCTCTTCACGAGGAGTTCGCGGTGAACTCGGTCATATCATATCTCCGGAGTATGATAACTTCCACTTTGATCATGACACACCGGATTTGTCTTGATCACGTGAGCTTAAATGATGAGATTCATAATCTGAAATTATGGATTCTCCTATGGATGAAGATGAGTTAGTCATGATTTTCATCATGACTTTCTTTCTTTCTTCACCTATCCGTGACTTCTTCTCTTCTTCACTCATTCGGGAGTGAAGATACCATCTTGACCTGGCATTTCCATGTACCATTATCTTGAGCCGGAATATATCTCATCGGTGTGGAACTTTCACGTACTTCAATGTTTATACAAACATTTTGAATGAAAGTCCGATGGAGATTGTCTCTTCCACTTACTTCCCATGAACAAATTAATTTGGTCGAGTCAAGCTAGCGACTCGGTAATCAAAAAATGAGTTAAACATGGGTTTTCACCCGTGTGTCCCACCCTAGTGTGGGGAGTTGCCCATTGTTGTATATAAGTTTTCTAAAAAAAAAAAAAAAAAAAATTCAAATAATGGCCGTAGTATTTCCCTTTACGTTCTCGGTTCGGCATAACGCGGTACTTTGAATATTGAGGGCAATATTCATTTCTAGTGTGGGGGAATTCTCACGAATTTTATCATGTAATTATACAACCCAATTCCCCATTTTGGCCAAAATTGTTTTTTGGAGCAAGTGTTTTGCACTTACTCACTTACTGATTATCGATCCGCCATGTCTAACAAACAAAAGGATTGGCTAATCCAGAGCAAAGCGGCTCTTGGTAAAGATATCTCAAATCCGTTGACGGCTTGCAATTTGCCCAAAATTGTATGGTGTTATTTCACCATATCTTTAATTAGTGAAGAGTTGGCTAGCCCGCAAGTTTATGGCTTCATGGTAAAGGCGATTGAAAACCATAATTGGTAATCGACTCACCAAAGATATTTTATCTAAGATTTGGCTAGTCCGTAGCAAACGGCTTCGGTAAAGACAAATCAAATCCGTTGAAGTCGGTGATTTGCTCAAAATCATTTGGTTATCATTGTACCAAGGTTCTTACTTGAACTGAAACAATTGGCTACTCGAAGTAATGTCTTTTGGTAAAGAGATTCAAATCCATTAAGTTTTCTTAAAAGATTGCTAGGGACTAGCAATGGTTTAGTGTGGGGATTGATGAGTGTCTAAATACTCATCATTTTTGTTCCTTCTACATCGCAAAAGCAATCAAAACACTTTGAAAAGTCTCAAAAGACGGAAAAAATATTTAGATCGTATTTTATGCAATAATTGTCAAAATCTAGTCCCTGGTTATTCAAAACAAGTTAATTTTTCATAAAAGGCCCTCAGGGATTTTCAAGTTGTCAAAATTACCCTTATAAAGTTCAGTTTTTCAAAATGGCAACTTTAGTCCTTGAAGTTTCAAAGATTGACAGAATTTATCCCTGGACATTTTTAATTTGAAAATTAATATTTTTGGTCCTTGGGTAAATTAAACTTGTCAAAAATGGTCCTTATAATAAATTTTGGAAAATTACAGTTTTGATCCCTGAAGATTCAGAATTGTCATGTTTAGTCCCTGAAGTTTCACAATTTGCAAAAAATGGTCCTTTGATTATTGGATGATGGCAAGAAAGGCCCTTGGATCACTTTTCAGAAATTACATAAATGGTCCCTACATTTTCAGATTTTACGGTTTTGGTCCTTGCACTACTAATTGGGTTCAAAATTCGTCCCATGTCCACTTATTACCTAAACCCAAGCGCCATCAATAAACTACTAAGCCCTAGCCCCAATACCCTTTATACCCGGTCAACGAGTTAATTACCCGCTCCCCCTTTTTTCTTCCTTCGTTCCCGCCCAAACAACACCAGACACTCAACAATTAAAAACTTTCCCTCCCATCACTCCCCTGACAAACTTTCTACCCATCACCTTCCCCCATATACTCCAAGGTTGTATGACTTATTTTCTAAAACTTTCAAGTGAAGTTCCGTTCCAAACTAAAACTTAACATTTAGCTTAGATGGAATGTTACTACCCACAACATATAAGGTTTAAAGAAAATAAACATAATACTCCCACTAGCTTTCAGGAATACTTAGAAATTATCTTGTTTTAATTTTAAACCAAAACTTGGATTTAATAGTTAAACATAAGAATCATCTCCTAGATGCATGCATATATCCATTCATGGATTCTTGCAGTTTGCACATTTCCAAAGATTATGTGAATTCATAAAACTCCTTTATATTACTTATCGTCCTCGCAAAAGCAATCACACAAGAAAGAGTTTTAATATTCCTTTGTCATTTTTCATATCAATGAAAATTAGTATGACAATTATAATCATTATATATATAATGTGACAAGGCAAGAATATTCAATTACAGTTAATTGCTTAAGTGTGATTAATAATCTAGTCACAAGTCATTAAATATGTGTACAATATTGTCCATGTAATTTCTACACAAATATTTAAACCACTAGGGTTTTTCCTTCTTTTGAAGAAACTCATATTTATTAAGATAAACCAAGTTTTCAAAGTTGATTATCTTTATGGACAACATCTTATCATTCATAATATGAATAATTTACCACAATTTAATATTAGGTAAATGCTTCATCATGATTAACAGGTTTACCATAATCTTGTAACTTATAATCCTTAGCATATTAATCAAATATCTGAGATATCCTTGTGGATCTATGAATGAGAATTCCATCATTTTTAGGTCTATCAGATTTGACCTCATCATGATAATTACTAGTGTATTTTAGAAGATTATGTGTTTTGTAATTTAATCTCTTCAAGATCAAAACAAACTCCCACTTGCTTTTGTAAGTTAAAGACTATTTATATATACTTTAGCAAGTAGAACAACACTAAATTGTTTTCTTTTGGGATATTACAAATACACATTGACAGTTTGTAAATCTTGTTCGTTAATAACCTACTCCATAAGTAGTTTTAACAAATCAGAACTTCAATATAAGACTCAATGTGATTCATCACATTCCATACTAAAATGGTGTCTTAATAATCTTCTAGGTTTGAGTTTTATTAAGTATATCCAATCAATACTCAATTTTCTATCCTTGATAACTTTTGAAAGAAAAGAAGATATAGTTATCTTGAATCAAACAATATAACAAATGTTTGATTAATCTAACTGAACATACCATATACATACAGTATTACATTAGAATTAATATTGTAATACAATCTAACAATATGTCAGATACACATATTTCTTTTGGCCTACCTAGTTACCAACTAAGTCAACTTAATGGTATAATAGAATTTTCAAGCCAATTGCATGTTTTATAACATAAGTATTCTCTGACCAAGTTAAAAGACATAACAGTTATAATATCTTACTTTATATTATAAGTCTTTAAAATACTTCGTGTTTGTGAGTTTATACAGAAACACATAACCATGTATAATTTAAATTTATTATGAACACCACGTCTTGGTTTCAATTAATTAATTTTCAAGTTAATATACCATTTATGTCATTCCAAGAATGCACAAATATTTAAAGTAGCATTAGATTACTTTATTTTAATTTAGTCATCCCTTGAAGTGTCTAACTTAAGAAAATGCAAAAGCATCCACGCCCGATCCCACGAAAAGTGAAGATTTACCTTAAGATTACAATCTAGCCAAGATCTCACTTAACCTAAAATGTAACTTCAAGTGTTTCTATAATTTGAATGACATAAGACATAAAAGTAGTCTATGCTATAATCTTGACACATGTTCTTTAAACAAGAAAATCTTATTAGAACGTTAATCTCTTACCTCACGATCAAGAGAATCCATTAATCATATTTGTATGTGTTTTTCCTTTGTAAACAATAAATACTTCTCCCACTTGTGCATAGAACAACATCATATAGTAGATAAACACCATGACATTCGTTTGTTTATGTGAGAAATATGATAGTGTCATAGATATATAAGCATTACAAGTAGATGTAGGACCAGTTAGTTATCAAGGAAACGTTCATGACTATCCTTGAGAATATGAATGTCTACATTTTTGAATGTAATGTATTATTTCAAGAAAATCTAGAAATAATCTGAGTTACTACCAAGATAACAAAGCTTGTAACTCCCACTGAATTAGACAATGTTACAATAATGCCTTAACCAATAATACACCACAATACTCCCACTAGATTTGACAACATTGTAAGTGTTTCATTAACTAGTGAAAATAGCGTTCTATTACATTGTTACTCCTTTGCAAGACCATTCGTAACAATTACTTAGGTACTAAAAGAGTGTATTCTACTCTGTAGATGATGGATCATCCATCAATGCTATTAACTTGAAAAATTGAGCATGCAATTTCTTTCTTAATAGGTCTACTATCCCCACAATGGTGTGTAGCACCTTTTATTGGTCAAAGGAAAACTAGTAGATAAAATATACTAGTTTGTATGTTACCAATTTTGCGGTAATTAGTTTAGCTTCTAATTTTAATAACTCATAAAATGTCAAACATGTTCTCTAGTTGACCAAAATGTCATATAAGAATTCAACCGCCAACAGAGGGCAATGAAATCTCTTAAGGAAAACAAGGTGTTTAATTTTCTTAACTATTAAAGTTGCTATGAGTTATATTAGAATTTAGACAATTCTAATGTTCCTATCATACCTTTCTCAATCATGAAAAGGAATAGGATTGAGTCTCACTCTATAACATAATGGATTTCACAAACACATCAAACCATGATCAAATGTAGGCGTATACTATAAGGTTTTTAGAGAGAGAAAGTTTAGAGGTTTGGGAACTTAGTGAGAGAAAGTAAAAGTATTATTATGAGCTCCAACCCTCTACCTTGGGAGGTAGAGGGTATTTATAGTTTCTTACATAAACGCCACCTACGGGCTATGGATCAGGCATACAGTGGGTAAAGACCCGTCCGTCCTCCATGGTGTTACATAACTAAATACTACCTAACATTAAATAACTACGACTACGAGCTTTCTAACGATTACATATACTTGAGGTGACCGACACTTTAATAACTGGATTTACTAAATCCTAACAATCTCCCCCTAAGGGAGGTCACCTCAAAATACATTGAATACAAACATATATTACATTAAGATTGTTCTTGGATTCTTGTTAAATTTCTTTGCTTTGTAGCCCGTAGTCTTTGATTCTTCATTTTTGCATGTTTGGTTAATACAAGTGGAGGTCTTTCACTGATCCACGTGATAATGAGTTTTGAGCCAGCTTTGAGATCATCAGCTACCATAAATCTCTGACTCTTCCTTTGTAGTGTTGACATTATGTGATGTTGTGACATTTGGACCGACATGCTTACATTACGGATCATGATATCTTCTCATCGAGTAGCGGAAGCTTTAGTTGATTCATGATATTTGCGGCGAGTAGCAGCGAAGCATGGGTGAAATTATCGAGTCATTGATGCACTTATCATGTTTCTTTAGAAATGAATGTGTTGTGTGAGCATGCGACTATGGATTGACCTCTCCATTCCGATCGGTTGCAAGCGTCGGTGTACTGCATACAGCGATTAGCAATAAAGCGCCGAAAGTGTCTTTGATCACTTCGTTGAATCGAGGTACACGCCCACGGTTCCCGTTGATCGATTACAAGTATTGCACGTGATCGTATAATTTGAAGAATCTCCTTGACGAGGTTTCGCAATGCTTCTAGTTGTTCTCAAACCGAACGTCTCAAAGAAGACAACACGGAGTGAGTGAACCAAAGAATTGAGATTCACCGATTGATGAATGAGATTTGAAAAACAATCGAGTCTTGCTCAATAAAGGGTTTTTGCAATACAACGAGGGTTTTGAGAAAATCAATTATCAATCATAAACACCTTTTATATTTGAAATATTAATACGATCGATGTGCTAAAGAAAATAATTTTAAGCACAACGACCGGTTTTCAAAGGTATTCGTCAATCCATAACTCGAACCAGATTGATTCATAATTTTGAATCGCCTCATTGTTTCTCGTTCGGTTATCACATGGTTGATCTATTGGATAGATCTCACATGCCACCTACCAAGAGCTTGTTTGATGTCGGCTCTAGAAGGCTTTCCATCTTCATTGTGAATATGTTTGCATATCACTCGGATGTTCCGCAATACCACAAGGATAATGCGTAGGACTCTTAAGATATAATTTCTCTTTCCACATTGTGTGACACGAGAGTCTTCATTGACAAGTGTCCTAAAGAGATTTATTTGATGATCTCACGGCTCTAGACTCAATTGTGCACATTTGGTTCCTATCGGAGACTAGGGAGAGTCTCCTTCTTCAATATCAACAAACTCTAAGAGAAATTCGATAGATTATGTAGGTTCCCGTGAGAATGAAACAAGCCCATTTAAGAGAAACTTGAGTAGCTTGGGAAGTTGTAGTGCGGTCGTCCTTTGGGTCCATGATGTCTTGTCTTCAATACCAGTGTTACCTTGGTAACCACCAAGAGTATATGTATTGAACCGGTTTACGCCCTAAGGTTGAAATAATGAAAGGCTATTTATTTTCACCCTTTTTCTCATTCAATTATTTTTCATTCTTCAACCCCTTGATTGCTTACCGAGACTTCATAACTAGAACCTTGTTGGGTTTATTCGGTACTAGCTCGGCCTCGATCCGCACTATTCCCATTTCTCACTTTTCTCCTTTTTTCATCATACCTAAGGACTTCTACACTATCTAGTGAATTGTCCCTGGGTAGATCCGTCCAGCTCTGGCGGGATCGTGGGAACGAATACCTAACCTAACCATCCTTATATCACCATACATAAAGTAAATTTGGTCGGTCTATTTGGTATTGTTCATCTGCCATTAGAACCATTTGAAAATACATCCAGATACTTGTGATATATTATCAAAGCATTTTGTACCTGAATTGTTTTTGATATTTTAGAAAAAAGAGCTCCCCCTCAACATGTGCATAGTGTATTTGAAATCGTTTTGGCACACGGAGGCAAGAGGAAGGATTCACTTCTTTGATTACCATTTTCTAAAAGATATCAACATCACTTTCCGATCAAAATTTGTATTTTCATACTTTGTTAAGGATAATTTTGGAAAGGATATGGTTTTCAAAAGTTGCTCCCCTCAATATGTGCATAGAAATTTGGAAGTGTTTTGCACATATTAGGAAAACCCACATTGAAACAAATCAATCACGTTTCAATCCTTTTGGTTTGAAATAGATGCTCCCCTCAACATGTGCATGGAAAATTTGAAATCGTTTGGCACATGTGGGAGGAAAGCTTGTAAATAACTATAAAATCATTTATCGAATTATCAGTTTAAATCCAATTTAAATCACAAATTCTCTCCCGATCACAATTTTCAAATCATTTGAGATTTGTGATCTCTGTAGATTTAAATTGATTTTGAAAGCTTTTGATGAGAATTGTGACTTTCTTATGAAAACATTTAACCGATAAGGATCAAATCTGAGACTTTACACTCCAAAAATTAAACATGCTTGAATATCTTTTGAAAACATGACATAAACCTTGGTCCGAACCAATTGTATGACAAATAACCTTTTGATTTAAATGAAATCATTCTCCCCCTCAATCAATGACATAAGTTGTTGATTGAGAGATAGAGATTTTGACAAATGTCAAGTCCAGATGATTTTCAAAAGTTGAGACCGAGTTATTTTTATTAGTTTTCAATTAGATAACAAATATTTGTTTTTAGAATCAGAGCATGAGATTTGAAAAATAAGAGAAAGCATGGCTCTGTTCTTTCTTTAAAAATGGGTTATAGACTGAAATGACTATAAGCCTTTGTTTTTCTTTCTCTCAAAAAATTTTATTATTATTTTTTTTATTTTTTTTATGTACATTCGAACAACATCTAAAGACCCGTGTCACTCTTTGAATGACAGCACAAAGACCGTAGATATCATCGAATTAAGAAAAACATGACAAAATGACAATATTTTTTGAAATTTTACGAGATTTTCAAATTTTTATGGATTTTTGAAAGTTTTATAATTTTCTATTTGCTTTTTGTTGGTTTTGTAATTTTGTATTTTGTTCGTTTGAATAACTATTTACAAGAGATGGATGAAGAAAAACCTTTACTCCTCGTCTTCCTCTTGAAGACGTTTGAGTGTTCGGTTGTAAACTCTTTAGACCAAGTCGTGGAAGGATAAACTCAAAGCGTTCTCTAGGAAGAGCTTTGGTGAAGATGTACGCTAATTGGTATTCGGTCCTCACAAAATAAAGTTCCACCACACCGTTGTCCACTTGCTCACGATGAAATGATGTCGTATGTCAATATGCTTTGCTCTTGAATGTTGAACGTTGTTGCATGAGAGAGCAATGGCACTTTGTTATCATAATACAAAGGGATTTTGTTGAATTCAAAGCCATAGTCAAATAATTGTTTCTTTGAAGACCACTCACGACTTATCACCCAAAAGCGAGCACGCCCCGACGTGCTTGGACGTATCTTGACATCCTACATGATCGGCATCGATAGGTCGTTAGTGACATACCGGTGTCCTTGGTACCAAAGTCCCATATTGATGGTTCCTTGGAGATACCGAAGACCCGCTTAACCGCTTCAAGGTGCTTTTGGTAGGCTTAGCCTAGTATCTAGCACACATGCATACAATGAGCGAGAATATCGGTCTCGGCTGTGAGGTACATCAGGATCCAATCATACTATGATATTTCGTTTGATCTACCATGATCCCCGAGTGGTCCTCATCCGGTTTAGTACGCCTATTATGGGAGTGTCAGCGGTCACAAGAATCAAATCAAATTTCTTTAAAATCTCATTTGCATATTTAGATTGATTTATAAAAATGCCCCGGACTTTGTGAAATTTGTAATCCCAAGAAAATGACATTTGTCCCATCATTGACATTTGAAATTTGGAGCCCATCTCCTTAGAAAATGGTTACATTCATTGGGGTCGGTCGAGGCAAAATAATATCATCTACATAAATTTGAACGTGAATTAAATGTTTTCCGACTTTCGGTGAACAATGTCGGATCAAGCGCTCCTTTCTTTGAATCCGGTAGATAGAAGAAACTTTGATAGCGTATCATACCATGCCCTGGAGCTTGCTTCAAACCGTAAAGAGCCTTCTTCAGCGATAGACATGAGTAGGATGCTCGAATTCACAAAACCTTCAGGTTGGTCGACGTATCGACTTCTTTAAGATCTCCGTTAAGAAAAGCCGTCTTTACATCCATTTGATAGACTACCATGTTCTTACTAGCAGCATTAGCCGTGAAGATTCGATTGCCTCAAGCGTGCAAGCTGGAGCAAATGATTCCTCAAAGTCAATACCCTCCTCTTGACGGTATCCTTTGCAACCAATCGAGCCTTGTTCTTTAATACATCACCATGCTCATCAAGTTTTACTTTGAAGATCCACTTTAGAGCAATGATCATAGCACAATCGGGAGCGGTACTAATTCCCATACATCTAGTCGATCAAACTCATGATTTTCTTCTTGCATGTAATTGAACCAAATTGTCTTCATTCATGGCGGTTTAACTTCTTTTGGTTCGATCTTAGACAATACAGAGTTGAAGAAGCACCATAAGGCATCGGTTGCAAGTTGTTTATGAGTGGATACAGGACGAGAGGGTTTCAATGATGTTGTCCAATGGATGGTCATGTGTCCATTTTCTAAGGTGTTCATGTGCTTGTGTTTGAGGAACCAAGTAGCAGTCGTTTTCTCCTGATGAAGATGGTTCTCGATGATGATTCGGGAGCAAATATGTTTTCAAATGGAGCATCTTCGAGGAGTAGCAATGGGATTATCTCCATCATAGGTTCGAAACAATTCCATGATGTACACTCGATGATTGAGGATTTGTTGATGACACGAGTGATCGAAGCAGCGCTTCTTGACTTAATGACATAGAAACCGAAGGTTAACTTCATTGACGAGAGATAGGAGTAGCCTCTATTGATGGATTTGATGGATCATTAGCAATTGGCTCATAGTATTCATCAAACATTGGATCAAACAATTTCTTCAAATCATCTTGTGAAGGAGGTAAATAAGGAGTTCTTTGGTGAGAGATTTTGTACGGAGAAGAACTAATGGGACTACTTAAAGAAGGTTGTGATGCGGGTCCGAACTTGATTGTCTCCGGAGCCATTTGCGGACGACTCATCGAACGTGACATGAATAGTTTCCATGATATCTCGAGTTCTTTTGTTGTAGATTCGATAACCCTTCTTGTTTGGTGCATAACCTACAAAAACTCCAATATCTGCCTTAGCTCTTAATTTACCTAAATCTTGACCGTCATTCGTTGGATAGCACAAAGCACCAAACACACGAAGGTAGGAGAGATCAGGTTTTCGTTTATGGACAAGTTCGTATGGAGTTTTTCCATGAGAGGTGTGTATAAGGGAACGATTTTGGGTGTAACAGCGGTGGCAATGGCTTGACCCGGAGAAACATTAGAACCTTTGAATAAATTAGCATTGTTCTTGCGGCTTCCACAAGAGTTCGATTTCATCTTTCAACTACACCGTTACATTGAGGAGTTCATGGAACACTTCTTTGATGACTGATTCCAACACTTTCATAAAATTGACTTAATTCTTTGTTAACGAACTCTGTGCCATTGTCTGTTCGAACAATTCTAACCGTATTGTTAAGTCGAACCTGAAGATGCTTGATAAGTTTTATGATGACATCTGGAGTTTCATCATTTGTTCTCAAAAACTTTACCCAAGTAAATCGAGAGTAGTCATCAACAACGACTAAAATATATTTCTTCCCATTTATCGTATGCACTCTCATTGGTCCGCACAATTTAATCAACAACAATTTAATCAACAACATACTCCACAACTTGGAGCAATTCCACAACCACAAATGGTTCAACCACCACCTAGTCTTCAAGTACAACCTTACACAAACTTCTACAATCAACATCCATCCAGGAGTACTATGAAGGAACCGACATGGTTTGGCAAGATGAGTGAAGCATTAAGTAGCCAACAATCAATTCATGAAGCTGGCTCACTTGATAGACCTCCAATGCTCACTCCCAGAAATTATGATCAATGGGTGATAAGGATCTTTAGGTTTTGTGATCTAAAGAAGCCACATGGAAAGTTCTTAAAGAAGGTCATTATGGAAGGTCCATTTCAGATGCCTCATTGTTGTCACACCAGATCCATTTGCCAATCCACCAAGAGATCTTTGTCACCAACATTGCAACTATCTCGAGACCTCACCGTGATGAACTTCTACATTTTGAAGCCGATGAACTTGCAATGCAATACATCCTTTGGGATTACCCAACCCGATCCTTCAAGTGTTGATGCTCAAAAGACGACTAAAGCAATGTGGGAACATATTCATCTTCTAATGGAAGGCACAACACTCAATCAGGAAGACATGGAATCCAAAATCTACTTGGCTTATGAACACTTCATGATTGAACCAGAGAGAAATTAGAGTCATATCATCATCGCTTTTAGGGCATCATTAATGATTTGGACAAAACAACATCATCATGCCACACGAATTGTCAACACTAAGTTCCTAAGTAGTCTTGGCGGAATGGGAGAAGTATGTCATTTTCTTCGTCAAGCTAAGAATCTTAATCATGCTACATACGGATTTTTGTACGACTATCTCGAAGCCTCACCAAAAGAAGTTGACAAAGAAAGTGCTATCCGTGGACTCCGGCTTCCACAGTCACTTCCGGACAATCAACAACTTGCTTTGTGGGCTCAAACTAGTTTTCCTCCTCAACCACTCCTCAACCCGCTCCTCAACCAAGCGCAACCATCACACCATATGATCCGTCACACAACAACCTCAACAAACTCAAATGGTTCCATACAACAACAACAATGCTCAAGAACTTTATAGTGAAGCTGATGAGGACTCCGATGCTTTCGATGGTGCAACAAGGATTTGTTATGATTGCTAAAGCCTTGGCCGGTATACAAACAAATCCAACAATCACATTCGTTCCTCATCAAACACAAGGAATCGGTGTTGTGAACAATGGACGAGTTGAAGTCCGAATCGTGGTTATGGTCGTCGGATGGGAGGTGGTCAAGGTTTAATGCTATAGGAAGGAATAACATGGGTGCTCCGCACCAACAAAGGGCTCAAGTGGTTGAACAGGGAATGCTCGGAATGGGGTTAATGGTCTTCGTTGTTATAAGCTGTAATGAGAAGGGTCATCGGCTAATGCATGCCCTAAGCCGAGGACAAGAGGGTGCTTATCACAAAGAGGCTTTGCTCTTGGCTCTCAAGGATGAAGTTGGTGGAACTCTTACCAACAAGGAACAAAGCTTTATGGCGATGCGATTTTGATGATGATATGGAGGACTTGCATGCTAATGCAAAGAATGATGTTGATGGCACAAATGCAAGCTCTACACATGAGTGACACAGACTGATATGTGACACCGAGGGCTTGTCTCGTCTTCGGAACACAATACACTCATTCACGATCGATATCTTCGCCAATTTCTCCATCCGACAAGGATCGAGTGTTCAAAATGAGCCATCCACATCTCATTCGATGATTATCAAATAGATCCGTAGTTACATTTGACGATCAAGATAACCTTATGGTTAATATTGATAATCAAGTTGACTCTGTGGTTATATTTGAGGATCTAAATAATGATCATGTTGAGACTCACGTTGAACAAGATGAGCTTTTGTCTAATAGAGAAATTGAGCTCTTGACCTTAATTAAAGACCAAGAATCTTGTTTGGAAATTTGCACGAAATTAAAAGAGAAAAATGCACTGTTAATTAGGGATAATGAATGCTTAATTCGACAAATCAACTTTTTTAAAACTCAAGAAAAACGTGAAGAAGGTTTTGAAGTCGCTTTTTCTAAATCTCATCAAAACAAAAAATCATTAGAACGACTGATACGTGATCTAGCCACATCCAAGAATGCTTTATTGTCTCAAATAGAACAACTGAAACATGAACATAGACAATAAATTAACGCTCTTACTTTGGAAGCTCAAAAAGCCAAGGCTGAGTTGTTAACTTGTCAAAAACAGTTCTCTGAGTACAAAAAGCATTCCACGAAACGAATAGATAACTATCATGAAGAAATTGTCGACTTACAAAACAAAATTAAAGAGTTTAGAAATGTTGTTTATAAACATGGTGAGTCAATCACAACTATTCAAAAGTTTATTTTTAAACCAAATCCAAATGGATATGGACCGATTCTTGCTGATTACCAACCTAAGTTTTCAAGCGAGCATTCAAACCAAATCACGAAGTTTACAATACGAACATAGAATTGATGATTCAATTATATTGTTGTTGAATATAATCGCATGGAGGAATTAGATGCATGATGGAGAGTCGGTCAAAATGGAAAATGTCGTTTATAAAAACCATTTAACTATTCAAAAGCCGTAACTTTTGTAACACAACAAGATACTTCTAACAAACCTTTGGTTATCACAACAGTTTCTGAAGTTAGTCCCCAACACAATGGTGCACAAATTAATGGTCCTTTACCTTCACTTAGTGAAGTTAAAACAAAAGCCGAAAGTTGTCTCGTTATCAAATATTTTGACACTTTCTTATCTGACCTCAAAATTTTGGAACGTGAGATTGAATTTCATTCTGAAATAAAAGTTGAACATTTTCAATCGCCATTGGCGCGAGAACAAAGAGATATTCTTTAGAAAAGAATTTTACCCCATGTCAAAATTTTGAAAACTTGTGCACTATATTGGGAAAGGGATTTTCACAAGGAACTTGGTCTCATGAAAACAGTTTTCGAGAAAATAGAAACATCGATTTCAAATACTAAGCGAAAAGAAATTGTTAAGAAAAGATATTGATCGACTCTTGAAAGATGTTATCGTCTTGATATCAATAATCTTGTGTTATTACAATCATTGCATATGCATCGATCATGTCTCTGCTTGATTCTGTTGATTCTCGTTGATATTGTTGAGAATCGATAATGTGTATCGGATCGAGTCTTTAAAAGTTGAAAATGAGCGATCGTTAAACGAGCTTTCAAATTCAAAACGCCGTCTTCAATGGTGTCAAAAGATTGTCAAAATCGTGAACTTGCTTTGTAAAACAAAATCAACCGGTTGCAATCCAAAGCGTTTAATCCAAAATTTGAGCAATTGGGTGATCAAAGCGTGTCTTTGAAATGTCAAATCTCAAAATATGACCAAGAACTTGTAAAAGTTAAAAGGAATATGGTGTCATATTTGATTTACTCAAATGACTCGTGATGAAGCATCAAACGAACTTGATCATTATATTGTACACACTAAAGAAGTCATGAATTTTCTTTGAAATCTTAGATTCGAAAATCAAGATTTGGTGCACACTATTATTAAGTTAAGGAAATGTTAGGAAAGTATGAACAAGTTCACCTAGCATCATTAAGAGAATTGCACCGTAACACTTAGCAAACGTGAACCCGTAATGCCTCTTGACAAACCACAAGATACTAATGTGCTTCCTCTACTAAAAGCAGGACTAGTTGCTTCTTTTCCAAACGTCCGCACTTCACGACCTAGGAGCAATACAAGGAAGAATAGGAAGTTGCGACCTAAGAAAAGAACAATAAAGAATGTCAAGTGAAGAACACCCTAGGATTTTGAATAAGACTCAAGTTGCACCCACTTTAGATATTCGTCTAACAAATGTAATGTAAAAAGTGTTGTAATGAATGCTAAACCTTTAAGTACTTTTGATATTCGATCGATGCTTCTTGTGTTATTTGTCGTAAAAGTATGCTTTCGATTGTCATGACAAATGTGTTGCTAGAGCTATCTTGTCTCGCTTACGGAATCCTAAGACCCGGAATACCTCTAGGCCCACTAATGCTTCTAAGTCCATGCTTGGTAAACCTCCTCTTAAGATTCTAAGAAACGCATTGATGTCCCCTGTAGCTCAATATCACCTCCAAGGAATGTAGTACCACCTAGTGCTTTCACTAAGACTAAAGCTAAGACTAGTGGAGATGGCGAAATGGATACATAATACACTAGGATATAAATGGATGCCTAAAATCATTGATGTGTATCTCCACTATAATCGCCGGAACCCTCTAACTCATCGGGTTCCACATCTACTTCTATTCCATCCGGGTCGTACGTGTAATGCTGGTGATATGAGATCATCCTTTGGATTTTTGATAGCGGATGTTCCGACACATGACAACCTTAAAGCTGTTATCAAACTTTGTTGCAAAGTTCATTGGCTGTGTCAGATTCGGGAATGATCACTCAGCAGACTATCATGGGCTATGGAGATTATATCAATGGCAATATCGAAATTAGCAGGGTTTATTATGTGGAAGGCCTCGATCACAATCTCTTTTCGGTCGGTCAATTACGTGATGGAGACTTGGAAGTTGCTTTTCGGGAGAAAACTTGTTTCATTAAGTGATCTACAAGGAAGCGATCTTATGTCCGGCTCTCGCAATTCTAGTCGTACACAATCTCAATGCAAGACATGTGTTGGGAATTCTACTAAGTTAGAATTACTGACGATTTCTCGAATGATTCTTTGAAGTTCAATGTGTATCTTTGAAGAGCGTAATCTGTGAAGTTATATAGTACGTAGTTTGTTTCTGCAGAAATAGTTATTCTATGTTTTCTAATGTTATTTAGGATATGAATGAGCTTTATTAGGAAGTTATTATGTATATCTTATTTAGTTTTATGTTTATACGTTTCTTAGGAAACAAGTTAGGGTTCCTTGTCTATAAAAGGAACATAATAGTATGATGAATGTACCGAGTTAAAAAAACAAAGTTTTAGTAATATAAAGATCCATAGAGGATCAACGTGTTCTTAGTTATTTGTGTTTGTGCTTATATTTGATTTCCGCTAAAGAATATAAGTCGTAGAGATTGTCTATTAGTTTGTTTGTGATTACATAAGCAATACTAACGATCTGCGAGTGCTCAAGATCTATCAAGGTCTAACGTTTCAACAAGTGGTATCAGAGCCTTGAGAGAGTCTCTACGATACTAAGAACAATCTTTTCTAATCACCCATACAACCAAAACAACATACATCATGCCTGGATCAGATGACGGTATGGATGTCACCAATAACCAAAACACCACCCATCCGCAACAACTAAGTCTCTCGAGCAAGAACGCTAAGTTTCCTTACCTAAAGAAGGAAGAATATGATTTATGGGCAATGAAGATGTAAACCGATTTCCAACATTGATTGGAATATGTGGGAGATTGTAAGGAAGGAAGCAGTTTGAAGAGGACTACCACGAGATCTTGATGGTAACATGACTTTCGTTCCTCCTAAAGCTGGCGAAGAGTTACTCGTGGTTGAGAGAGAAACCAAAGTGAAAACGATTCTTCTTCAAGCTATTCCCGAGGATCACTTGAGTGATTTTCACTTCATGCAGGATGCTAAGGATATATGGTTGGCTATTAAGGCCAAGTTTGGAGGAATGAGGATTCTAGGAGAATGAGAAAATTGATCTTTCAAACAATGCAGTTAAAGAATTTCAAATCTCAAGAGGAAGGAATTCACAAGGGCTATGACAGGTTTCACAAGATTTTAAGTCAGTTGAATCAGCTTAAGGCAAAGCCAGATAATGATGATTGTAATTCTAAGTTCTTGAGATCTTTACCTCAATAATGGCTACAAGTGAGCATTGCTTTCAAAACTAAAGGTGGGCTAGATATGCTTACTTTTGATGAGCTGTACAACATACTTAAAGCTCTTGAGCATGATGTAAGAAATCCTTATCGTACATCCTCCACTGCTAGTCACACAGCATTTGTAGGGGCCTCTACACCTAAGTTGAATCATGCTCCAAGTCCCACTTACTCATCCTCCTCTTACACTACCACTCCATCAAGCTCTCACTCTAAATCTAGTGGTGTAATGGAAGATGTGCTTGGATCCTTATTTGCTGATTATGATCCTCAGCAGGAACTTGCATATGAAGATTTTGAACAGGTTGACCCACTGGAGATGGAGGAGATGAAGTTGAAGAGGCAAGTGGCCATGCTCTCTATGGACATCAAGAGATTTGAGCGTAAGCCTAGGAGGAAGTTTGGATTCGTGGAAGAGATCCGGCAAGGTTTGACAAAAGAAGGTCAAGTGCTTTACATGTCATCAGATGGGTCACTTCTCCAAAGAGTGCAAAGATAGGAAGTCTGGTGAGGAGGTGAGATATTCTTCCTATCAGCAGAATCAGAGGGATGCTGGCACTTCGAAGACTGGATCCACAGTGGCTATGGTCACTATGGATGCTAATGTAGACTGGAAGCTGCATGATCAGGAGAATGATGAAAGTTCTAGTGCTGATAATATTGGGTTGCTGGCATGGTGTACTTCAGAGGATAGGCTTGATCAAATTGCCTTGATGGGTCTCTCTCAGGTACAAAATTGTTTGTTTGGTCGTAGTGAACGTTATAATGAACTTAAGGAAGCCTATGATATTTTGAAACCTAAATATAATGAATGCTATGTTGAAGTTGAAGCTTATAAACAGGCTTTAAAAACATTAGAAATACAAAAGGTTTGGTTTCAGAAGAATCAAATAGCTTATAATGAGAAAATTAGAGTGTTAGAAAGTGATTTAGAATGTACTAAAAATGACTTAAGGAGGACTGAGAAAGAAAAAGCAGGTGTAATTTCAGAAAATCTTGTGTTGAAAGAGAAATTAGATGAAGAAATAGCTAGACATAAACAATGGCAAAAATCTGGTCTAAATCTAGCTAAAGAACTCTATAGTAGTGAATCTGAGACCTCTGCAATAGGTTTGGGTTTTAAAAAGTATGTAGGATTAGAAGCTAGGTATGATGGGCGTAAAACTACACCAGCAGGTTTAGCTAACTATGTCAAAGAAGGTGACCTACATGCTATACGTGGATCTATTAGAGGAATACCTATGCTGTTGACCTTTCCCTATCGTTGACTTTGATGGATCACATCATCTCGTATGGCAAAAGTCAAAGACTTACTGCACTCGATTCTTCATCTAATGATTTTGTCTCTTGCTCTACAAAGGACAAATCTTCGATCAAGGGTCTACTTCTTATGCCACCGTGATTCAAGTGATAAGTCGACCTACCCAAGACCTCACCCAAGCCTCGAACCTAAGCCTACCTACAAGCCTATTAGAGTTCTTTGCTAAGGAATCCTCTTCCAAGACAGCTTTCTCTCAAGACTTGTCTTTCATTCTTTGAATAATAATTCGTTAAAACA
Organism: Chrysanthemum lavandulifolium; assembly: GCA_022545495.1. Lineage (NCBI taxonomy): Eukaryota > Viridiplantae > Streptophyta > Magnoliopsida > Asterales > Asteraceae > Chrysanthemum > Chrysanthemum lavandulifolium. Next base: position 178,114,683 of record CM040244.1, on the reverse strand, counting down.
ATTCTTTTCATGGTTTTGGTTTGAATACTTCTGCTTGTAATAGAACATCTTTTGGTTTGAATAAATCTTCTAAACAGAAGACATGTTTTGTGTGTGGAAGTAAATTTCATTTAATTAAGGATTGTGATTTTCATGAACAACGAATGGGTGTATGTGCTGGGAAATCTAGACCAATGTGGACTAATGTTAATGCTATATCACCTTATGTTCCACAAGCAACCTATGCATCTCCTCCTTTTTCTTGGAGAAGCTCAGTTGCTAGACCATCTGTGCAACCAACAAGTTCATATTTTAAAAATGGTTATTGGCCTGGATATGTTGACTCAATGAATGCTGGGAAGGGCTATAGGATATCTTTGTGAAGCCCTCAAGAAGTTGTTCTTGGACTCAAAGGGACCTAAATTTCAATGGAAACTCAAGAACAATAGTGGATCTTATAAATCTACATGGCCTCAATCTAAAGATCCATAATGGCGTGTTCAAGTCAGTAATGACTTGAGCCCCAATAGTGTACTAATATTTTGTATATTTTTGTTGTTGTTGTAGGATCATCCTCTTAAGCACAAGGATGTTGGCATTGTTGATAGTGGTTGCTCTAGGAGCATGTCAGTAGCTTTGGATCTTCAAGTTTAGTAGCTTTGGATCATCAAGTTTAGTAGCTCTAGAAGCATGTCAGTAGCTTTGGATCATCAAGTTTGGTTTCATTTCTACTCATAAGGTGTTTAGTAGCTTTGGATCATCAAGTTTTACACTTTTGTGTTATTTTGGTGATATTGAAGTTGTTTCATCACAAAAATATGGTTTAGAAACATCGTTGGGCAGAAATCAGTTTTGGTTGTTTTCTACGCGTAAGAAGACCCTAATCTTACGCGTAACTCATCCTTGGTTTGATCTTGGGCCAGGATTACTCGGTGTTTTCTTGCTTGGATAAGCTCGAAAATACTGACTTTGGATATCTTTACATCGTGATAGTGTAAAGGATCTTTTGGCAAACCTTAATCTTACGCATAAGCTCAAACTTATGCGTAGAACTCATTACGCATAAGATTATTCTTACGCCTAAGCTCGTACACGCATAAGCTAATCCTACACCTAAGTTTTCTACGCTAACTTTCGCCACGACAACTTTAGTGTTTCTCAATTCTTACGCAGAAGCTACTCCTACACGTAAATATCACTTTTACGCGAAGTTTGGTGTTTTTATGCTTAAGTGTTACTTTGCCTACACTTGGTTTCTACGCCTAAGGATACTTCATCAACAACATTTCATTCGACTACAAAGATCCATTTAACAACACAAGTTTTCAACATGTCACAACCACCATACTCTAGCTATTTTCCTTACACTTATAATCAACAACAACAACAACAACTAAGTCCACAACATCAACAATTTAATTATCAACAACAATTTAATCAACAACATACTCCACAACTTGGAGCAATTCCACAACCACAAATGGTTCAACCACCACCTAGTCTTCAAGTACAACCTTACACAAACTTCTACAATCAACATCCATCCAGGAGTACTATGAAGGAACCGACATGGTTTGGCAAGATGTGTGAAGCATTAGTAGCCAACAATCAATTCATGAAGTCGCTCACTGATAGACCTCCAATGCTCACTCCCGTAAATTATGATCAATGGGTGATAAGGATCTTTAGGTTTTGTGATCTAAAGAAGCCACATGGAAAGTTCTTAAAGAAGGTCATTATGGAAGGTCCATTTCAGATGCCTACTGTTGTCACACCCGCAGATCCAGCTGCCAATCCACCAAGTGTTAGGTCACTAGTTTTACAACACAAGCTTATAAGAGAAGAGATAAGGCGATTGAACAAGTAAACAAGCACACACACACACAATATAGTAACCGGTTACGCGTAGGAGGTGAGTGAAAGAATAACTTGAACAACCAACCTTCAAATGAAGGTTATTACAATGTATTTATAGGCAAGGAGCTAGGCAACACTCCTCTCCTTCCCTATTCCTTATTGGGCTTGGATCGCTTATGGGCCTTCTACATAAGCTTGACCTTAATCAAACATAAAGGCCATAACAAAGCTACCTATTACATATGAAATATAAATACTTGAAATCTTGTTTAGGAGTGATTCCAACAATCTCCCTCAAGTATATATGAATGTAAACGGTGAAAGCGTTGATGTAATAGTAATGTGGACGCCTTCGGCATTCTTCTTTCTTGTGAGAGGAATTGCCTTGATTCAAACAATCTCCCAGTAGAGAGATAGTTATCTTTGAACGGTTAAGCTTCACGTCATCTTTAACTTTGTTCTTTGATCATTTGTTCTTGTGGTGAAAGTGATAGTATGTTGTTGTCTCGCATCGCCCGCTTTCGGGTCTACTTGACGCTCCAATGTCTCCACGTCATTCTTCAACATGCTCACACGCCTATGACGTTGGAATTCAACACCGATGAAGTTCTCTAAGTCTTTAACTTTGTAGATTCTTTGGTTAGACGAAGAATCATTCGACGATTGTGTTGCTTTTGAATAGAACTTCCATTAGTGATGATGTTGGCGTGAGCATGAGAAGAATCAAGACGATCATTCCGCCCGGAGCTTCCATAAGAAGAAAACATTGCAAACGGTTAGAAATAAGCGGTTTGAAGACTTACAAGTTTGAACTTCGAGAGTGTTATGAGATAGTGTGAAAACACAACTCTAATTTACAAAGGCCGCTCCTCGAACCGGAGTCCCAAGTGAGATAACGCGATGTACCAAGTACATCTACAGTCAGATGAGTCGAGGTACATCAAGCATCACCTCACGATCAGACCGTTTGAGACACACTCCGCGTAATCCACGGGAGTTACCAAGCGACGACCGCCGTGGTCGTTTGATGTTGACCTCGGCAGAGTTTCCATTCAATCACCGAGGATCACGTGATGTGAACCTCTCATAAATGTTCTCGACAGATTGCTAAGATCAGTGAAGGACTCGATATGAACCACCGAATCATCGAAGACCTTATTGTTGATCAACAAGTGATTAAATGTCAAGTGTTCCTAAGAGATCTTTTGATGAATCTCGTGGCTCTAGACTCAACAAAGGCGTTTTGGTTTTCCGAGCGGAGACCAGGAGTAGGTCTCTTCTTCAATACCGATCTCAAGAGAAAGCCAATAGATTATGTAGGGTTCCACCGTGAGAATGAAACAAATTTCGTTGAGAGAAACTTGAGTGGCTAAGAAGGTTTAGTGCATGCGTCACGGGTCCATGACGACTTTTAATTTTCAATACCGGTGTCACTAAGTGACAACCAAGAGCATATGAATTGAACCCTGTGTACGCCTCTAAGTTGAATAACTGAGGGCTATTTCTTTTCACACTCGGTTCTTCTTTTTTCCTCCCGTCAATATTCTTCTAATTTGAACATCAATTCATAATCGAGGTCATGATAGTTACCAATTTTCTTTTAAAGTCTTCTTTAGTTCACTATCTTCTAATCCATCATACCACTCATAATGTTGAAAATATATCATGTTACCTACCGAATTATACCGTAAATCACCATTACAATATCCATCTTTTTCCAATTACATGTAGGCCACTTTATGTCCATTTTAAACAAAAAGGCTTGCATTCATGATCCATCGTATCTTTTCCCCGCTTGAATTATTGCAAGAAATTTCTTCATTACTCCATGTACTCTTGTATTCTTGATGTGTAAATCATTAAGTAAATTGTCATTAACTTGAAGAAGATCATTGCTTCTTGAATTTATCGCATAAGGGTGTCTCATAGTCAAATATATCAGCTTCAATCTTAAAGATCAAGAACTTCATCACATTTAATCAAATCTTCTTCTTCATCAAAAGCTTATCCATGTCACTAAATTCACCACCATCAAGAAGTCTTCCTCATCATCTCCTCTTGACCAATAGAACCAAAGTGCATTTAGTAAATGCATCCATCTTCTTATAGTTGAAAATTTTGGAACTGGCCAATGTTTAAACTCGTGATCATGCTTGTTTAACTCCTCATAATTATATGTCCCATCTAATTATTTCTTTCATAGCATCTCTATACTCCTCGAATTGTTTCTGGCTTCGAACCATTCATATTGCATACCTTCCTTCATCCTTTGATCAACATTATTACGATCCCCAAATTTGATATCTAACAATTGCTCGAAAGTTATATCAATGAGTCTAAGAAGTTCGATTCCAACATGAACCACAACTTCAGATATATTTTCATATTCATCAAAACTTTCGAGGTTTATGAATATCTAGATCGCCATTCTCCAAGTCATCGTATGGTTGTTCAACTTACGGAAATAAGAAGGTTCAATAGTTTCCACTTGCTCAATTTTCTAACACGCTCGACTTAATTTGAAGGCTGGTGCCCAAGTGTTGTTCTTCTTGTTGATGTACTTTGTATACTCAATTTCAAATGAATAATATATTATCTAATTGTCTTCTATGATTTCCTTTAGCTTGAATTCTTGGCAACATGAAGAGTAATTCATCATTATATCTCACTACCACCTTATAAGCAAACAAATCATCTTCCATATTACTCAACCGCTAAATTCATCAAATATCATTCCAAGAGTGTATCACAAGTGACAACGGGTATGTCAAACTTTTAAGGTTCATCTTCCAATTGTTCTTCAAAAGCAATCACCGAAAAAACTGTAATAGAGTGTTACCAATGAGTGGTTCAGAAATGACAAATGAAAAGTGCTTGAAGGGATTGTTTCTATTTTTATAGGTTTGGATGAGAATAATAATTTCAACTCGGTGGAAAATCGCATGAGATAGTATCAAACCTTTCATTTACTTGGTAGGATAATTAGGCACCTTATTCATGCGGTTGCCAGAAAGAGTATCATTGAGCTCAATTGTAGTGAGTTTAGTAAAATCAAACACATATCTTCCTCATCATCATCTTCCTAGTACCAAATCTTTCCAATCGGAACATCATTGTTTTCCTTCACAACTTCTTCTCCTCCATAGCCAAGTATTCTTCAATTGTGATTTCATTCATTCTTAGTTAATCAGCATCGATAAATGTCGTAGGAAAGGCTCGAAAAAGTAGAACACAAATAACTAAACACAAAAACCAAACACGAAATTAAAGTTTCTAATGTTACAAAGGGTTTATCGATTCGTAAAACCTAATACGATGTATTGATAATTGAAATTTAACTACATTGTTTTACTTGTAAATTGAACACACAATATTGAATAAATTCAATAATCATTGAAAATTTAATATTCGTATCTATTTTTTATTATAAAAAATTGAATACTATATTCAAAAAGTGGAAACGTCGACATTATTTAAATCGAAACGCTTATGTTAATTAAAATGAATCACGATTCAAAAGATGAATGCGTCAGATTTGAATTTTTAAATCCAAGACGCAGATAAGTTTTCTATAAAATACCGTATTCTATTAATTGAATACCGTATTGTTAAATCAGATAAGATCGACACAGAACAATGAAATAGTGATGAAGAAAAGTAAATCAAACAAAAACAATAAACTAATGAAAACTACTAAAATCAAAATAAACACACACAAAACATAAATTAATCTAAAACAAAAAATACCTATAAAACTAGTAAAAGATAAAATCACTCACCAAAATCCACGCCAAAACATGATGTGTTCTAATATGTCTACATATTTTAAACCAAGTTTTACTATTTATATTTTGTCAACTAACCTATAGACTAACATTAACGGCAGTACATGTTCAATGTAGCTAGTAAGTATGAGTCGCTCATCGAGGAATTTTAATATACTAATCGGAAAGGTATTCTAACTACTAGTTAAACTAAACTAATGCAAAGTGGATTTTAGCCCCAGAGACGGAACGAGTTTGGTTTTCTAAAACTACGAAGCAAGAATAAACTAAATAATGCAAGACAAATGATAGAAGTAAAAAGGAACTAAATAAAGATAGGAAGAACGTATAGCCAAGTATATTTCAATTAAGTATTAGTGATATGTATTACTAGTGAAATGATTCTAGTTAGGTACCGTCCTCGCTGGTGATTTGCTAATGTAAACAAGATGGATCTTCTCCCTTAATATGAGGCTCTGACGAGGGTTAATGCGTGCAACACCATTAACGAAGCCCACATAACTATTATTTATAATTTATCTAGGTGACATAAAGGCAATATAAAACTTCTACGAGTTTTACTAGCTTATTTGACTCATTATTGCAATCGTCTACCTAGCAAAATTACATTATGAATATAATAAAAGAACCTACTTAGGTCCTAAGTATGTTCTTATTATTATGATTCTAAGCTAGTGCCATCGCAGCTGGCTTTCTCACATTCAATTATTATGATTCGATTAAGATATATAATTCAAATAACTTAATGCCGTTAGTTAAGTTATTGTAATTTTAGGTCATATTCCCAAGATCTAGTTACAAGGCAACCAAGAACAAGTAAATAAATGAGCATAGGCAAAAAACGTGAATAATATCCAACGAGATAAACTAGTAATCGATGTAAAACATATAAAAACACATAACTGCTGAGTTTTATGAATACATAACAATTAGAAAACATAAACGACAACAAAGCAAATAATGGAAGCAAGTAGGATCTAAATACATGTAAACTAATTAACCAAATTTAAATAGAATGCGCACCTTCAATCAATGTAATTAGGGTTTATGAAACCCCAAATGGATCAAGAACAAAACCCCTAAACCCCAAAAATTAGGTTTAATAAACTCGACTACACCAAAAGTCGAACACCCAAGTTACCAACATAAGTATTGGCTCTTCGCTCTTGTACACATGTACTACTACCGAATCACTACAAAAAGCTAGCTTAGATCACGAACAAAAACACACGTATGTGTGTGTTTAATAGAGTCGACAACCCCAAGGTTGGGGTTGTAAATCCTCGAACCACACAAGAAGAGAGAACAAGGAATGCTAGGATACAAACCACTAATGAATTCATTCATAGGCCTTTGTATTTATAGGCTTAATAACTTAGTGATCAAGTTTAAAGAAAAGAAAAGTATCCACCTCGCTTAAATACTAACAACCGTTATGTTTTATTCGTGAATAAATAATTAAATATTACATTTAATATATTATTTATTTCTATAATGATTCTCACGTAATGTGTAATCCCAAAGTCTCGAGTTCGAAGTACATGTATTAATTTATAACCATAAACCAACAGCTACCACTTGGTTATATCTTAATACAATAATGACATTAGCCTAGCTTTTCACACTAATGTCCCCAGATTTAAACCGAGTGTGGTTTCCGAAAACCATTTTAATGATTCATCATTAATACTTATCCTTTACTTTAATACTTCATTAACTGTGAATATATATCAAGTCATTTCACAAGTTAATATTTTGTTTCTCGTTATATCCGATTGAACAAGATTACCAAATCATCCGAACATATTCTAGATAGATCTTGGGTAAGGCCTTACAAACATCTTGTCAACCCTAACAGGCACTAGTATTATGATTTGAAACAAATTCAAAGAGAAAATTTTCTTGACAACAAGACATAACTCATGAACTTTGCAACACTTCAAAATGGCCCTTATAACCACCTTTACTTGATAGATTAGACTATTTTACAAGTGTGCTACATTCATAACAAATATCCGTATCTCAAGTCCGATGAATATACATGATTTACTTAATGACAAAGATCCATAAAGTACGCCATGTTAATGGGATCTCCCTATTCAATTCATTGAATATCATGTGAATTTAAGTATATTCTACCAAAACTCGATTTGTCTTAATTAAATGGCATTCCACATCATTGATCGACAACGGACTTTTAGAATAACAATAAGTTATTCACGGATTAAACATGAAAATATAGGATATAATATTAAGAAAATGAAAATAAACATAACCAATATTTTATTTCATTTAAATCATATTTGTTCATAACATCCCTTATCCAAATACTAAATAGATCAATGCATGATAATGCTAGTTAATGAATTATTCCCCAAGTAATGACAATCATACTTGTTGACAGAGCATAATTTCAACTAACTTTGATCTATTGGAATTTTGAGAATACTTATTTCAAGAATTCAACTAGTGAAGTTCTTGTATGTGTGCATTCAAAATATCTTAATATTGCCACATAATATTTCATAAAGTGTGTGACATCTTCAACCACCAATTTATGACAATCAAACTTTCAAATATTTTAAAGTTTAAAGTATTCTTATTCTTTATTGTATAATACAATTATGCTCTTAGTTGAGCACAACTAGTTCACATGGCCATCAACAAGGATGAAACCCTCCCATGACTAGTATTGAGTGTCATCTCAATTATACCAGCATCATTGTATTCAAAACAACAATATGCTCTTTAAAATCTCCGTAAACTTCAATATCTACAGTGGAATGTTTGATGCATTCCAAACATTCAAGTTTGTTAGCTATGAATATTACGCAACAATTGTTGTATTGCTCATCCATAGAATTTGAGAGCAACTCAGTCGAGGAATGTAATTCTAAATTCAAACATATTCCATTAGAATATTCATTACACTATAACTTCATTAGATATCAATGTTGTCAAATCATCTTACATTCAAGCATGATACAACACATCGATGTACATGAAAAATTTTGTGTCAAACTAAGATTTCATTCATGTTCTACATATCCATTTTCCAATGATATATTGATGAGGTCAAAACTCATCATTTTGTTCCCTTCTATTCGCAAAAACAAATAAAAATACTTTGAAAGTCTCAAAAAGATGTCAAATATTTAGACCGTTATTCAAAACAAGTTAATTTTTCATGCCCTCGTGATTTTCAAGTTGTCAAAATTACCCTTATAAAGTTCTTTTCAAATGGCAACTTTAGTCCTGAAGTTTCAAAGATTGATGTAATTTACCGGACATTTTTAATTTGAAAATTATTATTTTTGGTCCTTAAATTAAACTTGTCAAAATGGTCCTTATAATAAATTTTGGAAAATTACGCTGATCCTCAAGATTCGAATTGTCATGTTTAGTCCCAGTTTCACAATTTGCAAAAATGGTCCTTTGATTATTGGATGATGGCAAGAAAGGCCCTTGGACTTTTTCAAATTACATAAATGGTCCCACATTTCATTTTACGGTTTGGTCCTCACTACTAATCGGTTCAAAATTGTCCCATGTCCACTTATTACCTAAACCCAAACCGCCCAAATTAATAAACTACTAAGCCCTAGGCCCAATACCTTTATACCCGGTCAACGAGTTAATTACCGCCCCCTTTTTCTTCCTTCGCTCCCGCCCAAACAACACCGACACTCAACAATTAAAACTCTCCTCCCATCACTCCCCGACTTTCTACCCATCACCTTCCCCATACCGCTAACAGCTACCCATCACTCCCAATGAAAAAATGAGAAAAACGAGGAGAGGAGAGGAGGTAGCAAGTCGAGCAATGAGGGCACTTGGCGTGTTTAACTCGCAACTAAGCATGAGAGAAGAGGGGACGAAAGAGAGAAGACCATGGAGTTGTAGTATAAAACGATCAGCCTTTGAGGAGTAGTTAGTTTTTTTTTTAGTTTTAATGTTAGTTTCTAGTTTTAGTCTAGAATGAGATTTCTAGTTCGCTTTATTTTCATTGTCAATTTTATTTATGTAACTTTAAATTTCAAATTAATTACAAGTTTGGTTTCAATTTAAGATTTTCCAAGATTTCTTTTCTTAGAACTCATATTCCTAGTTTTATATTTAGAGTGTTGGATAATTGTGTAAGTTCACATGTGCCTTGGTAATATTTTCAATTTGGTTTTGTTAAAACCGTAAAACAATTTTCAAAACCTTTCGCCTCAAAAAGGTGTTTGAGGTATTACTTATAAGCAAGTCTCGAATAAATTTCACCCACTCACCCACAAGGTCAAAGTGTTTGCAAGATGTTTAGTTGAATTTGTATAAGAAAAAGGTGTCATTGGTTAATGTAGCTTGCGCAAAAAATTAAGGAGTGTAGCCCACTGCACGTAGTCGGTGATGTCGTTTCTTGTTTTTTCTTCTTTAGCTTAATTGGTGTTTGAAGTACTCATTGGTTCTACTTAAAGTCATCACATATCCAACTCATCAATAGTCTAATTCGCTTGCATCCCGCTTGCTTGGAAACTTAAAATTAAGCTCTAAAACACCCTTAAAATGCTCGAGACTACATGATACAAGCTCACTTGTCCGCCTCAAGCTTATCCAATGCTTAAAATAAGCTCAAAAGGTCCCCATTTGTCGCTTTGTCATTGCTTCACCTCACACCTAACAGTGTCTCTCTTTTCTTTTTCTTAGTGCTTATTTAAATGGTTTTCTTTTAGTTAGACTCCCATTAGTTTAGGTTTATTCGCTTAGTTTATTCTTGCTTATTAGACTTTTTATTTAGTGTTTATTTCATTTTTTTAGCCTAAGGTTTCCTCCTAGTTTAGGCAACTGCTTCCTTTTATGAGTTGCATATTGTTTTTAGCTTATTGTATAATCGATATATAGGAGTCTCTGATCTTAATACTTTTTAGCTCAAAAATCAAAAGGGTGTTTGGTAATGGCGGTTTTGAAAATTTTAGTAGCTAAACGACCCTTTACCAAGGGTCTGTTGTTCTAGAAGTCGCTGACTTATCTCGTGTTTTCAAGCTTAAGGTTTGTAAAAATTTATTTACTTAACAATTTGCAAGATAGAAAAAAAAAAAAGACAAAACGAGGATGAATCGAACCCGTGACCTCCCACCAAGCCCACGCACAAGACACATCTCCATCTAGTAGCCCTAGGGTCTTTTGTTTATTTCGTCCTCATTTATTTATTTAACATAGAATTAGTTGTTTCACCTCGCAACTTATTTAGAGTTTTTCCAACTTATCTGTTAAGCTACAACCCTTTGATTTTTCTTAGGTTTTAGATAACTTAAAGTATATTTTTGAATTTTTGATTTTTCCAAAATCATTTTGTATTTTTAATTAATTAATTAGTATAAAGTAGTTTTTAATTGTAATAAATAAAATAGAAGTCGAAAATTTCGCTTTTTCCTAAAATTATTTTAGTCATTTAGAATGTAGGAAAATTGTTTTTGCACTGAGGACTTAAATTGCATATTTTCACTCGTGGCCTGAGTTCCCTGCTTTTTTTTTCGCGCTTTAATCGATTTTAAATATAGAATTAAAAGGACTTCAAAATCTTTATTAGATTTAATTTCTTAGTGTAATCAATCATAACCTTTTCCTGCTCAATATTCACCCGATCGCATTCGTTGTAACATGGCCACACCTCATTGGGACTTAACCGATTCGGATACACTAAACCCTCCTCGATAATTGCACAGGTTCCGAGTCGTTTGACTTTTATGGTTGACCATTCATGTGGTTGACTAATAAAAGATAGACCGCTTGAGCCGATCAAATTTTACACACACGGAGGTGTGTCACAGACACAATTTGAAGCATCGTTGTTGAATATACATCCATTGTATATTTACCATCCTTTTCATTATTATTATATAAAAAAAAATCCGAAAACATTTTAAAATCATTCAACGAACAAAAACCCTCTTCTTATATTTACAACATGTTTTCAAAAATACCAAAATATTCCTCTTTATGATTCTTCATTTCACCCTCCGAACCCTTTGATTCTTTCTATGTCTTATCCTCACCTTCTTGGTTGTCAATGGTGTGGTGGCCTCATAATGATGATAATTGTCTCGCTTTAGCATGGTAGAGTGTGAAATGGGTGCCTATAACCAAGCTCCCTATCCTTACCATGACACATCTCGATTCATTCTACCCACCACATCATGAGATTCGATATACTTGTGTGAATTTTGTGGAGGTCCTCATATGATTTGAGTGTCGGACTGTAGACACGTTTATGAACAAATCTCGATAACACTCAACTTTGGAAATGATCAATATCCATGTTATTCACCAAACCGCCATAACAATCATTTTGTTGAGAACGTGGAGTCCCTACTCACCGATTGTCAAACAGAATCCATTTTTGTAACAATTACGACTATCCATATCACGCACCAACCTCCATAAAGGTTAAATGACTCAAACTCCTCAAGAAACCCAACAAGACACTTATCTAGAGCTTCGGAGTTAGTGAAAAGAACTCGAGGATTTGAGTAAACAAGATTTCAAATGCTCCCGCTTTCGTGTATATTATGGGGTCCTCATGATGATTATCAATGTCAACCTCCGGCTTTTGACAAATCTCCACTCCCACAATGTCCCGCATTCAAAATTCATGAGAAATCCATGGAAGAATTGCTAGTCAAGAGCAGTGTCGCTAAAATAAATTCCCAAATTATTTGAAAATCTATTAGGAATCAATCAAAAAAGAAAAGCAATGATCTAGCTCTCAATTTCGCTTTATTCCCGATGACAAGGATGATGGGGATACACTTGATATCCTTCAATTCTATAAAGATTCATCAAGTTCATCATTGATATCCCAAATAGCTTGAGATTCATTCTCAAACAATCGCTATCACACCAAGCTCCTACTCACCTCTAAACACGGGGACGAGCATCTTGACACCGTTCCCGAAAAGGAATCGACTAATTCATAAAGTCTAGTGTCGAGGACCTTGTCCCAACCCGAGAGAGTCACAGGAACTCTCGAGCATATGTGTGATTCTTCCCTCTCGAGTTCTCTAGATCATTTTGAAACTTTCTACGATTTTAGCGAATATTGTGCTTCCTATGGAAACATCGAGTATGTTGAGGCATCACCCACGCCCCGATCCTCTCTTGAGGAGTTCATCGATGAACTCCACATCATTCCACTTTCATCGAAAGTGATGATGATCTCTTTGATTTCAAGCCGATCCGGGAGAGATTGAAAGTCTCCTTATAATGATCGCTCACCCACTACTTATCCCAACAAATTCAATAGAGAATGTTGATCACTTTGTCTCAAGCATTCAAAACACTCACTAATTCTCTATTTGAATTCGACTGAATTCACTTTAATTTCTCGAGAATCCACTCTTAGATACTCGATTGAGGATAGTGATGAGTCTACAATGGAACAAGAATTCAGATTTACATCTTGTGATTGATTCTTCACGAGAGTTCGCGGTGAACTCAACATATATCATATTCACCGGAGTATGATAACTTCCACTTTGATCATGACACACCGGATTTGTCTTGATCACGTGAGCTTAAATGATGAGATTCTAATATCGAAATTATGGATTCTCCTATGGATGAAGATGAGTTAGTCATGATTTTCATCATGACTTTCTTTCTTTCTTCACCTATCCGTGATTCTTCTTCTTCACTCATTCGGATGAAGATACCATCTTTGACCTCGCATTTCCATGTACCATTATCTTGAGCCGGATATATCTCATCGGTGTGGAACTTCACATTCTTCAATGTTTATACAAACATTTTGAATGAAAGTCCGATGGAGATTGTCTCTTCCACTTACTCCCCATGAACAAATTATCTTGGCCGAGTCAAGCTAGCGACTGCAGAATCAAAAACAGAGTTAAACATGGGTTTTCACCCGTGTCCCACCCTAGCGGGGAGTCATCACTGTTGTATATAAGTTTTCTAAAAAAAAAAAAAAAAATTCAAATAATGGCCGTAGTATTTCCCTTTTACGTTTCCGCCTCGCATAACCGCGGTACTTTGAATATTGAGGGCAATATTCATTTCTAGTGTGGGGGAATTCTCAATGATTTTATCATGTAATTATACAACCCATCCCCCATTTTGGCCAAAATTGTTTTTTGGAGCAAGTGTTTTGCACTTACTTCTCACTTACTGCATTTCATCCGCCATGTCTAACAAACAAAAGGATTGGCTAATCCAGAGCAAACCTCTTGGTAAAGATATCTCAAACCGTTGACGGCTTGCAATTTGCCCAAAATTGTATGGTGTTCAAATTTCACCATATCTTTAATTAGTGAAGAGTTGGCTAGCCAAGTTTATGGCTTCATGGTAGGCTTGGAAAACCATAATTGGTAATCGACTCACCAAAGATATTTTATCTAAGATTTGGCTAGTCCGTAGCAACGGCTCGGTAAAGACAAATCAAACCACAGTCGTGATTTGCTCAAAATCATTTGGTTATCATTGTACCAAGGTTCTTACTTGAACCGAAACAATTGGCTACTCCAAGTAATGTTGGTAAAGAGATTCAACCATTAAGTTTTTTAAAAGATTGCTAGGGACTAGCAATGGTTTAGTGTGGGGATTGATGAGTGTCTAAATACTCATCATTTTTGTTCCTTCTAATCGCAAAACAACTAAAAACACTTTGAAAAGTCTCAAAAGACAGTAAAAATATTTAATCAGATTTTATGCAATAATTGTCAAAATCTAGTCCCCGGTTATTCAAAACAAGTTAATTTTTCATAAAAGGCCCTCGTGATTTTCAAGTTGTCAAAATTACCCTTATGTTCGCTTTTCAAAATGGCAACTTTAGTCCTGAAGTTTCAAAGATTGATGAATTTATCCTCGACATTTTTAATTTGAAAATTAATATTTTGGTCCTTGGGTAAATTAAACTTGTCAAAAATGGTCCTTATAATAAATTTTGGAAAATTACGCTGATCCCTCAAGATTGAATTGTCATGTTTAGTCCCCAAGTTTCACAATTTGCAAAATGGTCCTTTGATTATTGGATGATGGCAAGAAAGGCCCTTGGATCACCTTTTCTAAATTACATAAATGGTCCTACATTTTGAGATTTACGGTTTTGGTCCTTGCACTACTAATTGGGTTCAAAATTGTCCCATGTCCACTTATTACCTAAACCCAAACCGCCCATCCAATAAACTACTAAGCCCTAGCCCCAATACCTTTATACCCGGTCAACGAGTTAATTACCCGCCCCTTTTTCTTCCTTCGCTCCCTACCAAACACCAGACACTCAACAATTAAAAACTTTCCTCCCATCACCCCCGACAAACTTTCTACCCATCACCTTCCCCATATACTCCAAGGTTGTATGACTTATTTTCTAAAACTTTCAAGTGAAGTTCCGTTCCAAACTAAAACTTAACATTTAGCTTAGATGGAATGTTACTACCCACAACATATAAGGTTTAAAGAAAATAAACATAATACTCCCACTAGCTTTCAGGAATACTTAGAAATTATCTTGTTTTAATTTTAAACCAAAACTTGGATTTAATAGTTAAACATAAGAATCATCTCCTAGATGCATGCATATATCCATTCATGGATTCTTGCAGTTTGCACATTTCAAAGATTATGTGAATTATAAACTCCTTTATATTACTTATCGTCCTCGCAAAAGCAATCACACAAGAAAGAGTTTTAATATTCCTTTGTCATTTTTCATATCAATGAAAATTAGTATGACAATTATAATCATTATATATATAATGTGACAAGGCAAGAATATTCAATTACGCTTAATTGCTTAAGTGTGATTAATAATCTAGTCACAAGTCATTAAATATGTGTACAATATTGTCCATGTAATTTTACACAAATATTTAAACCAGGGTTTTTCCTTCTTTTGAAGAAACTCATATTTATTAAGATAAACCAAGTTTTCAAAGTTGATTATCTTTATGGACAACATCTTATCATTCATAATATGAATAATTTACCACAATTTAATATTAGGTAAATGCTTCATCATGATTAGTGTTACCATAATCTTGTAACTTATAATCCTTAGCATATTAATCAAATATCCGAGATATCCTTGTGGATCTATGAATGAGAATTCCATCATTTTAGGTCTATCGATTTGACCTCATCATGATAATTACTAGTGTATTTTAGAAGATTATGTTTTGTAATTTAATCTCTTCAAGATCAAAACAAACTCCCACTTGCTTTTAAGTTAAAGACTATTTATATATACTTAGCAAGTAGAACAACACTAAATTTCTTTTGGGATATTACAAATACACATTGACAGCTTGTAAATCTTGTTCGTTAATAACCTACTCCATAAGTAGTTTTAAATCGTAACTTCAATATAAGACTCAATGTGATTCATCACATTCCATACTAAAATGGTGTCTTAATAATCTTCTAGGTTTGAGTTTTATTAAGTATATCCAATCAATACCAATTTTCTATCCTTGATAACTTTGAAAGAAAAGAAGATATAGTTATCTTGAATCAAACAATATAACAAATGTTTGATTAATCTAACTGAACATACCATATACATACAAGATTACATTAGAATTAATATTGTAATACAATCTAACAATATGTCGATACACATATTTCTTTTGGCCTACCTAGTTACCAACTAAGTCAACTTAATGGTATAATAGAATTTTCAAGCCAATTGCATGTTTTATAACATAAGTATTCTCCCACCAAGTTAAAAGACATACGCTTATAATATCTTACTTTATATTATAAGTCTTTAAAATACTTCGTGTTTGTGAGTTTATACGAAACACATAACCATGTATAATTTAAATTTATTATGAACACCACGCCTTGGTTTCAATTAATTAATTTTCGTTAATATACCATTTATGTCATTCCAAGAATGCACAAATATTTAAAGTAGCATTAGATTACTTTATTTTAATTTAGTCATCCTTGAAGTGTCTAACTTAAGAAAATGCAAAAGCATCCACGCCCGATCCCACGAAAAGTGAAGATTTACCTTAAGATTACAATCTAGCCAAGATCTCACTTAACCTAAAATGTAACTTCAAGTGTTTCTATAATTTGAATGACATAAGACATAAAAGTAGTCTATGCTATAATCTTGACACATGTTCTTTAAACAAGAAAATCTTATTTAATTAATCTCACCACGATCAGAGAATCCATTAATCATATTTGTATGTGTTTTCCTTTGTAAACAATAAATATCTCCACTTGTGCATAGAACAACATCATATAGTAGATAAACACCATGACATTCGCTTGTTTTATGGAGAAATATGATAGTGTTAGATATATAAGCATTACAAGTAGATGAGGAAGTTAGTTATCAAGGAAACGCTCATGACTATCCTTGAGAATATGAATGTCTACATTTTTGAATGTAATGTATTATTTCAAGAAAATCTAGAAATAACCGAGTTACTACCAAGATAACAAAGCTTGTAACTCCCAATGAATTAGACAATGTTACAATAATGCCTTAACCAATAATACACCACAATACTCCCACTAGATTTGACAACATTGTGTTGTTTCATTAACTAGTGAAAATAGTTTCTATTACATTGTTACTCCTTTGCAAGACCATTCGTGCAATATTACTTAGGTACTAAAAGAGTGTATTCTATCTCAGATGATGGATCATCCATCAATGCTATTAACTTGAAAAATTGAGCATGCAATTTCTTTCTTAATAGGTCTACTATCCCCACAATGGTGTGTAGCACCTTTATTTGTCAAAGGAAAACTAGTAGATAAAATATACTAGTTTGTATGTTACCATTTTATGGTAATTAGTTTAGCTTCTAATTTTAATAACTCATAAAATGTCAAACATGTTCTCTAGTTGACAAAATGTCATATAAGAATTCAACCGCCAATGAGGGCAATGAAATCTTAAGGAAACAAGGTGTTTAATTTTCTTAACTATTAAAGTTGCTATGAGTTATATTAGAATTTAGACAATTCTAATGTTCCTATCATACCTTTCTCAATCATGAAAAGGAATAGGATTGAGTCTCACTCTAACATAATGGATTTCACAAACACATCAAACCATGATCAAATGTAGGCGATACTATAAGGTTTTTAGAGAGAAAGTTTAGAGGTTTGGGAACTTGAGTGAGAAAGTAAAGTATTATTATGAGCCCAACCCCACCTTGGGAGGTAGAGGGTATTTATAGTTTCACATAAACGCCACTCACGGCGGGCTATGGATCATACATGGGTAAAGACCCGTCCGTCCTCCATGGTGTTACATAACTAAATACTACCTAACATTAAATAACTACGACTACGAGCTTAACGATTACATATACTTGAGGCACCGACACTTTAATAACCGGATTTACTAAATCCTAACAATCTCCCCATGGAGGTCACCTCAAAATACATTGAATACAAACATATATTACATTAAGATTGTTCTTGGATTCTTGTTAAATTTCTTTGCTTTGTAGCCCGTAGTCTTTGATTCTTCATTTTGCATGTTTGGTTAATACAAGTGGAGGTCTTTCACCGATCCACGTGATAATGAGTTTTGAGCCGCTTTGAGATCACCACCATAAATCGACTCTTCCTTTGTAGTGTTGACATTATGTGATGTTGTGACATTTGGACCTATTTACATTCGGATCATGATATCTTCTCATCGAGTAATGAAGCTTTAGTTGATTCATGATATTTGGTGCAGGTGTGTAAGCATGGAGTGAAATTATCGTAGTCATTGATGCACTTATCATGTTTTAGAAATGAATGTGTTGTGAGCATGCGACTATGGATTGAACCACCGATCCAGTAAACGCCGGGTGTACCGCACAATAGCTTAATAGCGCATCGAAAGTGTCTTTGATCACTGCTGAATCGAGGTACACGCCCACTGCCTCGCTGATCAAGACAAGTATTGCCCGTGATGTATAATTTCGAAGAATCTCCTCGACGTGGTTTCGCACGCTTCAATTGTTCTCAAACCGAACGCCTCAAAGAAGACAACACGGAGTGAGTGAACCAAAGAATTGAGATTCACTGATTGATGAATGAGATTTGAAAAACAATCGAGTAACGTCAATAAAGGGTTTTTGCATACAACGAGGGTTTTGAGAAAATCAATTATCAATCATAAACACCTTTATATTTGAAATATTAATACCACATCGATGCTAAAGAAAATAATTTTAGCACAACGACCGTTTTCAAAGGTATTCACAATCCATAACCTCGAACCAGGATTGATTCATAATTTTGAATCGCCTCATTGTTTCGTCAGCTATGGTTGATCTATTGGATAGATCTCACATGCCACCTACCAAGAGCTTGTTTGATGTCGGCTCTAGAAGGCTTTCCATCTTCATTGTGAATATGTTTGCATATCACTCGGATGTTCGCAATACCACAAGGATAATGGGACTCTTAAGATATAATTTCTTTCCCCTCGACGCTGTGTGTTATGAGCAAAAGTCTACCGAGTCATTGTGTGTATTATTTATCAAATCAGAGAGAGGACGACGCCGCCTTAGTTGACGCCGTCGCCTTCCAGATTGAGTGAACAGTGTTTCGATCTTGACTTTGCTATTTTTCATGTATTCACTCCTTTTCGTCCAAATATGCATCATTCCATTTTGCTTCCAAGAGACCTAAAAGTGAAAAGGAACGAAATTAAGGTAACATATATAAAGTGGTCGATTAAGGCTTAAATGACCCCTTAAAAGTGTATGTTTTAAATCCTTATCATATTTCGTACTTCAAGTCATTATTATCAACATCCTAAAACTCTTCCTTAATTAAGTCATTAAAAGATCTTCCTTCCATGCATTTGCATTCTCATCATCAAACTTTGAAAATTCCATCCATCTCTTTCTCATAAGGAATTTCAAGCAATTTAAACCTTTGTTCTTTGAACTCCTCTTCCTTTTTTATTAACATATCATGGTGCCATTTGAAATTAAATAATCCTCCAAGTATCCAATGTCATCATCCGTGTTTTCTTCCATGGTTCATGTTCATCATACCATTCATGAACTTGGTTGCTTACGAAAGTCATTAATGTATCTTGCTCATTTTCATCTTTGAGGTGAATAATTACTCCAACCATCATTACTCGGTTCTTCTTTTTTCCTCCCGTCAATATTCTTCTAATTTGAACATCAATTCATAATCGAGGTCATGATAGTTACCAATTTTCTTTTAAAGTCTTCTTTAGTTCACTATCTTCTAATCCATCATACCACTCATAATGTTGAAAATATATCATGTTACCTACCGAATTATACCGTAAATCACCATTACAATATCCATCTTTTTCCAATTACATGTAGGCCACTTTATGTCCATTTTAAACAAAAAGGCTTGCATTCATGATCCATCGTATCTTTTCCCCGCTTGAATTATTGCAAGAAATTTCTTCATTACTCCATGTACTCTTGTATTCTTGATGTGTAAATCATTAAGTAAATTGTCATTAACTTGAAGAAGATCATTGCTTCTTGAATTTATCGCATAAGGGTGTCTCATAGTCAAATATATCAGCTTCAATCTTAAAGATCAAGAACTTCATCACATTTAATCAAATCTTCTTCTTCATCAAAAGCTTATCCATGTCACTAAATTCACCACCATCAAGAAGTCTTCCTCATCATCTCCTCTTGACCAATAGAACCAAAGTGCATTTAGTAAATGCATCCATCTTCTTATAGTTGAAAATTTTGGAACTGGCCAATGTTTAAACTCGTGATCATGCTTGTTTAACTCCTCATAATTATATGTCCCATCTAATTATTTCTTTCATAGCATCTCTATACTCCTCGAATTGTTTCTGGCTTCGAACCATTCATATTGCATACCTTCCTTCATCCTTTGATCAACATTATTACGATCCCCAAATTTGATATCTAACAATTGCTCGAAAGTTATATCAATGAGTCTAAGAAGTTCGATTCCAACATGAACCACAACTTCAGATATATTTTCATATTCATCAAAACTTTCGAGGTTTATGAATATCTAGATCGCCATTCTCCAAGTCATCGTATGGTTGTTCAACTTACGGAAATAAGAAGGTTCAATAGTTTCCACTTGCTCAATTTTCTAACACGCTCGACTTAATTTGAAGGCTGGTGCCCAAGTGTTGTTCTTCTTGTTGATGTACTTTGTATACTCAATTTCAAATGAATAATATATTATCTAATTGTCTTCTATGATTTCCTTTAGCTTGAATTCTTGGCAACATGAAGAGTAATTCATCATTATATCTCACTACCACCTTATAAGCAAACAAATCATCTTCCATATTACTCAACCGCTAAATTCATCAAATATCATTCCAAGAGTGTATCACAAGTGACAACGGGTATGTCAAACTTTTAAGGTTCATCTTCCAATTGTTCTTCAAAAGCAATCACCGAAAAAACTGTAATAGAGTGTTACCAATGAGTGGTTCAGAAATGACAAATGAAAAGTGCTTGAAGGGATTGTTTCTATTTTTATAGGTTTGGATGAGAATAATAATTTCAACTCGGTGGAAAATCGCATGAGATAGTATCAAACCTTTCATTTACTTGGTAGGATAATTAGGCACCTTATTCATGCGGTTGCCAGAAAGAGTATCATTGAGCTCAATTGTAGTGAGTTTAGTAAAATCAAACACATATCTTCCTCATCATCATCTTCCTAGTACCAAATCTTTCCAATCGGAACATCATTGTTTTCCTTCACAACTTCTTCTCCTCCATAGCCAAGTATTCTTCAATTGTGATTTCATTCATTCTTAGTTAATCAGCATCGATAAATGTCGTAGGAAAGGCTCGAAAAAGTAGAACACAAATAACTAAACACAAAAACCAAACACGAAATTAAAGTTTCTAATGTTACAAAGGGTTTATCGATTCGTAAAACCTAATACGATGTATTGATAATTGAAATTTAACTACATTGTTTTACTTGTAAATTGAACACACAATATTGAATAAATTCAATAATCATTGAAAATTTAATATTCGTATCTATTTTTTATTATAAAAAATTGAATACTATATTCAAAAAGTGGAAACGTCGACATTATTTAAATCGAAACGCTTATGTTAATTAAAATGAATCACGATTCAAAAGATGAATGCGTCAGATTTGAATTTTTAAATCCAAGACGCAGATAAGTTTTCTATAAAATACCGTATTCTATTAATTGAATACCGTATTGTTAAATCAGATAAGATCGACACAGAACAATGAAATAGTGATGAAGAAAAGTAAATCAAACAAAAACAATAAACTAATGAAAACTACTAAAATCAAAATAAACACACACAAAACATAAATTAATCTAAAACAAAAAATACCTATAAAACTAGTAAAAGATAAAATCACTCACCAAAATCCACGCCAAAACATGATGTGTTCTAATATGTCTACATATTTTAAACCAAGTTTTACTATTTATATTTTGTCAACTAACCTATAGACTAACATTAACGGCAGTACATGTTCAATGTAGCTAGTAAGTATGAGTCGCTCATCGAGGAATTTTAATATACTAATCGGAAAGGTATTCTAACTACTAGTTAAACTAAACTAATGCAAAGTGGATTTTAGCCCCAGAGACGGAACGAGTTTGGTTTTCTAAAACTACGAAGCAAGAATAAACTAAATAATGCAAGACAAATGATAGAAGTAAAAAGGAACTAAATAAAGATAGGAAGAACGTATAGCCAAGTATATTTCAATTAAGTATTAGTGATATGTATTACTAGTGAAATGATTCTAGTTAGGTACCGTCCTCGCTGGTGATTTGCTAATGTAAACAAGATGGATCTTCTCCCTTAATATGAGGCTCGACGAGGGTTAATGCGTGCAACACCATTAACGAAGCCCACATAACTATTATTTATAATTTATCTAGGTGACATAAAGGCAATATAAAACTTCTACGAGTTTTACTAGCTTATTTGACTCATTATTGCAATCGTCTACCTAGCAAAATTACATTATGAATATAATAAAAGAACCTACTTAGGTCCTAAGTATGTTCTTATTATTATGATTCTAAGCTAGTGCCATCGCAGCTGGCTTTCTCACATTCAATTATTATGATTCGATTAAGATATATAATTCAAATAACTTAATGCCGTTAGTTAAGTTATTGTAATTTTAGGTCATATTCCCAAGATCTAGTTACAAGGCAACCAAGAACAAGTAAATAAATGAGCATAGGCAAAAAACGTGAATAATATCCAACGAGATAAACTAGTAATCGATGTAAAACATATAAAAACACATAACTGCTGAGTTTTATGAATACATAACAATTAGAAAACATAAACGACAACAAAGCAAATAATGGAAGCAAGTAGGATCTAAATACATGTAAACTAATTAACCAAATTTAAATAGAATGCGCACCTTCAATCAATGTAATTAGGGTTTATGAAACCCCAAATGGATCAAGAACAAAACCCCTAAACCCCAAAAATTAGGTTTAATAAACTCGACTACACCAAAAGTCGAACACCCAAGTTACCAACATAAGTATTGGCTCTTCGCTCTTGTACACATGTACTACTACCGAATCACTACAAAAAGCTAGCTTAGATCACGAACAAAAACACACGTATGTGTGTGTTTAATAGAGTCGACAACCCCAAGGTTGGGGTTGTAAATCCTCGAACCACACAAGAAGAGAGAACAAGGAATGCTAGGATACAAACCACTAATGAATTCATTCATAGGCCTTTGTATTTATAGGCTTAATAACTTAGTGATCAAGTTTAAAGAAAAGAAAAGTATCCACCTCGCTTAAATACTAACAACCGTTATGTTTTATTCGTGAATAAATAATTAAATATTACATTTAATATATTATTTATTTCTATAATGATTCTCACGTAATGTGTAATCCCAAAGTCTCGAGTTCGAAGTACATGTATTAATTTATAACCATAAACCAACAGCTACCACTTGGTTATATCTTAATACAATAATGACATTAGCCTAGCTTTTCACACTAATGTCCCCAGATTTAAACCGAGTGTGGTTTCCGAAAACCATTTTAATGATTCATCATTAATACTTATCCTTTACTTTAATACTTCATTAACTGTGAATATATATCAAGTCATTTCACAAGTTAATATTTTGTTTCTCGTTATATCCGATTGAACAAGATTACCAAATCATCCGAACATATTCTAGATAGATCTTGGGTAAGGCCTTACAAACATCTTGTCAACCCTAACAGGCACTAGTATTATGATTTGAAACAAATTCAAAGAGAAAATTTTCTTGACAACAAGACATAACTCATGAACTTTGCAACACTTCAAAATGGCCCTTATAACCACCTTTACTTGATAGATTAGACTATTTTACAAGTGTGCTACATTCATAACAAATATCCGTATCTCAAGTCCGATGAATATACATGATTTACTTAATGACAAAGATCCATAAAGTACGCCATGTTAATGGGATCTCCCTATTCAATTCATTGAATATCATGTGAATTTAAGTATATTCTACCAAAACTCGATTTGTCTTAATTAAATGGCATTCCACATCATTGATCGACAACGGACTTTTAGAATAACAATAAGTTATTCACGGATTAAACATGAAAATATAGGATATAATATTAAGAAAATGAAAATAAACATAACCAATATTTTATTTCATTTAAATCATATTTGTTCATAACATCCCTTATCCAAATACTAAATAGATCAATGCATGATAATGCTAGTTAATGAATTATTCCCAAGTAATGACAATCATACTTGTTGACGAGCATAATTTCAACTAACTTTGATCTATTGGAATTTTGAGAATACTTATTTCAAGAATTCAACTAGTGAAGTTCTTGTATGTGTGCATTCAAAATATCTTAATATTGCCACATAATATTTCATAAAGTGTGTGACATCTTCAACCACCAATTTATGACAATCAAACTTTCAAATATTTTAAAGTTTAAAGTATTCTTATTCTTTATTGTATAATACAATTATGCTCTTAGTTGAGCACAACTAGTTCACATGGCCATCAACAAGGATGAAACCCTCCCATGACTAGTATTGAGTGTCATCTCAATTATACCAGCATCATTGTATTCAAAACAACAATATGCTCTTTAAAATCTCCGTAAACTTCAATATCTACAGTGGAATGTTTGATGCATTCCAAACATTCAAGTTTGTTAGCTATGAATATTACGCAACAATTGTTGTATTGCTCATCCATAGAATTTGAGAGCAACTCAGTCGAGGAATGTAATTCTAAATTCAAACATATTCCATTAGAATATTCATTACACTATAACTTCATTAGATATCAATGTTGTCAAATCATCTTACATTCAAGCATGATACAACACATCGATGTACATGAAAAATTTTGTGTCAAACTAAGATTTCATTCATGTTCTACATATCCATTTTCCAATGATATATTGATGAGGTCAAAACTCATCATTTTGTTCCCTTCTATTCGCAAAAACAAATAAAAATACTTTGAAAGTCTCAAAAAGATGTCAAATATTTAGACCGTTATTCAAAACAAGTTAATTTTTCATGCCCTCGTGATTTTCAAGTTGTCAAAATTACCCTTATAAAGTTCTTTTCAAATGGCAACTTTAGTCCTGAAGTTTCAAAGATTGATGTAATTTACCGGACATTTTTAATTTGAAAATTATTATTTTTGGTCCTTAAATTAAACTTGTCAAAATGGTCCTTATAATAAATTTTGGAAAATTACGCTGATCCTCAAGATTCGAATTGTCATGTTTAGTCCCAGTTTCACAATTTGCAAAAATGGTCCTTTGATTATTGGATGATGGCAAGAAAGGCCCTTGGACTTTTTCAAATTACATAAATGGTCCCACATTTCATTTTACGGTTTGGTCCTCACTACTAATCGGTTCAAAATTGTCCCATGTCCACTTATTACCTAAACCCAAACCGCCCAAATTAATAAACTACTAAGCCCTAGGCCCAATACCTTTATACCCGGTCAACGAGTTAATTACCGCCCCCTTTTTCTTCCTTCGCTCCCGCCCAAACAACACCGACACTCAACAATTAAAACTCTCCTCCCATCACTCCCCGACTTTCTACCCATCACCTTCCCCATACCGCTAACAGCTACCCATCACTCCCAATGAAAAAATGAGAAAAACGAGGAGAGGAGAGGAGGTAGCAAGTCGAGCAATGAGGGCACTTGGCGTGTTTAACTCGCAACTAAGCATGAGAGAAGAGGGGACGAAAGAGAGAAGACCATGGAGTTGTAGTATAAAACGATCAGCCTTTGAGGAGTAGTTAGTTTTTTTTTTAGTTTTAATGTTAGTTTCTAGTTTTAGTCTAGAATGAGATTTCTAGTTCGCTTTATTTTCATTGTCAATTTTATTTATGTAACTTTAAATTTCAAATTAATTACAAGTTTGGTTTCAATTTAAGATTTTCCAAGATTTCTTTTCTTAGAACTCATATTCCTAGTTTTATATTTAGAGTGTTGGATAATTGTGTAAGTTCACATGTGCCTTGGTAATATTTTCAATTTGGTTTTGTTAAAACCGTAAAACAATTTTCAAAACCTTTCGCCTCAAAAAGGTGTTTGAGGTATTACTTATAAGCAAGTCTCGAATAAATTTCACCCACTCACCCACAAGGTCAAAGTGTTTGCAAGATGTTTAGTTGAATTTGTATAAGAAAAAGGTGTCATTGGTTAATGTAGCTTGCGCAAAAAATTAAGGAGTGTAGCCCACTGCACGTAGTCGGTGATGTCGTTTCTTGTTTTTTCTTCTTTAGCTTAATTGGTGTTTGAAGTACTCATTGGTTCTACTTAAAGTCATCACATATCCAACTCATCAATAGTCTAATTCGCTTGCATCCCGCTTGCTTGGAAACTTAAAATTAAGCTCTAAAACACCCTTAAAATGCTCGAGACTACATGATACAAGCTCACTTGTCCGCCTCAAGCTTATCCAATGCTTAAAATAAGCTCAAAAGGTCCCCATTTGTCGCTTTGTCATTGCTTCACCTCACACCTAACAGTGTCTCTCTTTTCTTTTTCTTAGTGCTTATTTAAATGGTTTTCTTTTAGTTAGACTCCCATTAGTTTAGGTTTATTCGCTTAGTTTATTCTTGCTTATTAGACTTTTTATTTAGTGTTTATTTCATTTTTTTAGCCTAAGGTTTCCTCCTAGTTTAGGCAACTGCTTCCTTTTATGAGTTGCATATTGTTTTTAGCTTATTGTATAATCGATATATAGGAGTCTCTGATCTTAATACTTTTTAGCTCAAAAATCAAAAGGGTGTTTGGTAATGGCGGTTTTGAAAATTTTAGTAGCTAAACGACCCTTTACCAAGGGTCTGTTGTTCTAGAAGTCGCTGACTTATCTCGTGTTTTCAAGCTTAAGGTTTGTAAAAATTTATTTACTTAACAATTTGCAAGATAGAAAAAAAAAAAAGACAAAACGAGGATGAATCGAACCCGTGACCTCCCACCAAGCCCACGCACAAGACACATCTCCATCTAGTAGCCCTAGGGTCTTTTGTTTATTTCGTCCTCATTTATTTATTTAACATAGAATTAGTTGTTTCACCTCGCAACTTATTTAGAGTTTTTCCAACTTATCTGTTAAGCTACAACCCTTTGATTTTTCTTAGGTTTTAGATAACTTAAAGTATATTTTTGAATTTTTGATTTTTCCAAAATCATTTTGTATTTTTAATTAATTAATTAGTATAAAGTAGTTTTTAATTGTAATAAATAAAATAGAAGTCGAAAATTTCGCTTTTTCCTAAAATTATTTTAGTCATTTAGAATGTAGGAAAATTGTTTTTGCACTGAGGACTTAAATTGCATATTTTCACTCGTGGCCTGAGTTCCCTGCTTTTTTTTTCGCGCTTTAATCGATTTTAAATATAGAATTAAAAGGACTTCAAAATCTTTATTAGATTTAATTTCTTAGTGTAATCAATCATAACCTTTTCCTGCTCAATATTCACCCGATCGCATTCGTTGTAACATGGCCACACCTCATTGGGACTTAACCGATTCGGATACACTAAACCCTCCTCGATAATTGCACAGGTTCCGAGTCGTTTGACTTTTATGGTTGACCATTCATGTGGTTGACTAATAAAAGATAGACCGCTTGAGCCGATCAAATTTTACACACACGGAGGTGTGTCACAGACACAATTTGAAGCATCGTTGTTGAATATACATCCATTGTATATTTACCATCCTTTTCATTATTATTATATAAAAAAAAATCCGAAAACATTTTAAAATCATTCAACGAACAAAAACCCTCTTCTTATATTTACAACATGTTTTCAAAAATACCAAAATATTCCTCTTTATGATTCTTCATTTCACCCTCCGAACCCTTTGATTCTTTCTATGTCTTATCCTCACCTTCTTGGTTGTCAATGGTGTGGTGGCCTCATAATGATGATAATTGTCTCGCTTTAGCATGGTAGAGTGTGAAATGGGTGCCTATAACCAAGCTCCCTATCCTTACCATGACACATCTCGATTCATTCTACCCACCACATCATGAGATTCGATATACTTGTGTGAATTTTGTGGAGGTCCTCATATGATTTGAGTGTCGGACTGTAGACACGTTTATGAACAAATCTCGATAACACTCAACTTTGGAAATGATCAATATCCATGTTATTCACCAAACCGCCATAACAATCATTTTGTTGAGAACGTGGAGTCCCTACTCACCGATTGTCAAACAGAATCCATTTTTGTAACAATTACGACTATCCATATCACGCACCAACCTCCATAAAGGTTAAATGACTCAAACTCCTCAAGAAACCCAACAAGACACTTATCTAGAGCTTCGGAGTTAGTGAAAAGAACTCGAGGATTTGAGTAAACAAGATTTCAAATGCTCCCGCTTTCGTGTATATTATGGGGTCCTCATGATGATTATCAATGTCAACCTCCGGCTTTTGACAAATCTCCACTCCCACAATGTCCCGCATTCAAAATTCATGAGAAATCCATGGAAGAATTGCTAGTCAAGAGCAGTGTCGCTAAAATAAATTCCCAAATTATTTGAAAATCTATTAGGAATCAATCAAAAAAGAAAAGCAATGATCTAGCTCTCAATTTCGCTTTATTCCCGATGACAAGGATGATGGGGATACACTTGATATCCTTCAATTCTATAAAGATTCATCAAGTTCATCATTGATATCCCAAATAGCTTGAGATTCATTCTCAAACAATCGCTATCACACCAAGCTCCTACTCACCTCTAAACACGGGGACGAGCATCTTGACACCGTTCCCGAAAAGGAATCGACTAATTCATAAAGTCTAGTGTCGAGGACCTTGTCCCAACCCGAGAGAGTCACAGGAACTCTCGAGCATATGTGTGATTCTTCCCTCTCGAGTTCTCTAGATCATTTTGAAACTTTCTACGATTTTAGCGAATATTGTGCTTCCTATGGAAACATCGAGTATGTTGAGGCATCACCCACGCCCCGATCCTCTCTTGAGGAGTTCATCGATGAACTCCACATCATTCCACTTTCATCGAAAGTGATGATGATCTCTTTGATTTCAAGCCGATCCGGGAGAGATTGAAAGTCTCCTTATAATGATCGCTCACCCACTACTTATCCCAACAAATTCAATAGAGAATGTTGATCACTTTGTCTCAAGCATTCAAAACACTCACTAATTCTCTATTTGAATTCGACTGAATTCACTTTAATTTCTCGAGAATCCACTCTTAGATACTCGATTGAGGATAGTGATGAGTCTACAATGGAACAAGAATTCAGATTTACATCTTGTGATTGATTCTTCACGAGAGTTCGCGGTGAACTCAACATATATCATATTCACCGGAGTATGATAACTTCCACTTTGATCATGACACACCGGATTTGTCTTGATCACGTGAGCTTAAATGATGAGATTCTAATATCGAAATTATGGATTCTCCTATGGATGAAGATGAGTTAGTCATGATTTTCATCATGACTTTCTTTCTTTCTTCACCTATCCGTGATTCTTCTTCTTCACTCATTCGGATGAAGATACCATCTTTGACCTCGCATTTCCATGTACCATTATCTTGAGCCGGATATATCTCATCGGTGTGGAACTTCACATTCTTCAATGTTTATACAAACATTTTGAATGAAAGTCCGATGGAGATTGTCTCTTCCACTTACTCCCCATGAACAAATTATCTTGGCCGAGTCAAGCTAGCGACTGCAGAATCAAAAACAGAGTTAAACATGGGTTTTCACCCGTGTCCCACCCTAGCGGGGAGTCATCACTGTTGTATATAAGTTTTCTAAAAAAAAAAAAAAAAATTCAAATAATGGCCGTAGTATTTCCCTTTTACGTTTCCGCCTCGCATAACCGCGGTACTTTGAATATTGAGGGCAATATTCATTTCTAGTGTGGGGGAATTCTCAATGATTTTATCATGTAATTATACAACCCATCCCCCATTTTGGCCAAAATTGTTTTTTGGAGCAAGTGTTTTGCACTTACTTCTCACTTACTGCATTTCATCCGCCATGTCTAACAAACAAAAGGATTGGCTAATCCAGAGCAAACCTCTTGGTAAAGATATCTCAAACCGTTGACGGCTTGCAATTTGCCCAAAATTGTATGGTGTTCAAATTTCACCATATCTTTAATTAGTGAAGAGTTGGCTAGCCAAGTTTATGGCTTCATGGTAGGCTTGGAAAACCATAATTGGTAATCGACTCACCAAAGATATTTTATCTAAGATTTGGCTAGTCCGTAGCAACGGCTCGGTAAAGACAAATCAAACCACAGTCGTGATTTGCTCAAAATCATTTGGTTATCATTGTACCAAGGTTCTTACTTGAACCGAAACAATTGGCTACTCCAAGTAATGTTGGTAAAGAGATTCAACCATTAAGTTTTTTAAAAGATTGCTAGGGACTAGCAATGGTTTAGTGTGGGGATTGATGAGTGTCTAAATACTCATCATTTTTGTTCCTTCTAATCGCAAAACAACTAAAAACACTTTGAAAAGTCTCAAAAGACAGTAAAAATATTTAATCAGATTTTATGCAATAATTGTCAAAATCTAGTCCCCGGTTATTCAAAACAAGTTAATTTTTCATAAAAGGCCCTCGTGATTTTCAAGTTGTCAAAATTACCCTTATGTTCGCTTTTCAAAATGGCAACTTTAGTCCTGAAGTTTCAAAGATTGATGAATTTATCCTCGACATTTTTAATTTGAAAATTAATATTTTGGTCCTTGGGTAAATTAAACTTGTCAAAAATGGTCCTTATAATAAATTTTGGAAAATTACGCTGATCCCTCAAGATTGAATTGTCATGTTTAGTCCCCAAGTTTCACAATTTGCAAAATGGTCCTTTGATTATTGGATGATGGCAAGAAAGGCCCTTGGATCACCTTTTCTAAATTACATAAATGGTCCTACATTTTGAGATTTACGGTTTTGGTCCTTGCACTACTAATTGGGTTCAAAATTGTCCCATGTCCACTTATTACCTAAACCCAAACCGCCCATCCAATAAACTACTAAGCCCTAGCCCCAATACCTTTATACCCGGTCAACGAGTTAATTACCCGCCCCTTTTTCTTCCTTCGCTCCCTACCAAACACCAGACACTCAACAATTAAAAACTTTCCTCCCATCACCCCCGACAAACTTTCTACCCATCACCTTCCCCATATACTCCAAGGTTGTATGACTTATTTTCTAAAACTTTCAAGTGAAGTTCCGTTCCAAACTAAAACTTAACATTTAGCTTAGATGGAATGTTACTACCCACAACATATAAGGTTTAAAGAAAATAAACATAATACTCCCACTAGCTTTCAGGAATACTTAGAAATTATCTTGTTTTAATTTTAAACCAAAACTTGGATTTAATAGTTAAACATAAGAATCATCTCCTAGATGCATGCATATATCCATTCATGGATTCTTGCAGCTTGCACATTTCAAAGATTATGTGAATTATAAACTCCTTTATATTACTTATCGTCCTCGCAAAAGCAATCACACAAGAAAGAGTTTTAATATTCCTTTGTCATTTTTCATATCAATGAAAATTAGTATGACAATTATAATCATTATATATATAATGTGACAAGGCAAGAATATTCAATTACGCTTAATTGCTTAAGTGTGATTAATAATCTAGTCACAAGTCATTAAATATGTGTACAATATTGTCCATGTAATTTTACACAAATATTTAAACCAGGGTTTTTCCTTCTTTTGAAGAAACTCATATTTATTAAGATAAACCAAGTTTTCAAAGTTGATTATCTTTATGGACAACATCTTATCATTCATAATATGAATAATTTACCACAATTTAATATTAGGTAAATGCTTCATCATGATTAGTGTTACCATAATCTTGTAACTTATAATCCTTAGCATATTAATCAAATATCCGAGATATCCTTGTGGATCTATGAATGAGAATTCCATCATTTTAGGTCTATCGATTTGACCTCATCATGATAATTACTAGTGTATTTTAGAAGATTATGTTTTGTAATTTAATCTCTTCAAGATCAAAACAAACTCCCACTTGCTTTTAAGTTAAAGACTATTTATATATACTTAGCAAGTAGAACAACACTAAATTTCTTTTGGGATATTACAAATACACATTGACAGCTTGTAAATCTTGTTCGTTAATAACCTACTCCATAAGTAGTTTTAAATCGTAACTTCAATATAAGACTCAATGTGATTCATCACATTCCATACTAAAATGGTGTCTTAATAATCTTCTAGGTTTGAGTTTTATTAAGTATATCCAATCAATACCAATTTTCTATCCTTGATAACTTTGAAAGAAAAGAAGATATAGTTATCTTGAATCAAACAATATAACAAATGTTTGATTAATCTAACTCGAACATACCATATACATACAAGATTACATTAGAATTAATATTGTAATACAATCTAACAATATGTCGATACACATATTTCTTTTGGCCTACCTAGTTACCAACTAAGTCAACTTAATGGTATAATAGAATTTTCAAGCCAATTGCATGTTTTATAACATAAGTATTCTCCCACCAAGTTAAAAGACATACGCTTATAATATCTTACTTTATATTATAAGTCTTTAAAATACTTCGTGTTTGTGAGTTTATACGAAACACATAACCATGTATAATTTAAATTTATTATGAACACCACGCCTTGGTTTCAATTAATTAATTTTCGTTAATATACCATTTATGTCATTCCAAGAATGCACAAATATTTAAAGTAGCATTAGATTACTTTATTTTAATTTAGTCATCCTTGAAGTGTCTAACTTAAGAAAATGCAAAAGCATCCACGCCCGATCCCACGAAAAGTGAAGATTTACCTTAAGATTACAATCTAGCCAAGATCTCACTTAACCTAAAATGTAACTTCAAGTGTTTCTATAATTTGAATGACATAAGACATAAAAGTAGTCTATGCTATAATCTTGACACATGTTCTTTAAACAAGAAAATCTTATTTAATTAATCTCACCACGATCAGAGAATCCATTAATCATATTTGTATGTGTTTTCCTTTGTAAACAATAAATATCTCCACTTGTGCATAGAACAACATCATATAGTAGATAAACACCATGACATTCGCTTGTTTTATGGAGAAATATGATAGTGTTAGATATATAAGCATTACAAGTAGATGAGGAAGTTAGTTATCAAGGAAACGCTCATGACTATCCTTGAGAATATGAATGTCTACATTTTTGAATGTAATGTATTATT
This sequence comes from Chrysanthemum lavandulifolium, assembly GCA_022545495.1. NCBI lineage: Eukaryota > Viridiplantae > Streptophyta > Magnoliopsida > Asterales > Asteraceae > Chrysanthemum > Chrysanthemum lavandulifolium. Next base: position 178,081,263 of record CM040244.1, on the reverse strand, counting down.
TCAAGAAAATCTAGAAATAACCGAGTTACTACCAAGATAACAAAGCTTGTAACTCCCAATGAATTAGACAATGTTACAATAATGCCTTAACCAATAATACACCACAATACTCCCACTAGATTTGACAACATTGTGTTGTTTCATTAACTAGTGAAAATAGTTTCTATTACATTGTTACTCCTTTGCAAGACCATTCGTGCAATATTACTTAGGTACTAAAAGAGTGTATTCTATCTCAGATGATGGATCATCCATCAATGCTATTAACTTGAAAAATTGAGCATGCAATTTCTTTCTTAATAGGTCTACTATCCCCACAATGGTGTGTAGCACCTTTATTTGTCAAAGGAAAACTAGTAGATAAAATATACTAGTTTGTATGTTACCATTTTATGGTAATTAGTTTAGCTTCTAATTTTAATAACTCATAAAATGTCAAACATGTTCTCTAGTTGACAAAATGTCATATAAGAATTCAACCGCCAATGAGGGCAATGAAATCTTAAGGAAACAAGGTGTTTAATTTTCTTAACTATTAAAGTTGCTATGAGTTATATTAGAATTTAGACAATTCTAATGTTCCTATCATACCTTTCTCAATCATGAAAAGGAATAGGATTGAGTCTCACTCTAACATAATGGATTTCACAAACACATCAAACCATGATCAAATGTAGGCGATACTATAAGGTTTTTAGAGAGAAAGTTTAGAGGTTTGGGAACTTGAGTGAGAAAGTAAAGTATTATTATGAGCCCAACCCCACCTTGGGAGGTAGAGGGTATTTATAGTTTCACATAAACGCCACTCACGGCGGGCTATGGATCATACATGGGTAAAGACCCGTCCGTCCTCCATGGTGTTACATAACTAAATACTACCTAACATTAAATAACTACGACTACGAGCTTAACGATTACATATACTTGAGGCAAATTGTACCTATTCGAGAAGCTCTTGATAGACATGAACTTTGTGGGTTTGACAACCTTCGGGGTTGTCCGCATCTTCAAGGTAGTTATTAGAGCTAGTTGTCACCTAAAAGGCGACAATGTATCTCTTTAACTATACAACGTAATCGTGTCTCGCATGAAATTGTCTATCTTGATTTGATCAATTCAAAAGTGCGGCGCTCTTTCCTCACTTTGATTTACGCAAAAACTCTTAAGCACATGTGGAGGGGGTATTTACGAAAATCTATAACTCTTGGGTGTTCAAACATGGTTTTCATTCACAAACACTTGAGAGATTTTCATGAAAATGGTTTTATGGCAATGGAGGTATAAGGTGATTAAGGTTAGGAATAACGCGTCCTATGATCTGCGAGACGGGAGGATCTACCAAGGACACTACCAATAGTTAGAATTAGAAGTCCTTAGGTATGATTATAAAAGGAGAAAATGAGAATCGGAGAAAGAAGGAGTTGAAGAATTAAAAGAAAAGCAAAAAAGGGTGAAAAGAAATAGCCTCCAGTTATTCAACTTAAAATGCGACACAGGGTTCAATTCATATTACGGTTGTCACTAGATGACACCGGTATTGAAGATTAAAAGTCGTCATGGACCCGGTGGCGCATGCGCTAAACCTTCTTAGCCACTCAAGTTTCTCCCAAAGAAGCTTGTTTCATTCTCGGGGAACCCTACGTAAACTATCACTTTCTCTTAGAGATAGGCTGGTATTGAAGGAGACCCTCTCCCAGTCTCCACTCGGAAAACCAAAGCGCACTATTGAGTCTAGAGCCACGATTCATCAAAGATCTCTTAGGTACACTTGACATTTTATCGCTTGTCGTTCAACAATAAGAGCGCAGTGATACTTTATCGTGTCCTTCACGGATCTTAGCAATCTGTCGAGAACATTTATGAGAGGTTCACACATGTGATCCTTCGTGATTGAATGGAAACTCACCCGAGTCAACATCAAACGACCACGATAGCGAGTCACGGTAACTCCCGTGGATTACGCTTAGTGTGTCTCAAGCGGTCTGGTCATGAGGTGATGCTTGGTGTACCTCGGCGACTCATCTGAGCTGTAGATGTACTTGGTACATCGGTTATCTCACTTGTGGGACTCGGTTCGGGAATGGCCTTTGTGAAATTAGAGTTATGTTTTCACACTATCACATTAACATTCTCGAAGTTCAAGCGTGTAAGTGCGGAATCAGCTTATTACTAACCTTTCTTATGTTTTCTTCTTATGGAAGCTACGGAGGCGGATGATCGTGATTCTTCACATGCTCATACCAACAACATCACTAATGGAAGGCAACACAAGGCATAATGATTCTTCATCTAAGTCAAAGAATCTACAAAGTTTAAAGACTAAAAGAACTTCATTAGTCTTTAAATCAACGTCAAAACATGTGAGCATGTTGAAGAATGACGTGGAACCTTTGAACAAGCAAGCGGACTGATGCGGACAACAAAACATACTATCACTACCATCACAAAGAACAAAGATCAAAGAACAAAGAAAATGATGACGTCAAGCGAATTTTCAAAGGAAACAATTTCTATACCTTGGGAGATTGTTGAATCAAGGCAATTCTTCTCACAAGAAGAAGAATGTCGAAGGCGTCAAAGCTACTATTACATCAGCACCTTCACCATTCACATCATTCATCACCAACACTTAGGGAGATTGTTGGAATCACTCCTAAACCTTAATTCAAGTGTTAGTGATTCATATGTAATAGTTAGCTTAATATGGCCTTTATGTTTGTTATTAAGCTAAGGCTTATGTAGAAGGCCCATAAACCTTGGCCCAAGCCCATAAGAAGGAAGGAGTCTAGAAGTGTTGCCCTCCTCGCCTATAAATCTCTTGTAAACCTTCCTTAGAAGGTTGGTTGTTCATTTATTCACTTACACCCACGCATAACTATTCTTCATTCATACGTGTGTGTGTGTTTAACTTGTTTACCAATCTCTTCTCTTCTATTTCTTATATTGATGCTTGTGTTACTAATATGGTGACCTAACAGGTCTTGATAGAGATGGTGTATAGATTTGAACCACGAGTTCCTCTTATGATTCCACACCATCAAGTTCTCTAACGAAACAAGTATGTTTTCTAAATGCCACTTCTAGATCGGAATCACGAAATTGACCAGCGAAAACAAGTTATGACCAAGACCTTCAACATAATATACCACAGAGATTACACTATCGCCAACAACATAGTCTCCATAACCCATAATTGCACCAAAATGGTCATTCCCGAATCTAACGGTCCGATGAATTTACTCATGAAGTTCATGAGCATGACGATCTCCGGTCATATGCTTGGAGCAACTGAGTCCGCTACCACAAAGCGATTTGAGCGATCTGCGGTTGAACACGAGAAAAGAATGGATAAGTGGATAATTGGGATCCCCATGCAAGAATGGGTTCCATTTGGTTAATGTGATGATTGGAACACCCGCATCGGAGTAGAAACAATGGAATCATCGAGGAGCAGATGCGGTGCTAGTGTCCATATTTGACCTATTCAAAGTATGTTCACTTTAAGGAAAAGTTCTACCAGTAGGCATCCATTTTCTAATGGGCATTGACTTAGCAAATTTAGGGCACAACTCATTAAGATTAAACTTACGGCCAGTAGGTATCCATTGATAACCTATATTACTAAATTTTCTTCCTGTGGGTTTTCAATGTTTTCTAACTTTCTTTCGCCTTTGCCTTTTAGCCTTCTTAGCTTGATTTTGGACATTAACAATTTTAACTAGGCATTTAACAGCATTAATCAAATCATTCACACCACATTCATAATTAGTAACAGAAATCAAGCAATCATCATTACATGGTTTTGAGATAGTAGCGAATTGAATTAATTCTGATACCTTATAGCTAATACTAGAATCAACACGATTCGTTTTATTCAACATAAACTTAGTGTTCCTAGGGTGGTCTTCTACTCTTCCAATGCATTCTTAACTTGTGAGGTCCTATCTTGCTTTGTATTGCACAGGCTTTGACCGCTTGCTTTTATGTCACCGATTACTCTGTAGAGGAATTATGGAACATTAGTTGGTTGGGCTACTTTTGCATTCCTGAACTAGAAGTCTTTGGGATCCGAACTACTGAGGGCACTCTAGAGTTCACTTTCTTATCTTGGGCATATAATGTGTTGCATACTTAGCACTAGGCATAGAACAAGGCATCACAGACTTTATCTTTCGCACCTAAGGATTTAGGACATGTTGCTCTTAAACATTCTAACAGCTGCTAAGATCGTTTGGCCTGAATGCAAGCAAACCTAATTTCTCTATCAAGTGGCTTATTTATGAAATCCTCTTCTACAATCTCATGGAGATATTCTAGACTATCCTTAAGGTGAGCGAAATAGTTATGAAACACAAGTTCGTTATTTCTAAGATGAGGCGGAATGTATTTAACAGTCACAGTATATTTGGAGTCTGCAGATGACTTTGATGCAACATTCTCATTAAAGACAAGTGACATTTTCCCTTTTCACGACTCTTGATTCTCAATTTCCTTTTGTAAAGACGTTATTTTTTCGTTGTTCTTGTCACGAGTGACTTTCATTTAATCATATAACTCTTTAAAGTGTCGTTTAACTTTTCATTTTCTTCAGAAAACTCTCATTTTCCTTTTGTAAAATATTAACCAAGTTTTGAAGATGAAAAGTTTGAGAACACCGAGAATCTAAAGGAGGAGGCATTTGGGAGCGGTCACATTGTTCTTTTCACCCTTTAATTGTGAAATTTGGGCTTTCAACTTTTCGATGGGTGTTACAATGAGCTTGAATCATTTCGTCACGTTTGTTTATTTCAAAAGTGCATCAAACTCGGAACATTTGAGGATGTCTTGATGTTTGAGGTTTTGACATTTTCTTTGAGATGTTGATATTTTAGTTGTAAATCAAAATGTTCAACTTCTAGCTTAGAAAAATGTTTTACCAAATTATCATGATCATCCCGATCAATTTTCTCGATTAGTTCTTAGTTTTGTTTTCAAGCTCAATGACACGATCATGGGAAACTTTCAAGGCATGATTAATTCATGAAATTGAGAAGCGATAATAGAATGCTTAGTAACGACATAAAACACATCTTGAGCCACACAACTTAATACTAAGTTCTCATTTAAGATATGCGATTCTTCCTTTCAATTTCATTATATTTGAGTTCCGTTCATAATCATTTACCTCAACTATCATTGCAACAAATTCCTTTTCCATTTCTTTGATATCCGAGTTAATCCCTTTTGAAGACTCTCAAATTGACCTTTTAATTGTTTAAAGAAGGCATGACCTCGGTTAAATAACATTCTTTAGTTTGCTCAAACCACTTTCCCTTGATTATCCACAGCAGGTGTGATTCTCTTCTTACATGTCTTCTCAAAATCAACAAATAGTTGATAAACAACATCAAAGGTGATTAAGGTCTTACTATTAGTGGAAATAGTTCTAGGAACTAAATGCATTGGTGTATTCGGAGGATACACGATGGCTATGATCATTTTCCTAAGGGAGTGTTTGTTTCAACAAGTTCTTTAGCTTTTGCTTATCCATATCTTTCTTCCAAAAATTTGTTCAGGGTTAATTGAGTTTGAGGCTTAAACATGTTCTGGGAGATCCAATTTTCTTTAGTGTAATCATGAGGTTTGATCGTTATGTTTTTCCTTTTACACTCGGGATCTTTTAGCTTTTATCCATTTTCTCCCTGAGGCTTCTTCTAATTGCATATCTTCCTCGGTACACTCAACAGAACTAGGTTTCGCTTAGGCTTATGGATTTCAATGCCATCATAGATTACCTTCGAGCCTCTCTAGCTATTTTACCATACTTAGGATTGGGTTTCTCAACTAGGGAATATTGTGCTTATCTCTAAGACTCTATGCTTAGTGATCATGTGAGCATTACAGAATGGTATTCCCTTGTACGTACAACTTATTTTCAAGCTTGTTTTTCAAAGTTTTTAGATTGGAAAATCATTCAAAAGTTTTGATTCCTTAGCATTAAATTCTTGTTTAAGCACTTTAACATTATCTTGAAGTTCTTGCTTTTGCTTATGAGTTTTAGAAAGCTTTTCTTGTAAGGAATTTAACTCTTGTTTTAACACTTTTCTCTAAAATTACTTTTTCTAATGATTATACGCATTTGGTCATCCATTTCACCTTTCACGGGTAGTTAACTCAAACTTAGCACGTTGTTCATAAATAGCAACTTGTTCTTTATAGGCATTCGATTCGAGATAACAGAATCATCGAGCGCATGCAGTGTATTCATCAAAAACATAGTCATCATTCACTGCAGAAGATGCATCACTTGGTACAATCTCACTTTCACTTTGTGTCACATATTGATCATATGCGACAATATTGCTATTACCCTCATTATCAATATCTGATTCATAAGTTTCAAGAGATTGTACTTCGTTATGTATCTTTTGCTCATCAACTTCATTGTATAGTTTTAATACCTCTAAAATGATTGAATCTTTGGATGGACCGACTGTTGTGGTGTGAGACCTTTGGAGAGACCATTGGTGAAATGCTAACCATAAAAATTGTGCAGGCGTGGGTTCATCATCGACATCAAAGTCAAATGCATCACGTCGACTACTTGAAAGGCATTTTGATGATTGTGACCTATTTCCTAATTGGTGCTCATCACATCAACATCATAGGTTTTGGCATTTCCTCGAAGAAACAACAACTCTTCTTCATCCAAAGCCGCTCCATTATCCTGGGCTTGCACAAGCAACATCTTGTCCATGAAGTACTCTGCATTTTGAGGGCGTTTTGGAGATGTGCAGTTCCTTGCAATGTGTCTATCACCACCACAGTTGTAGCACTTGATTGGCTTTACTTGTCCTTGATTGGCATTCCTTCCACGATTCTGATTAGCCACATACCCTCCACCTACTACAGTATTACCATAACCTGCTCCAATCATCCCTTGTTCATACCTTCTTCCTTGCACATTCTTTACCACTACCTTACCATCTCCGGATGTAGCTTGATTGTGTGGATTGGATGTTGTTATGAGGTTATTGTTGGTGTGTGGAGTGGAATTCATATTTTGACTAACCATGAGAGGCAGTTGATTGATGAAGTTTTCCATGGGTGTGTTTGAATCGGAGGCTTATATCTTTGGATCGAGAATGAGCTTGTAATTACCATTACCCGTGGGTATGACTTGAGAAGCTTTGGTGGTAATTCCAACATTGGTGTAAAAAGTCTGTTGAATCATTTGACAAACTTGTTTCTCCCTATTTAGATTTGAACTGTTCAAGAATCATTCGTTCAAACATAGCATGTCTCTCATTCAAGCGAGCGAAGGCATCTGATTGCTCATAGTTGGTGTTCTTTAATCCTTTGGTTAGCTTCACAGAGGTGACAAATTTGTGCCATTCAGGATTCATGTTGTTCACAAACTTTGAGTTCAGCTGAATATTTGGCATGGTCATTTTGATATTCCTCATGTCATTAACAAGCTTGTGGAATCTCACGTAATATTCATAGACACTTTCTTCGGGTTTCATCTTAAAGTGCTCAAATTCATCATACAGTTGTGATTCTCTTTCTTCCTTAGTTAATTCAGAACCCGAGAGAAGCATCTTGACATTATCCCAAATAGCCTTGGCTTCAGTGTTGTGATTGATAAGCTTGTAGATATCTTTTGGAAGACCACGAGTATAATGTTTGAAGCCACGATATCGACATCGTATCTCTTTTCTCCTTATCACCGAGCTCATCATACGTCTTTGTCTGTCCAAACCTAAGATCACTGTTCCATCTGCAATGTTTCAAGTGTGTCTCTTGTAGTCTCAATCGATAAGGTCCTTCATCAATTGACTTGAGAATGTTGACCCATTTTCCTTTCCCAGACAAGTACAACCTAATTCTTTGAGCCTATGAGTCATAGTCGGTTATGTCAAGCATGGGTGGGCTAGTGTCGATCCGGTGATTGAATGTCCTCGACTTTAGAAGAGATGATTGTAGGCACGTTGGTAGACATGTTTACTGATTACACGGGATTTTATAACTCTATGATTAAACCGGAAATAGATTCTTTCACGGATTTTACTAAATCAAGAGAAAACCGTATCAAAACAATAATCAACCAAGTCGCTATAAATCTTGAGAACAAGTCGCTAAGTTACCAAGTCGCTAAGTAACCAAGTTTCTAAGTAACAACTCGCTAAAAGCACAAGTTGCTATGAACCAAGTCGCTAGACACAAGTCGCTAAAGCAAAAACTCGCCAAGCTGACAAGTCGCTAAAGAACAACTCGCTAAGTAGGCAAGTCGCTAAGGAACAACTCGCTAAGAGGCGAAGTCGCTAAAGAGCAACTCGCTAGTCACAACAAAGTCAAGTCGCTGAGAATAGTAAAGACAAGTCGCTACGTTGAACAAGTCGCTAGCCGAAGTGATACATCCACTACTTTGTACTATTTGTCGCCTTGTCTCAATAGACAAGTCGCTAGAGCTCAAGTCGCTACCACTTCAACTACAAGTCGCTGAAAACTAAAGAAGCAAGTCGCTACGAAGAAAAATTATCCGAGAGTCAAGTCGCTAGCTAGAAAAACTTAAACACAACCCTTTTCAATCCAAAACAAGCCCAACCACAGTGATTCAAGCTTTCCAAATCAAAACCCAAGCACTTACAATGATTATAAACACAAAAATACAATCAAAATTCAAACTTTAACACAAGAAATGATCCAAATGGTGCAAAAACCACTAAACTTTTTAAAACCACTAGAAATCCAAGAACATGTAGAGAGATGATCAAACCATGGCTCGATACCATTTGTAACATAATGGATTTCACAAACACATCAAACCATGATCAAATGTGGCGTATACTATAAGGTTTTAGAGAAAGTTTAGAGGTTTGGGAACTTAGTGAGAGAAAGTAAAAGTATTATTATGAGCTCCAACCCTCACCTTGGGAGGTAGAGGGTATTTATAGTTTCTTACATAAACGCCACCCACGGGTGGATCGGGCATATAGTGGTAAAGACTCATCCGTCCTCACGGTGTTACATAACTAAATACTACGACATTAAATAACTACGACTACGAGCTTTTAACGATTACATATACTTGGTGACCGACACTTTAATAATCGGATTTACTAAATCCTAACACACTCTTCTTCCAAGGAAAGAGATTATGTTTGTCTTTTTAGTAAATTTTTCTTGATCAAACATTTGTTTGAAAAAATCAGTTTACCAAAACCCAAACCACGTTTATGATTTAACGTTGCATTAATACAATCAAAAGAATTAACAAAATTCAATTTTAGTATTTTCGATAATTAAATCTTTCAAGAAAATTAAATACCCTTGGTAAATATTCATATTAACCATAGAATTTTCCTTGAAACTAGGACCCAAATTGCCATAGTTCCACCACATCAGGTGATCTGCTAGTGATGAAAGTATTCAACATGGTAATTGTTGAACAATAATTGACAAACAGTTTTCAATTCCTAAGTATGGGATTACAATATGCCAAACCTTTATGCAAATGTAAGCATGTTTCACCCCATCTTATGCCTTAAGTCATAGATCTCACTAACCAACTTAATTAAGTTGTCTAATTTAGAAACTGCAAATTTATTCCAGTTGAGATCTCACACAACATGGAGATTTTCCTTGTCATTGCAATCTAGCTAAGATCTCACATAACATAAATTACAACTTCGAGTGTTTCTTATCATTAGATGGCATAAACATAAATTCAAAGGGTATAAATTTGATGTGTAATCAAAACTTATGTATGAAGAAGCATGCATACATCTTCATAACATTAAAATTTACAAAACTTTACTCATTAGTTTTTTAATTGCTAAGATTAAATTCTAAAAAGTTTTAATCGATGCATTGAGAAACTTACAACTTTGCATTAAGATGGTTCGTACATAGAATAGTTATACTAGGTAGCTCCAAATACAACGCACAAAGTGGCAAAGAAGCTGGTTAGCGTGAAGCATATTATGAATAACCCTTCTTCTTTCGAGTCGCAATTTAATGTCGAACCCTACTTAAACCACCCTTATAGTTTGTTATAATGGGTGAGCCGTTCTAACCATTTAGTACAATCGCATCATCGACTAAAATTTTAAGATTTAATACTTAGAAAACAAATCCGGTTTCACCATTATTTAGTCCGGTTAATTTTCTTTTCATAAACAATACACGTTTGCTTACAAACATGTCAAACAGTTTTATAAACAAAAGTAACAATTAACGAGCTCAAATAATGCATATATATCATAACAATTAACATATGTAAAAACAAATAGCCATATGCATAATTTGTTCAATAAAACCCTAATAATCAATTCTTGGTTTAATAATGCATATGTTTAACCAAGACTTCCAGTGTTTTCACCAAGTACAACGTGAGCCACATACATCGATGAATCAATTACGTAAGTCTTAGGTAAAACACATATCACATAGCACATAATTGATTCATTAGATATATTGAGGTCTTCCCTAATTCAATATTTATCAAACGAATTACGTGTGAATAAACTTAACAATTAACAATAAATATATACTTAACAATTAAAAATAAATATATAAGCAATAATCCATGATAAAACATGCATTTTTTACCATGAATTCCACATAACAATTATTCAAGAATTCCCAAGATACGCATAATTATGTCACATAAAAATTACACATAACTATCAACATAAAAAATTATACATGCAATCTTAGGGTTTCTACAAGTTTTAACAAAACTGAAACCTAATTAAATAAAATTAGGGTATTCGACCCATATTAAAAAAAATAGGGTTTTCAATTTTTAAAACCCTATAAACCATAAACATGTAATAATCACACAAAGGTTCAATTTTTATGTGTTTCGGTAATTAATTACATAGTATTAACGGCTCATGATGCCGCCGTTGGGTTTTATGAATACATAACAATTATAAAACATAAACGACATCAAAGCAAATAGCAGAAGCAAGTAGGATCTAAATACATGTAAACTAATTAACCGAATTTAAATAGAATGCGTACCTTCAATCAATGTAATTAGGGTTTATGAAAACCCCAAATAAGGATCAAGAACCAAGAACCCTAAACCCTAAATATTAGGGTTTAATAAATTCGACTACACCAAAAGTCAAACACCCAAGTTACCAACACAAGTGTATTGGCCCTTCGTTCTTGTACACACGTACTACTACCGAATCTCTACAAAAACCTAGCTTCTAGATCACGAACAAAAGCACACGTATGTGTGTGTTTAATAGAAGTCGACAACCCCAAGGTGTTGGGGTTGTGAATCCGGTCAAACCACACAAAAAGGAGAACCAAGGAAGAGTTAGGGATACAAAACCACTAATGAATTCATTCATAGGCCTTTGTATTTATAGGCTTAATAACTTAGTGATCAAGTTTAAGGAAAAAAGGAAAGTATCCACCTCGCTTTGAAGCCCATAACCGATCGGCCTAGAACCCTAAATGGTTCTAAATCCTTCTTGATTTGTTTCCTTTTATTTGTTATGCATTAACATCTAATACTGTTAAGTGTTTTATTCGTGAATAAATAATTAATTATTACATTTAATATATTATTTATTTCTATAATGATTCTCATACGTAATGTGTGCAATTTCGGACATACATGTATTAATTTATAACCATAAACCAACGACTTATAACTTGGCTAACACTAAGGGTGTTAGCCCATAATCTCGATAACAAAACAAACAAACATAATCACAACGTAAATTGTATGAAACTTAGTAAATACAATACGCTAACTGAACGATTAAGTGATGAAACTAGGTTACAAAGAGTTCTCCTAATCAATGATTGAGTTTGCAAGACCTTCTTGCCTTCTAAAATTGTCTGGGAACTGAGACTTGTGGTATAAAGTTGTGTAGAATTTTTAACATAGGTTTTCTTTATATAGTCTCTGAAAATCAGTCGATACGGCGTATTGGGCTCCTCCAATACGGTGTATCAGGCATAAATACCGTAAGCCTAATGATTAAAATATTCTAGAATTTGTACGAACCGCCTGTGGATATGGCCTATTGACCAATCTGGATACGGCGTATTAATATACTTTACGTTGGTGGATTTAATGAAGTCATGATTAGATACGCCGTATGATGCGCGTACAAGGCGCGTTCGGGGTCAAAGGTACTTCCCTTTCGTCGAGCAAGTTTTTCAACACCCTAGGCAATGAACCTAATCGTTGTAGTGTAGGATTGGGTAAGCCTCGGGTATTGATATCGTTCTCTAGGGGAATAGGAATGCTAGTGAGAAGTGTACTACGCTAAGGTTGAGGTTGAGGAAAATTATTTTTTATCTTTTTATATTTTTTAGAAAGGTAAGGGTAAAATCTCGGGGTTTGGATTTGGGGGGTGGTACTTCTACCGATTACTGTACTATCTAATTATCTAAACTATGGGTAGTTTATGTCTTTTTAATGTGTGCTCATATGATGATTAAAAATGTGTCTACCTAGATACTATTACTCCCTAGTTATCTTTTATTGGTGGTTGAATTGTCACATCCTTATTCTTAACGCGTTGTATTTTCTAAGGTTGTAGGGTGTGCCTTTTTTCCCTAACTCTTTGAGATTACCTTAAGGTTATTGCCTACGAAATTCTTAAGGTTATCTTTGGATGTTTAGCCTACAAAATCCGCTAAGTGATTTATATACTAAGGTTCACAAAGATTACTCAAGCATTTAAACACAACGATGGTCTAATCGCACTCCTAAGCCAATTACAATTAAGATAAGAGACAACCAATCAAAAATTAATAACTAGGTTTCATAGATCTAAGCAAACACACAAGAAATTTAGTCGGACATGGTAAACACGCAAGCATACACACATTCAATCGAAGACATAATGAAATAAATGAAGTAAAACACTTATCTTGATGTAAAATAGGGTATGAGAACCCTACGATACTTTCCAAGTCGGACTACAAACGTTTAGGGTTTTTACTCCACAAGTCTACTTCCTAAAATTCCGAAAATTCGATTTCTATATATAATTTTACACTTGCGATGGCGTCGCCTTATAAGTGGGACGCCGTCAGATCGCCGTCATTAGGGTTTTCGTCTTGGCCAAGTAATCGTTGGGACGGCGTCACGTTGTAGTTGTTACGCCGTCAGGTGTATTTTAGCAAAAAGTCTATTGAGCCGTCACAGATTTTAATTCATAAAAAGGGACGGCGTCGCCCTTTGATTGTGACGCTGTCAGGTGCAATTCTAGCAGCTTGAGTGGCTTCGATCTTAACCTAGTCATTTTCTTCATATATTCACTCTTTTTTGTCCAAATATGCATCATTCCAGCATTTTGCTTCCAAGAGACCTAAAAAGTGAAAAGGAACGAAATTAAGCATTAACGGATATAAAAGTGGGCGATTAAGGGCTTAAATGACCCCTTAAAAGTGTACTCTTTAAATCCTTATCAAATATCCCTACACTTGGTATTTGCTTGTCCTCGAGCAAATGTGATTTTAACCAATCAATTTATAAGTTAGAGGCATGAAGCATTGGTTTAACATAATTACACAACAAGTAAAAGCACATAATAGTCATAACAAGCACGAAAATTATATACTAGCACCTCACAAGGGTGTTTGGATTCTCTCATCTCGGGTGTATATGAAATATAGTAAATGGAAATGGAAGACAAACACTCATTAAGCGGTCATAGTACATAGATTACCATAGGCTTGAGACTAGATCAAACCTCCACCGCTTTGGTGTAAGCACCTAGGAACAACTATCTAAGAGGTCTTATAAAGGGTTGTAATGTTAGGCTACGGTAGGAAACAAAGGGTTTGGTTGGATAGGCGATTTAGTGGTGGCAAGTCAAAAATCTTATGTTACAAGCATGAAAAGAATGGCGTTGCTAAGCCTAGACTCGACTCACTAAACTCTAGATACTTTGAAACAAACAAACATAAATATAAAGATAGATGTAAGATGGTAGCGGTATATATATATATATATATATATATATATATATATATATATATATATATATATATATATATATATATATATATATATATATATATATATATATATATATATATATATCTTACTCCTTTAAAATGTACCAATATCCCCAACCAAAAACCCAACCTCTATTTTAAGATTCACCACCCATACCAATATCCGAGCCTAAATTTACATACACCAAACCAACATCCAATAAAAAAAATTAAACCAAACCAACAAGCAACATATACCCATAAATACACATAGTCCTATCCCATTTACTTACACATTTCTCACTGCTTGTCAAAACACACACAAATTCTCTGAAACAACTAAAACCTAGAAACAAAACACATAACCCACCTCTCATTTCTTCATATCTCACATCATACACCCCACCCCCAAGTCTTACCGCCGCCGTAGAACACGACCACCAACCGCCTAATCACCACAAAACACCATCACCGCAACACACGGACATCACATAACAGTCTTTCAAGATTGCGAGGTATCTTTCAAGCTTCTTAATAGGTCTATGTTATTAATGAAGTTTAAAGATTTTTTTTAAATAGATTTATATATTTTATTTCTAGATCTATTAAATTTACTTGTAGATCTATTAGTTTTTTATTTAGATCTATGTTTATAAATATTTTTGATGGTTTTTTTGTAACAGCCACGGAATCGGTCACCGACATCCTAACCACCACAAAACACCACTACCGAGACCAACAACAACCAAGAGGTTTTTTCAAGCTTTGATGACTTTTTTTGATTTATTTTAATAAATATTTATATATTAATCATTAAAGGTTTTTTTTTTTTTTTTTTTTGTAGATCTATATAATTTATTTGTAGTTCTATAGTTTGTTTTTAATATATGTGGTACTATTTTGTTTGGCGCCACGACCGCCACCATCCCACCATTATCTCATTGTGAAAAGTTGCCGCCGCCGCCGTCCTAAGAAAGAGTTGTTGCCGCCGGTGTAAATAGCTGTTGCCGCCGTCGGATATAATTGCTACCTCTAGAAATAGTATGATTTGTTCTTAAAAGTTGTTAATTTTTGTTTTAAAGATTATGGTTTAAATTTTGTTATAAAGTTAATTTTATAAATTTTGTTACAAGTTTATAGTTTATATTACGTGTAAAGTTTTTGGTGTAAATTTTGATATGAAGTTTATGGTGTAAAGTTTGGTTAAGTTGTTACTATAAAGTTTATTTGTTTAAATTTTAATTTTGTTATAAATTTGTGTCAGTTTTAGTTATAAAGTTTATATTTGAAATTGTTTTATCAGTTTATAGTGTAAATATGTTATTAAGTTTGTTGTGTAAATTTACCTTTGGATTCAAAGGTCCAATATCACATTTTTATTCTTGGAGCATAAATATGATTTGAAAATGAACTTCGGCCATTGATGATGATATCAGAGTTGTTGTTTTTTTTAATGGTTTGTGTTTGTGATAATTTTTATTTCAAAGCGTTATCTTTATCTTAAGTGTTCTATTTATCAATATGATCTTGTTTAATTAATGGTTGGGTTTCGCAACTGTTAGGGTGAATTCAAAAAGATAAAAGTTGTTCCAAAAGTTAAAAGCAAACATGGACATCATTTTATTTTAAGTTGTCGATGAGTGTCGTTTTTATTTTAAGTTGTCGACGAATTTACCTTTTAAGATTGGTCATCATTTTTAGTTTTCAAATATCATATTTCATATGAAAACTTGGACCTTTTAAGATTGGTCATCATTTTTAGTTTTCAAATATCATATTTCATGTATGAAAACTTGGACATTATGTAGTTTAAGTTGCACTTTAATATTAGCAATCCTAAAAAACCCATAAGATAATTATCGAACAACTCAATGATACTAATAATGAAAATTCAAATTTTGAAATCTGAAAGTGATTATTGTTAAAATTCAAAATTTCCATCCTAAAAAGTAGTATGGTCAACATCAGTAAGAGAAAAAAGAAGTAAAAAGTGACAGTGCACAAGATAATTGTTCCCAAGATGAATATATGACAGTCCACCAGATAGTTGTTCTCGAGATGAATAAATAATCACTTTGTTTGATGTAAAATAATACTCTTTGAGGGTTAACCATGAATGAAGTCTTTTGTTGTTTAGTGGACCAACATGAGCCTTGGAGGTTTTGATGATCAAATGTAATGAAGCTTTTTTGTTGTTTTGAAGATCAAATTTAATGAAGCCTATCGTTATATCTTACCCACTATAATTATAATTCGCATTATCTAATTGAATATTTATGTTTTATTATATCTAACACATTCATTTAATATAATGTTGTAACTTGTGCAATAATTTTGTGATATTATGGTGTGTAAATTATATTTCTTTTTTTATTATAAACTCCCATTTCTTAAGTGTTTGAATCCTCAAAATGAAAATTCACTTGACTGTTGCTAAACATCAAAAAGGGCACTGATGTTTCTAAACTAAACACACGAATTCAATAACAACAAAATATCACATTATTTTGACACACAAAATTTTAGAAAACTATAGACCATTGCTACTATCAAACATTTCAAATAAAAAAAAATACCGGAAAATGATTCCTTACGCTACAAAACAATTTGCTAAAAATTTTATTCGTAGTCAAAATTTGGTGAAACAAAAACCAAAGAATTAAACTAGAAAACATAACGTCTCAAGGAAGCTATTTATCGGTAAATATGTGTTGCCGCCACTATGTACCAATACGGACGGACCAACGTGTTCAACCGGGCAGGTGTCGCCCCAGTTTTCGGCTAACCAATTAAAGCCATCCGAAAGCGAACCGAGAGGACCGTTAAAACCGATACAAGCGGTGAATCGGGTCTCATCGAGATATTTTCACGTTCTATTTTGAGCGTTATATGAAACATTTACCACAATATCACATATCGTTAATTGTGCGCTAGAAACCGATGCCGCTAGGCACGGTACTAAATCTAGTATATATATATATATATATATATATATAGTTTGCATACACTTTTACTCTACCATCCTCTACGATAACATCAAAATATAAGGTTTATAGGAGCATCCCTACACTTGAGTTTTTATTATTCTAACACTAATTTGACCCGAATTGAAAAGATCAAAACACTTGGAGTATTTTATTCCGTAAATAAAGGGAATTTGAATTTAACGTTCTTTCCCGTCACTCCATAAAATATTACATTACCCATGAATCCCAATCATCCCAAAACTGTGTACAAAAGATATGACTCAACTTAGCAACCATGCAAGTAACTAGATAACTGAACTAAGGGTTTAGTATGATAACAATAATGCACTAAAGGTGAGTGCATACAAGGTAGGCTAAGGTGATTTGGGTGTACATTTGGGGGTGGATTGTAAACAATGCTCTTCATTGATATTCCGGAAAACCGAAACATCACGAGAACCGCGAAAAGGATAGGCTCTGAGGGGTTAACTAGGGGTATCGTGTACTAAAGATGAGTACATAGCAAGGGTGTGGGATAATTACTCAACCGATGTGGAAGAAGTAATTATAACACGGGTATCAAACAAGGTTATCCTAATGCCTCTTATCATTTAGTTATTCCTAACTACACAAGTGTAGTCTCACTAGCGATCTCGAGATGCATCACAAAACGAGTTCTAGAATCTATTATACCACCGTGTTGGAATCACTCCTAAACCTTAATTCAAGTGTTAGTTACTTATATGTAATAGGTAGCTTATTTTGGCCTTTATGTTTGTTTAAGGTCTAGCTTATGTAGAAGGCCCATAAGCTTAGGCCCATGTCCAATAAGGAAAAGGGAAGGAGTGGGAGTGTTGCCCTAGCTCCTTACCTATAAATAGTCTTGTATAACCCTCACTGAGGTTTGTGTGGAAAACTAGAAGGGGGTTGAATAGTTTTACCAATTTAAAACTTCCTTTTAAATATTTAGATCGACTTATGTCAATCTATTTGGTTGTTTATGTTGGACGTTGATAGATAGATATATAAACATATAATGAAAGATAAAGAGTAAGAAGCACATCACCACGACACAAGTTATTTATAGTGGTTCGGCTACAAGGACACCTTCCTTGCCTACTCCACTCCCGAGTCACCTACTCGAGAGTTCGTAAGCACTACACCAAATCTCCTTATAGCGGAGAAGCCTTCACAACGCCGCTTAACCTTTTTCGATTACAAAGCTAAATACCGAGTTCTTTCACACCAAAGCGAACCACACCTAACACTACGTCGCCTACCCTTTATCGGTGCTAGGCTAACCACCAGTTCTTTCACACCTTAGGAGAACTAATCCTATCACAACGTCGCCCACCCTTTATTAGGTACTAGGCTAAGCACCTGGTTCCATTATGGAGGAACTACTACCCTTCACGACACAACACCTATTATCAAGGAGATCTACTCCTTGTTACAACACCATCAAGGATATCACCATCCTTGTGAATAAATAAACACTTATATGTATAACGATGCACCTCATCGATTATCGACCTAAGCATTCTTCCCAAATGCTACTTGATTTGATTCTTGGCATCCTTCACTAATGCCTTTTGACACAACGCTTGGCACCCTTCACTAATGCCTTCATCTTGACACCTTAAGCATTCTTCACTAATGCTTTGACGCGGATGATGAGCACCTTTCACTAATGCTTTCATCTTGACACTTTCGGCATTCTTCACTAATGCCTTCAACCCAACATCTATGGAGAAAGGAAGAACTATCAACAAGAGAACCTTCGTTGTCTTGATGATAACAAAGCATGGCAACTCATGGACTTGAGCTTGCACGTCTTCAAGATGTGGTGATCTTTCCTTTAAGAGGAACCTACAAGATCACACAAAACAAAAGAGAAAAGCTACATAGATCTCTTGGATCCGAGGTTAGAGGTTAGAATACTTGGGGAAGTATGTGTGTAAAGGGATGCCTAGTAAGGAAGAAATGGCTCTCTATTTATAGAAAATTCTCTCTGTTTCCGGATCCCATTAATCCCTTCCACTTGGGATCCGGCTAGCACAAAGCTAGGGATCCGTGGAAAGCTCCTCTTTGCCCATGGGTATTTTTGGTTATGGGTCATGGGTCATGGGTTATGGGTTGATCCATGGTTTTCTTTCTAGATACAATGAACTTAGATAAGTTGTATATATAAAACCATGGGTTATGGTTCAATACCATTTGCTAGTTTCTACCCATTTTAGTATTTACATGTTTTTACCTTAATTTAGTATTTACATGCTTTTACCCATTTTAGTATACTTAGTTTAAGTATATGCTAACTCAATATGTAAACACTAGTTGTTGTACATATCTAAATCATAGAATCATTTATACTTGTTAACCCAATATGTAAACACTAGTTGTTGTACATATATATATCTAGATCATAAAATCACTTATACTTGTTTTAGTGTTTTATGTGAAAATGTGAATATGTTAGAAAACTATTAGTTCAAACCATTTACATATTTTATTTGTTTCGTTAATATGATTTTACTTTTGTTATCGACAAAACATTAGAAGATCGTAAAATATAAATAAACATTTTACGGCTTATTTGTATTAACAATCTCCCCTTTTGTTGATGACAAAACATAAAATTATTTTAAGGAAAAATCTAAAATTAGTAAAGTTTGAATTTGTAGTTTTACTTTCTTCTCCCCTTTTGTCGAAACAAAAGTGTTAAAGAAACTAACACAATTTTTATAAGAAAAAAATTGTAAAAATGTAAAGAGAGCAAGTGACGGAATGGTACTCCTCTTAACTCCCCTTGACGAGTCCATCCCTTTGAAAAGGCGTCAAGGACATAACGTAAAATAAACTAATTGTGTTTGCAATCAAGTTTGCAAATGGTTCGTCTAAGTGACGAGCGTGCTCCCCTTAGATATTGCAATGTTTGCAATGGGCGTCATGAAGTGTAACCCGAAAATTGGATTAAGTTTGCAAATGATTTTGCAATGTCGTTTGACACAAAGCTCCCCTAGCTTTATGGTGTCAATATTTTCATGTGTATTTTGAATAACTACAAAACAAAGGTTAGAAAAACAAGAGTATAGTGCATAATTTCACCGCAAAAGAGACTCAAGTTAGTAGAAATTTGTGCTTCGTACCACGGATCCACGGTTCCCTTCAAGGAGGATCCGTCTAGTTATCTGGAAGGGATCCGCTATCTGTTCTGGTTTCTTCAAAGATGAAGAAATATCAAGGGGTGCTATTGAAGAGAATGAGAAATATAACAAGCACAACACATATAATAATCATAGCATGTAAGTATTCATTCAATAAAACAAGATATACACAACCAAATCTCTAAAAACTAAGAGAATGAACTTTAGCCATATAAGTACTACTAATACTAATCTCATTTCGGGATTTAGAATGTGACAATGTGCTTAAATCTAGGGATGGGTGGACTTGTTGAATTGATCCAACTTTGCAAGAAGATGATTGAACATGAAATGTATCTCATTTCGTACTTCTTGAACAAGTCTTTGAGTTTTAGACAATTTGGGCAAATATTGTCTTGGTTTGGTGAAGGAGAAAGGATGTTTTGAGGGGCTCAATGTGTGTTTGAGGGTCTTCATATTGAGAAGTAGGGAGAGGTTCTAAAATGAGGGTGGTAATGGAACTTCTTCCATATGATCAAGGTTGTTCTTTGTCTCCCATGAAGGGCTAGTTGGTGTTGTAGGTGGTTCCGATTCAATGAAAAGGTTGGTGAATGGGAGGTTCTTGGTGATGAATGAAACAATGAGTATATGTTTGGATGCGGAAGAGGCTCATTCAATGAGTGTAGTCCATTCTCAATGAATGAAGGTTGTGATGGCTTGTTAGAACTATCCATGTTTGGTTTGGAACTAGATGACCCCTTTTCTAGTTGGAAAGATTTGATACTAATCCTTGCGGTTCTCTTAGCTTTTGTTGGATGGGTTTGATGAGGTGGGATTCTAGAGTCATTATCTCTAATGGGAGATGTTTCGATGGATGAAATTTCATGAATCATTTGGCCCTTTCTTTTGGATGATCCTATGTTTGAGGAGTTGTTGCTAAGAGCTTTAGTCATGGTGATGATGGTGCTAATGTGAGCTTCTAAATTCTGACTTTTTAATGCTAATTGAGGATGGTGCCCTAAACCTAAGATTGCTTAGTTTATAAAGAATAATTTGAATTTGGGAATTAAATTCTTGACCACTTAGAAGACTAAGCATGCTCTTGAGGTTTTGATCAGCTCTAGGTGAATAATTAATGTATGCTAAGAGTGGTTAGAGAACAAAAGGTGACATGGGTTTGAATATAGAAGGCGATTTATGCTCTCTACACCTACGGATCCCATGGATCCTCTCGATGAGGGATCCGTCAGTTAAAGACCGAGGATCCGGATATCGACATGTGTTCTAGGTGAAATCATTATGCTTTTGTAAGGTTAGTTATTAATGGATTTCGAGAGTTTAACTTAGTTTTGAAGTCTTTAGTCGTTGGATATCTCAAACCCTTAACCTTAACAAGTAATGGTGTTTAATGATGATTTTGGCCAAGAAAATTTGACTTTGGGTAGTCTAACTATATTTTGACCTTAAATTTGATTAAAAGGTGATTGAGATTAATTTGCTAAAAGTGAAAGATATACCTAACTAAGAGCTATCAAGAGTGATAGATAATGTGTGAGTGTTAGAGCGGAATTATGGTGAGTTTTGACTAGTGGAAGAAAATCAAAAATATTTCAAGGATGTATCCTAGATAGGTCTTGGATGAGTGAGATCTTCAACTATTTGAGAAAAACTTAGTTGGCTCTAGTATCTTATGTTTGACTAGTTGGAGATGATCTAATGGAATGTTTTGATGTACTCAAATCAGATTGTATATCGATACCACGGATCCCACGGTTCCTTCAGGAGGATCCGTCTCGTAAATCTTGGGATCCGCCTCTGCGGATCGAAGGCTTCCAGCAAATGTGCAATTTGCACTTCTTAGTAAATGCTTCTCTAGTTGTTTCTATGGAACTAAATGCAAGAACACAACTAATATAATTAATAATCAAAGTAGGAAGAACTAAAATTACTAAAATGAGTGACGACGACCACTCCAAGAGGTCGTAAAATCTCATTTTCCAAACATCCAAGTTAGGATGTTTAGTGCCAATGTATGGCAATACCTACATACTACAAGTAGTTTAAAGTGTTTACAAACCATTGTTTGAGATTGTTTAACATACACTAGATTCCTAAGGTCTTACCTTTCTTTTCCTCCTTCACTTCTTCACCCGTCCTCCACTTTTTATCGAACTATCTTCACTTTTTCTTCCTCAAGAAATTGGCGAAGCATTTGAAGACTCCCTTGGTTTGTTGCCATTCGGGTGATTCATTAGGGAAGTTTGGCAATTGGTTAATGTAGTCCAAGGGGTCAAGATCGATATTATCAAGTGGGTTGTTACTACTCCCTTCACCTCCACCTTATCCTTGCCTTTCCCTTTCGTCCGAGGAATCCGTGGGTGGGTGTGGCCTCTTGCCTTCCACCATAAACCTTGTTGTTCTACCCTCGGTTAATGGTACCATAACCTTATTGCAGAAGCTATGATCCAAGGATTGTGGAGAGGGATCTAATGCAAAGATGAATTTTGCGAGACGGGTTAGAAGCATTGCATATGGAAGCACCATCTTGTCCATGCTTCTTACACTTGCCATTCTTTTGATCATGTAGTAGGCAATGTTGAAGCGGGTCTCACCACAAGACAATAGATCATGAAGCTTAGACATGCGTTAGGGTGATCCTTGTTTCCCACTAGACACACCACATTCTCCCTTATCACATTTTCCCATTTTCTATATAATGCAAACATCTCAAAGCTCCATTTGAAAAGGATCCCTATAGATCACTTTTGACTTTCTAGTTACCCTTGAAGGAGAAGCTCTTGGAATAAACACGGTGTCCCTACCGTGGTTGCTTCCGGATTATTGTGTGATAAATGTCGTGATGATCAACCATAGAGTGTAGCTCCTTCAACGACCATTCATTTGAATACATACAAACACCATCGGATGGAACCCCTATTATTCTTCCAAACTCCTCAAGTGAAAGAGTGTACTCATGTCCATTAATGGTGAATTCAATTGAGATGGATCCATCATCATTTCTAATTATACCCATAGTCTTGTAGAACTCAAGCATAAAGACCGGGCAAATTTGCTCGTTTATATACAATAAAAAATCAAACCCAATAGTTTCAAATACTTCCCTTATGTCGGTATTTGCAAGGAATGATGGATCAACCACTCTACCTTCATGAAAGAGTCTCCTTTCAAGCAACTTAAAGACTTTCCTATCGTCCGGACTTAAGCCATTTTCCTATGATACATGGGTATGTAGTGGGCGTGTCTTGGTAATCTTGTTGCTTGTTGCTAGGCATGATGTTCCTAAACAATGTAACCACAATGTGGTGTTAATGGTGAATCGTAACCTAGAGGGTTTCATCACAATTTTGCTCTCATCATCTTTGTTGGGTTCAAGAAATGTGTTTAATTTGTATTAACAATGTTAAATCTTTGATTTAGATTATCTTAGAAAACAATGTGATTGACAAATTATGGAAAACCCATTTGAACCCAACTCTTAAAGATGAAGTAATTGTAATTCTAAGAATCAAGGAATTTAGATTAACAATGTAGTGAAGATTAAACTTACACACGTGACTGTTAGGCTTGAGAAAAATGATCAATTAGCTCCTATGAGCGATAATGAGTCCTTGTTCGTGAGTCTCGTGAAATGAGTGATGGTGAAACATCCACGGTGATCATTTTAGCTTATATTGTCTTCATTGCACGGATCCCGCAGATCCCTCTCATTTGGGATCCGTCTAGTATAAACTTAGGGATCCGGCATGACAGTAAAAGTCAGCTCAAGAAATTCCTTGATAACTTTGGTTTGGAAGTTCTAAGATACCTAGTGTTTTGGTGTTAATGTTCTAAAAACTTGTGGTTTGAGGTTTTGATGATTAAATGCTATTCCTATTAGACAAGGTTCCCTTTTTTAAGAATTAGTCGTGATTCTTGGGAAGCTTTTCAAACATTATAATAAAATCCCATTTTATTATAATATAAGAAGTTTCACATGGATATTTATTGATGTGCATGAGATGTCAATAAATCCTTTGTGGTGAATAATGATTGATGTTATCATATAACTAGAAATCATGATTATGAGTTGGTAATAAAGTCTACAAAACAAACTTGGAGAACACTAAATAGAAAATTACTATAAAAGAATAATTACTAGAATTATTACTACTAAGACATGTAATCAAGATACTAATAACAAATAAAGATAAGTATTTAAAGATCATACCTTTGCCAAATATTCTTTTAAGGAAAAGAAATATTTAGATGTTTCTTGGAATCTCCAGATTAATGTTGTAAGGATACTTAAACATTCTTTTTGCGAGAAGAACAATTTAGATGAATTCTTCATGATCTTTTTGGTAGTTCCAAATCCAAGTATGGATAATGCTTTAAAAAAAACGTTAGAGCATTCTATCATTGTCCAACAATAAACAATATATTGATTTTTTTTTTTTTAAATTATGACAAAAATAATCCTTCTTTGTAGTTTTCAAACATACATGGATCGTATCAAGTTTTTAAAGTACAACATACTCTAAGAAACTTGTAACGAAGCTCGATGCCAATTGTGGAAAACTATAAGGGGGTTGAATAGTTTACCAATTTAAAACTTCCTTTTAAATATTTAGATCGACTTATGTCAATCTATTTGGTTGTTTATGTTGGACGTTGATAGATAGATATATAAACATATAATGAAAGATAAAGAGTAAGAAGCACATCACCACGACACAAGTTATTTATAGTGGTTCGGCCACAAGGACACCTTCCTTGCCCTACTCCACTCCCGAGTCACCTACTCGAGAGTTCGTAAGCACTACACCAAATCTCCTTATGGCGGAGAAGCCTTCACAACGTCGCTTAACCTTTTTCCAAGACAAAGCTAAATACGAGTTCTTTCACACCAAGGCGAACCACACCTAACACTACGTCGCCTACCCTTTATACGGTGCTAGGCTAACCACCGAGTTCTTTCACACCTTAGGAGAACTAATCCTATCACAACGTCGCCTACCCTTTATTAGGTACTAGGCTAAGCACCTAGTTCCATTATGGAGGAACTACTACCCTTCACAACACAACACCTATTATCAAGGAGATCTACTCCTTGTTACAACACCATCAAGGATATCACCATCCTTGTGAATAAATAAACACTTATATGTATAACGATGCACCTCATCGATTATACGACCTAAGCATTCTTCCCAAATGCTACTTGATTTGATTCTTCGGCATCCTTCACTAATGCCTTTTGACACAACGCTTGGCACCCTTCACTAATGCCTTCGTCTTGATACCTTAAGCATTCTTCACTAATGCTTTGACGCGGATGATGAGCACCTTTCACTAATGCTTTCATCTTGACACTTTCGGCATTCTTCACTAATGCCTTCAACCCAACATCAATGGAGAAAGGAAGAACTATCAACAAGAGAACCTTCGTTGTCTTGATGATGACGAAGCATGGCAACTCATGGACTTGAGCTTGCGTCTTCAAGATGTGGTGATCTTTCTTTAAGAGGAACCTACAAGATCACACAAAACAAAAGAGAAAAGCTACATAGATCTCTTGGATCCGAGGTTGAGGGTTAGAATACTTGGGGAAGTATGTGTAAAGGGATGCCTAGTAAGGAAGAAATGGCTCTCTATTTATAGAGAAAATTCTCTCTGCTTTCCCGGATCCCACGGATCCTTCCACTGGGATCCGGCTAGCACAAAGCTAGGGATCCGTGGAAAGCTCCTCTTTGCCCATGGGTATTTTTGGTTATAGGTCATGGGTCATGGGTTATGGGTTATGGGTTGATCCATGGTTTTCTTTCTAGATACAATGAACTTAGATAAGTGGTATATATAAAACCATGGGTTATGGTTCAATACCATTTGCTAGTTTCTACCCATTTTAGTATTTACATGTTTTTACCTTATTTTAGTATTTACATGCTTTTACCCATTTTAGTATACTTAGTTTAAGTATATGCTAACTCAATATGTAAACACTAGTTGTTGTACATATCTAAATCATAGAATCATTTATACTTGTTAACCCAATATGTAAACACTAGTTGTTGTACATATATATATCTAGATCATAAAATCACTTATACTTGTTTTAGTGTTTTATGTGAAAATGTGAATATGTTAGAAAACTATTAGTTCAAACCATTTACATATTTTATTTGTTTCGTTAATATGATTTTACTTTTGTTATCGACAAAACATTAGAAGATCGTAAAATATAAATAAACGTTTTTACGGCTTATTTGTATTAACAGGTTGGTTGTTCAATTTATTCCTTTCACTCATATCTACGCATAACCGGTCATAAGCATATCGTGTGTGTATGTTTGGTTTATTGTTCAATCGCCTTTATCTCTTTCTATTAAGCTTGTGTTGTAAAACTAGTGACCTAACAGTGGTATCAATCGCCAAATACTTGGGTGAACCCTTTTGTTTTGAAGTTTTGTTTTCGTTCTACGCGTAAGCGTGGTCATAACTTTGGCTTGCTTAAAACTCGTTTTTACACTTTTAATCCAAGATTCTTGTACTTTCAACGTTTAAGGTGTTAAAATACTTGTTTTTGGCAAAAGTTTCAAACTTTACGCGTGGATCTAAGTTTTAAGCTTGTTTTGAAGCGAGGGTGTAAACCTACGCGTAACCGTTTTGAGAGCTTTGGATCATCAAGTTTCACACTTTTGTGTCATTTTGGTGTTATTGAAGCTATTTCATCATACAAAACGGTTTAGAAACATCATTGGGAAAAATCATTTTACGAGTAATCTTACGCGTATCAAAACCCTAATATTACGCGTAAGTTATTCCTTGGATTGATCTTCGTTTTCGTGGTTTACTCCGTGTTTTCTTGCTTGGATAAGCCTGAAAATACGTCGACTTTGGATATCTTTTGCCGTGATAGTGTAAAAGATCATTTGGGCAAAACCCTAAACTTACGCATAAGCATAAAGCTTACGCGTAGAAATCCCACGCATAAGATTCATCTTACGCCTAAGCCTAGTCTTACGCATAGGTAATCCTACGCCTAACTTTGTGTCTACGCCTAACTTTAGAGTCTTTTCCCTACTTACGCGTAAGCTAAATCTACGCGTAACTCTTGATTGTTACGCGTAACTTTGGTGTTTTTACGCATAAGTGCTACTTGGATTATTGTGATTTCTACGCCTAAGGACACTACATCAACTAAGGTTCATTCGACTACAAAGATCCATTTTATAACACAAGTTTTTCAACATGTCACAACCACCATACTCTAACTATTTCCCTTACACTTATTCTCAACGACAACAACAACTAAGTCCACAACATCAACAATGGAATCAACAACAAGCAGTTTATCAACAACAATTTAATCAACAACATACTCCACAACTTGGTGCAATTCCACCACCTCAAATGGTTCAAACACCGCCAAGTCTTCAAGTTCAACCCTACACAAATGAATTCAATCAACATCCATCAAGGAACACTATGAAGGAACCCACGTGGTTTGAAAAGATGTGTGAAGCTTTAAGCATCCAACAATCAATTCATGAGGCTGGATCACTTGATAGACCTCCAATGCTCACTCCAGGAAACTACGATCAATGGGTGATAAGGTTCTTTAGGTTTTGTGATCGAAGAATCCACATGGAAAGTTCTTAAAGAAGGTTATCTTGGAAGGTCCATTTGAGATGCCTAATGTCATTGTACCGGAGATCCTAATGCTAATCCACCAAGAGATGAACAATCAAACATTGCTCTTGTTGCAGGACTTGAATCCGTAAGAACTTCTACACTATGAAGTCGATGAGCTTGCAATGCAATATATCCTTCTAGGATTACCAAACCCAATTCTTCAAGTGTTGATGCTCAAAAGATCGCAAAGAAAATGTGGGAACATATTCATCTACTTATGGAAGGATCTGCACTCAATCGGGAAGATATGGAATCCAAAATTTACTTGGCTTATGAACACTTCATGATTAAACACGAGAGACACTAGAGTCTTATCATCATCGATTTTCAGACATCATCAATGATTTGGATAAACACAACATCATCATGCCAAGAATTGCAGATAATACTAAGTTCCTGAGTTGTCTAGGTCCTGAATGGGAGAAGTATGTAATTTTTCTCCGTCAAGCGAAGAACATGCATCATTCTACATATGGATTGTTGTACGATTACTTGAAGCCTCATGAAAAGGAAGTTGATAGGAAAGGATTCTCCGTGCTCAAATTGCTTCAACGACTAATCCGGAAAATCAACAACTTGCCTTGTATGCTCAAAAGCAGTTATCCTCCTCAACAAGCAACTCAACCAAGCGCCTCGGTCACACCAAACGATCAATCACAACAACCTCAACAAAATCAATTGGTTCCTTACAACAACAACAATGATCAAGCACTTCATAGTCAAACTAATGAGGAATCCGATCCGCTCGAATCATTGCAACAAGGATTTGTTATGATTGCTAATGCTTTTAGCCGTTATACCAACAAATCCAACAATCGTATTCGTTCCTCATCTAATACACGAAATCGGTGTTGTGAATAATGGACGAGTTGAAGTTCGTAATCGTGGTTATGGTCGTCCGATGGGAGGTGGTCAAGGGTTTAATGCTATGGGTAGGAATAACAACAGAGCTCAAGTGGTGGAACAGAAATGCTCGAGAATGGGTTGAATGGTCTTGATGCTACAAGCGCAATGAGAAGGGACACTGGCGAATGCATGCCCAAAGCCGATGACTAAAGGCGGTGCTTATTTCAAAGAGGCTCTTCTTTTGGCTCTTAAGGATGAAGTGGTGGAACTCTCACAAACAAAAACGAGTTTTATGGAAAATGCACTCGGATGATGATATGGAGGACTTGCAGCCAATGCATTTATTATGTTGATGGCTAATATGCATGAGTTACACATGAGTGACACAGCCCAGTGTATGACAACGATGGCTTGTCTCAGTACCGAACAAACCATATTTATCATCGATCTAATATCTCCACCAACATACGCAACCGCAAGGCTCAGAGTGTTCAAAATGAGTCATTTACATCTCATTCCGACGATTTTCAATTAGACCCGTAGTTACATTTGACGATCAAGATGACCTTATGGTTTCCTTTGACAATCAAATTGACTCCGTGGTTATACTTGAGGATCTAAATAATGATCATGTGGTGACTTAGTTGAACAAGCCGAACTTTGCCTCATCCGATCTTGCTCTTTTACATAAAGACCAACAATCCCAAATTGAAGAATGTTGTGCATTAAATCGAGACCTTAAAAGTAAAATGCATGTTAACCAAGGATTTTGAATGTTTACAAAAGAAACTCAACTTTTCAAAACTCAAGAAAAGCGTGAAAAAGGTTTTGAGCGACCTTTACTAAATCTCATCAAAACAAAAATACTTAGAGACAGATCGTGATCTAGCAGCTTGAAGAATGCTTTGTTGTATGAGATAGAACAATCGAAACATGAACATAAAAAGCAAATTAACGCCTCACCTTGGAAAATCAAAAAGCTAAGGTCGAGTTGTTAACTTGTCAAAAGCAGTTCTCTGCATACAAAAGCATTCAACGAAACGAATAGATGATCATCTTGAAGAAATTATCGACTTGCAAAACAAACTTAAAGAGTTTAAAAATGTTGTTTACAAACATGGTGAGTCAAGAATCGCTATTGAAAAATTTACTTTAAAACCCAATCCAAATGGATATGGATGAATCTTGCAGACACAAACCTAAGCTTTCAACCAAAGCATTCAAACCAAATCACGAAGTTTCAAAAGATATAAAATTGATAATTACATTATGAGTGTTGTTGAATATCATCGTCAAGAGGAATTAGATGCGTAAGACGAGTCGATCAAAATTAAAAGCGTTGTTTACAACAAACCTTTAATTATTCAAAACCGGTCACTTTCGTCACACCAACGGATTCTTCTAACACACCAAGGGTTATCATAAAACGCGTCGAGTCTTCTAATGTTAATCCCCAACCGATTATGCACAAATTTATGGTCCTTTACCTTCTATTAGTGAAGTAAACTCAAAACACGAAAATCGAAAAATTCTTAGATATTTTGACATTTTCATGGTCGACCTCAAAACTTTACAACATGAGATAGAATATCATTCGAAATCAAAGTTCAACATTTTCAATCGCCTCTGCGCGAGAACAAAGAGACATTTTCGGAAAAATCTTTTACCAAATGTTAAAATTTGAAAAATTGTGCATTGTCTTGGGAACGGGACTTTCATAAGGAACTTGGAGTGATGAAGGTCGTTTTAGAAAATAGAAACATCTATTTCTAATACTAAACGTAAAAAGAAAATGTTAAGAAAAGATGTTGATCGACTCTTGAATGATGTTATCTGTCTTGATATCCATAATGTTGTGTTATTGAATTACGTGTCATATGCATCCGATTATATCTCTGACATCTTGTTGACCACGTGGTAGCTGTGAGAATTATGATAATGTACATCGATCGAGTCTTTAAAAGCGAAAATGAACGATTGATTCACGAACTTTCCAATGCAAAACGTCGTCTTAATTGGTGTCAAAAGATATTCACAATCAACAACTTGTTTTTCAAAACAAAGTCGCTCGATTGCATGCCAAATCTTTGATCCAAAATTTGAGAAACCGGATGATCAAAACGTGTCTTTAAAATGTAAAATCTCAAAATATAAACAAGAACTTGTAAAAGTTAAACAGAATATGGCGTCATATTTGATTTACTCAATAAGACTCGTCATGATGCATCAAACGAACTTGATCACTATCTTGCACACACTAGAGAAGTCATGAATTTTTTTGGAAATATTCGATTCGAAAATCAAGATTTGATTCACACTATCTTTAAGTTAAGAGAAATGTTAGGAAAGTATGAACTACTTCCGCCTACAAGTGATTAAGAGAATAGCACCGGTAACACTTAGTAATCGTGAACCTAGAATGCCTCGCCAAATCACAAGTTGCTAACGTGCTTCCTTATCTTGAAACAGAATAGTTGCGTCTTTTCCAAACGTCCGCACTTCACGACCTAGGAGCACTCAATCGAAGAATAGGAAGTTACGACCTAAGAAAAGATCAATAAGGAATGCTAAAGTAGAAGAACACCCTAGGACTATGAATAAGACTCACGTTGCTTCCACTATAGACATTGCGTCTGCAAATGTAATAGAAATAGTGATGTAACGAATGCTAAACCTTTAAGTACTTTTGATATTCGATCGATGCACTTTGTGATATTTGTCGTCAAAGTATGAATTCGATTGTCATGACAAATGTGTTGCTAAAGCTATAATCTCGTTTATGAAATCCTAAGAATCGGAATACCTCTAGGCTCACTAATCATTCTAAGTCGTGCTTGGTAGACCGCCTTCTTTAGATTCTAAGGCAAGCATTGTTGTCCCTCGTAGCTCGGTTTCACCTCCTAAGAATGTAGTACCACCTAGTGCATTCACTAAGACTTAAGCAAATAGTAGTTATAGATGGCGAAATGGATATATAACACACTAGGATTTAAATGGATGCCTAAAGTTATTGATGTGTGTATGTCTACTATCATCGTCAGAACCCTCTAACATTTCGGGTTCCACATCTACTTCTATTCCATCCGTGTCGTGCATGTGTAATGCACGGTGATCTGAGATCATTCTCGGATTGTTGATAGCAGATGTTCCCGACACATGACAGCAATCTTAAAGCTGTTATCAAACTTTATTGCAAAGTTCATTGCTTTGTCGATTCGGGAATGATCACTGCGACTATCATGGGCTACGGAGACTATATCAATGGGAACATTGAAATTAGCAGGGTTTACTATGCGGAAGGCCTCGGTCACAATCTGCTTTCGATGGGTCGGTTTATGATGGAGATTTGGAGGTTGCTTTCCGGGAGAAAACTTGTTTCATTCGTGATCTACAAGGAAATGATCTTATGTCCTGGCTATGGCACCGTCGTCTCTCACATCTAAACTTTCAAACCATCACCAACCTTGCTTGACACAAACTAGTTGAAGGACTCCCACGATTTCGGTATTCAAAAGATCACCTTTGCTCAGCTTGTGAACAAGGGAAAAGCACTCGAACTCATTTTCCTTCAAAGGTGGAACACAGCTCTCAGCATGTGCTTCATCTTCTTCACATGGATTTGTGTGGCCCGATGCGCGTGCAAACGATCAATGGCAAACGCTACATCTTAGTAATTGTTGATGACTACTCACGATGGACTTGGGTCTACTTTCTTCAAGCAAAGACCAAGCTCCACAGATGATCATCACCTTTTCACCAAAATACGAGTTCGACTCAAAACACCGTCGGACAAATAAGAAGACAAAGGAACCGAATTTGTTAACCAAACCCTTCGTGACTTTTATGAGAAAGTGGGAATTGACATCAAACATCTATTGCACGTACACCGAACAAAACGGAGTTGTTGAAAGACGAAACCGAACGTTAGTGGAAGATGCAAGAACAATGTTAATCAATGCTAAACTTCCAGATTACTTATGGGTCAAGTGTATCTATTGCATGCTACACTCAAAACCGTTCTATGATTACTAAACGCCACAACAAAACACCGTTTGAGCTTCTCCACAACCATAAACCGAATCTCAAACACTTTCATGTATTTGGATCCCTTTGCTATCCGAATAATGATCGTGATGATTTTGAAAGCTCAAAGCCAAAGTCGACATTGGAGTCTTCATTAGATATTGTGAGAATTCTAAAGGTTACCGGATCCGGAATCGTCAGTACAAAACAAAGTTATGGAAACGATTCATGCTCATTTTGATGAACTTACGGAGATGGCTTACGAGTATAATGACTTGGAACCCGGTCATAACCGCTTAAACTTTCCTCAACCCCATCATCACCGAACAAAGCCCCCACTTACTCGTCAACAAATGGAAAGGTTATTTACTCCACTGTTCGGTGGCGATATTGATGAACGTGGTCCGGTGTATCCGTTGTTTCGATGCTCAACCCGATAATACTCTTATACCGATACACCGCTACAACAACTCATTGTTGAAGAAGCACCACCGATTGACTCCACCACAACAGTTGAACAAACCGCTTCCAACAATGATGAAACGGTGATGATATTCGAATGAAGTACCCCACTGCGATTTTGATCCAAATGCGTTCTTTAACCCGTTTGCTAATGACATCGTTGCACGATGTCGCAGAATCATCAACAAACCATTTGAATCCTCATAATCGCACAATGTATACCAACATCAACCCTCTACACATCGATGGACAAAAGACCATCCTCGGCAAACATTATTGGCAACCCTAATCAACCTGTCGTTACGAGACAACGTCTTCACACGATGGTGAACATTGCATTTATGCACTCACCGTCGCTAATCGAGCCTAAAACATTAAAGACGCAATGACAAAAGACAACTGGATCGAATCCATGCAAGAAGAACTCAACCAAGTTAAACGTCTTGAAGTATGGAGGCGGTTGAAAGACCAACAGGGTCTCGTCATTGGTCTCAAATGGATTTGAAAAAACAAATTGGATCTTTGAAGGGAACGTCATCGAAACAAGTCACGTTTAGTTGCTAAGGGTTATCGTCGGGAAGAGGAATAGACTTTGAAGAATCTTTGCTTGTTGCTCGTCTTGAGGTCGTTCGGATATTTCTCGCGTTCGCGGCTCATATGAATATGACGGTCTATCGGATGGATGTCAAAACTGCGTTTCTCAATGGACAACCGAAAAAGCGGTTTATGTCACCAACCGAAGGATTCGTTGATCCCGAGTTCGGAACCATGTCTACAAACCGAACAAAGCTCTTACGGTCTCAAACAAGCTCCTCGGGCATGGTACGATAAGCTATCATCTTTCTCATTGCTAATAATTCACCAAACGTTCGGTCGACCCTACTCTTTTTATACAATATCACGGGCACATATCTTAATTGTTCAAATTTACGTGGATGACATCATTTTGGGTCTACACATAAAAAGTACTCAATCGCTTTTGCAAAACTAATGAAGAAAAATTTTGAAATGTCCATTATGGGTGAACTTACGTTCTTTCTAGGATCGCAAGTTCATCAATCACCCCGTGGTATTTTCTTGAGTCATCCAAATATGCCCTTGAATTGTTAAACAAATTTGGAATGAAAACACATGACACTTATGCCACACCAATGACTCATACCAAGAAGCTAGACGCCGATTTAAATGGGAAACTAGTGACCTACAAAATACCATAGTATTATTGGGTCTCTAATGTACCTAACAACTAGCGAGCCCGACATTGTCTTTGCCGTTTATCTACGCTCCGTTATCGATCAAGACCAATCGAAACCCACCTCTCGAGGCTAAAAGAATCCTTCGATACATCAAGGGAAACATTAACTTAGGGATCGGTATCCGAAGGATTTCGGTTTTGAACTAATCGCCTTTTCGAGATGCCGATCACGCATGATGTTTAGATTCACGAAAAAGTACTTCAAGAGCACTACAATTTCTTGGTGATAAATTGGTGTCTTGGCAATCAAAGCGAGGATTGTACATCGTTGTCATCAACCAAGCGAGAATATGTAGCCATGTCGGCGTGTTGTGCTCAAGTCATCCGGATGAGAACACAACTCAAAGACTATGGTTACGTATTTGACGAGAATCCCGATGTCTGCGACAATCGGTGCCATTGCGATCTCGTGCAACTCGGTTCAAGACTCGAAATCAAAGCACATCGATCTTCGCTATCATTTCATCAAGGACCATGTGGAGCAGTGCAGTTGAATTATACTGTGGGTACAGAATACCAATTGGCGGATCTTCTCACCAAAGCTTTGCCTCCCGCTAGGTTTAATGAGTTGGTCCACCGGATTGGTATGAGGTGTTTGACTCAAGAGGAATTGGATGACCTCTAAAGCAGTCTTAAAAACACATCAAACACGAAAATATCTTTTGTAAATAATTTTCAAAAACAAAATACAAAAATATAAAACCCGATAAAACAACAAAAATATTCTTCTAATCTAATTTTCTTTCAACATGGCATGTACATTTCTTCCGTCAACACTATAATCTTTCTAAATTCGGTATTTTTCCGATCAAGTGTTGAGGGGAGAAAATTAATACCAAACTGTTTCAAAGTACTTGCATGTTATTCTATACCGGTTGTTTCTTTTATCAATGATGGTAAATTTTCTGGTTCATTAACACTCCTCGGACTAAAATTTATAACCTTTCATCATTTTCTTAAGTCGAGGGGGAGTGTCGTCAAAGTTAGTTCCTAAAATCTTTTGTTTGGTAACCAAAATGGAAGTTAAAAGGCTTTGTATGAAAATGGAAAAGGTGGAGGGACCAAAACTGTCAAAATGTTAAAGTTACTTTTAATAAAAACACCTTCCACCTAACTTTTCCATCACATTTATTACTCCTAACCAACATAATCTACGCATATAATTTGTTCAACAAATCCGAAGTTTTGATCATCAATCTGTAAGTGTTTTTGCGTTGATAACACGTTTTTAAACATTGGTTTGGATTTTCTAACGAATCCAACGGTTAAATTTATGTTTATGGTTGATTTTGTGTTATACGCATACGCGTAAGAACACATGATCATACTTACGTGTTTGAGGTTAAGATAAATGGGTCAAAACGTTTCTTTAACATCAAGGATACTATGCTTATCCTCAAATTCCACCCAGAAACACGAATTGATGGTTTTTCAAAATTAGGGTTCTTGAGTCGATTTGGGCGTTTTCAAATGTGATTGTTTT
Organism: Chrysanthemum lavandulifolium; assembly: GCA_022545495.1. Taxonomy (NCBI): domain Eukaryota; kingdom Viridiplantae; phylum Streptophyta; class Magnoliopsida; order Asterales; family Asteraceae; genus Chrysanthemum; species Chrysanthemum lavandulifolium. The sequence goes on along the minus strand of CM040244.1, from coordinate 178,045,425 downwards.
GGTCAAAAGATTGTTGTGTGATGTTTATATCATGTTGAATTAAATGATTTCGAGCCCTATAACAACCCGAAACACTAATTGAATAAAAATTGGAATTTAGGGTTTAATGTTCTTAGGTTTGGGTATTTTTGATTCACCGCATGTTGGATGTTAAAACTTGGTTATTAGACTCTCACAACACCTAAGACCTACCAAAAACGTTTGGTGCAATTTCCATGGCTAGAACGTTATCGTAATTCTTGAACTATTAGGGTTTTAGGCTTACGCGTAAGGTTTTCACGCGAATCGTTTAATATGCTTTCATGCTATGATCATTTTAAAATGAATATATATGTTAAGATTGATGATATTATGATTTTATTTTAGGCTTGCTACGCTTAAAACTCGAATCAAGGTCTTTGTAACTCTACGCATAAGGATCACCTTACGCGTAGAAAGTTATCGTAAGAGAAATTTTAGCGTAAGCATTGCGCGTAAGGGTCTACAATGGGACTACGCGTATCCCGTGAAGGATATGCGTAACAATGACTCTCGCATAAGGTTTACTCTCACGAGTAATCCTTACGCGTAAGGTTTTTATACGCCACGCGTAAGCTCTACGAATAAGGTTCACTTTTTCCCACGCTGTAATATTTCTTACGCGTAAGTAAGGATCCCACGCATAAGCTTGCGTCTCACGCGTATACTTCTCTGTTTACACATAAGCTACTATTCCTACGCATAAGCCTTGATCAAACCTTCGTTATGAATTGTTACGGCGTGCAAACTTGTAAATAAATGAATCATAACGTCACGAAACCAATAATGTCACTAATAAACTTAATCGTTTAATATGTTGTGTTAAATAAGTGATAACATAAACTTTAAAACTTAAAGTTAACTAACTCATGAAACTTATCACGACGACATTGGACTATTGAACAAACAAGTGACTTTGGAATCGTAACAATCTTTGACACTGTATATTCAATAATTAGACAATAAAAATCTTTTGTTGACTAACATTATGTCTTCGATATGTTGGTTACATTGGCTAATGTTATTTCGATCACGACATGGTCGCTCAAATGAATGTGGATGCACCGAAGTTCTCACAATTGTTGATATCTTCCTAATGGCTATCCGAGAAAGATTGGAAAGAACAACCTTAGGGTTGACTTTGAAACCCTCACATGCTCGTAATCTTCTTGTCTCATTCTTTGTGGATATTCTTAAGAATCATCCCTACCATAACATGCTCTCACACTCGCTACTGAGATGGGAGATCTACATTCAACAATTACCGAATTCAATGCAAAGGATCAAGGGTCAAAGTGCGATGACGGTGACTATCAATCACAAACAAGTCACCATCACTCATGCGGACTTACTGGTCTGTTCTTCTCATTCCGTAAATCGTGCCAACCGACTTCTATGCCACACCCATCGAGAGGCAGTTCTTCAATTCTTGATTGATATTGGCTATGATGAAGCTTGTGAATTATCTCTAAGCATTCTCATGTGGAGCTTAAGAACATTCCTCAACCGTGGAGAACCCTCTACATCATCATCACCAAATCGGGTCTCGGTCGTGGCGGTGGCTATGAGCATCCCAAACTCATGGGCGCAAATCTTCCGGTCATTAATCAACAAGAAGGACATCAAGTTGAAGCTCGATATGGGATGACATGATGACATTTCTCAAAAGCTTGGCTCAAAGATTCCCTATGTCGGATACACAAAACTGCTGATCCGAGAGCACTTGGACTTCATCCCGATATCCCCAAGAGGCTCAATGACCCCGACAATCATGACATGTTGACCGAGCCTATCCTATCTGTTAGAATCAAGGAATCGTCAACAAAGAAGCAGTGTTGTGTTACACGATCACCCTCGACCGACGAAATCAAGAAGCTTGAAATGTACAAAAGGTATCGGGTAGCGAAGAGAAGGCAAAGTTGGTCATCTCGATGAAAATCCTTTTGAACTCCTACTCGGAGAACCGTAAGAGGAAGTCTTTGGAAGTGCGATAAGCACAGTGAGTCAAAGGAAGGTCCCAAAGAGAAACCTACTCCAAAGAAGAAAGTTCCCTCTCGTGAAGTTGTTCCTATTCCTACACCGAACCACCAAGAAAGCTCTTGGACGAAAGCTCTAAAGATACACAATCGATGAGGAGGTCCACTACTCGAATCTGCAACCAAACCACCTCCTCAAGTGCAAAACCTCCTAGTCCTCCGGTGACCTAGGAAAGGGAAGACTCTGACTTGTGCCATATGAAGAAAGCTTTGAAAGTGATGAAGAGCAACTAGATAAATCCTCTGGGAAGAAGTTTAAAATTGTTAGACACCTTCAAAAGGCTAAAGAATTTGAATAAGATCAAATCGTGGCCCGGAGGGTCGAGTGGTGGTGTCCACTCTTCACCGATCCCGATGCGGTTAATCGACCCGATAAAGGGGACTGGTGCCACCACTCTTGTGCAACAAACAAAAGCTTGTGGAGGAGTCTCACGATTATAACATTGAGGAACCGAAAAGGATAAGGCGAGAAAGAAAAGGCGATGAAGAAGCTCGAGCTCGAGACGGAAGAAAAAGCTAAATCTGGACAAGATAACGAAGAGAATTATGATGATTATCTTCTCAACGATCCAATTCGTTCCAAGGAGGATACTTCGCACCTCCAAAGGACCCCGAGCCTCCTCATGTCTCCTCATCATCGATTCATCATCTCACTCTTCACCACCACCATCTAAAAGATCAACCAAATCAACATCCAAATCGGTGAAGAAGCCAACTCGATCTTGGATTTATCATCCTCATAAAAGAATTGGGAATGTTGTCAAACAAGTCGAAAGAAAGACATGCTCTACGGAAGATGAATTTCTACCGATCGATCTGATATATTCATGATGATATCGACAAGATGCAAGTTGAAAGGAAGTATGTCCGAAGCTCATGAAAGATGATCTTCAAGGAAAATGGACGAAATGATCAAAGGTTACACTCACAATTACCTTCTTGACTTTGTTCCTAAAGTTACAAAGGAGTTATTCACCAAACAACTCTATCCGAATCTACTTAATCCGCCAAGCGGACTATGAAATCAACACCAATGCACGTGAGCATCAATCCTGTTGATCCCATAATCTTTTCGAGATCTTTGAATTAGTTGATCGATTGGTAGCTCAACCGTCCAAACGATCGCAACACTTGCCTCGCACGAAGGTAAATTGCTTGAAGCATTGCTAGAATATCAATTAAAATCAACATGTAGAAGAAGTGAAGGTCAAGCGTCCAAGAGGCGATGATGACAAGGATAAGGATAAAGACAACGAGCCCAAACGATCAAGAAGTCCGGTGAATCATCTTCTATGCAACCTCCACCCCAACGGACTCCAAGACAACAAAGGTCTCCTCCTCGGTCTTCTCTTGAAAACCTCGGGATTACGAGTTACCACCGAGACTCGAAAACCGGTGATCACTTTGAGTATCTGGTGGTGACGATGAGGAAGTCCGTGAGCCCCTACAACAACCCACCTCTCCCAAACAAGTTTAGAAACCGAAAACCTCATCTAGGTCTAAACAAAAGAAGAAGAAGGCGCCCATGGTTTGACTTCGTATCATGGCTAGATGACGATAAAGCAGAGGAATTTGAATGGTTCTCTACATTTGTTAACTCAACTCCCTACCCCGTGAAGGTCAAGATCGGTGAGCGGTAATACATTGGAGCACGCTAAGATCTTGTAAGAAAAATTCCGAGTAAAGAAGATGACGAAATCGAGTTGAGGCGAATTAAGAATGAAGCTTTTCAACCGCTAAAAGATTGTTCGGAAAGTGCCATCGAGGTCGAATATCACCTTGAAAACATTGCTCGAGCTATGTCTAACAACATGGATTGGCTCAACCCGTAGCAAACATCGACTTCACCAAACGTGATAACCCTCCATATTACACCGATCGGTCTAAACCTCTACCAACAATTGGCCAACCAGATGAACCTAGGATTCCATTCGGATATTTCTTCAACAAAGACTTGGAATTTCTTCTACACGGTGGCGATGGCTCAAGGAAATACGCTACATCTTTGACACTTCCATTCCCAAAGACCATATACTCAAAGCGCATAGCTATCGAGGAAAGAGCTAATCACTTGTTCTCCAACAAAGTGGAAGCATACGACCGAGATACAATGTATGGGATTCATCATTGGCCGAGCAGAAGAATCTACTACGAGTCGCCGGTTTAGAAGTCTCAACATACGGTGTTCGATTACTAAGGATATCGTTCCCATCAAACACGTTGATCTTTCTACCAAATGGGACTACACTTTCTCAAGAAGATTGTGGTCAAAAGGCAAGATGAGCGGGATTATGCATTCTCTGAAGGCGACTTTGAGAATTTGTCTATCAACGACATTGAAGACATGTACCTTGCCAAAGTATGTGGTCGCATGAGGCAATTTTCAAGCAAGTACAACGAATTCATCAAGTCATTGCTCATCTTCATCAGACGCATAGTCATCAAAGAACGTGTAGAAGATCTCTAGCTCGCAGATTGAATCATATCGGACCGTGTCAACTTCACTCCACCATAGTTTGATCTTCCCGACATCAACCGACTCTCACAATATACACTCATCGACCAAACCATTCGGTCGTTCATCGTAGTGAACTTCAACGAAATTGCTTAATGGCGTGTAGTGATCTTCACAAGTTTGGGGATCATACTTTGAAGATGGTTAGGGACGGATTGGCTTATAGGTTGAAGGATATCGTCAAAAGATTGGGTCTCCTAAGCGATGGAATTCTCGGGATCGAAGGGATGTGAGGAGGATCATCAAAATGATTGATGAAAGGTTGTATAGAAGGGATCGGTTCGAATATTAGAAAGCTTTGTTGGTGGTCGACCCAGATTAACATCACCGGCTATCAACGCCTGCTCGCACTCTGGCAACATCACCGGTCTTCTGGTACCCTTGAAGCGCTTCTTTCATTATAAATTTGGATGTGTGATTATATATGTCAATGGCTTATGCACACATAACGTTGTACAACCCGTAATTGTCAAGAAAGGACCACGTAGTGTACGCCTGATTGCCACAATCCTTATAAAAGGAGCGAAAGCTTCTTATTTTTGAGTAAAACCTATCAAACCTTTCATCTTTCAAGGTTTTGCTCAAAAGAACAAGTACTTCCCATATGATTTTCCAAACCTCAACCGTTTATATCACTTGTTGAGGGGAGTATTTGAATTAAAACTTTATTCACAAATTGTTCATAGTGGTCATCTTCCCGCAACACTCGAAATGGTCATATTTATTCTCAACTTTTCAAAAATAACATTTATATATGCCATTTTTTAGGGGGAGAAAATTTTGTGATAAGAAATATGTTGTGTAAATGCAAATGAATCTTTGTGTAATAGACTTAACCAACGAATTGATGGTACTAAACTGTTAGTAACTAAAAAAGACTTGTCCGGGACGGGTAATAATTTCAAGCTAGTTCGCTAGTAATGTAAACGTGTCTCGCAAAGGACTTGTCCAAGTAGAAAGTACCACTCGAGAAACTCTTGGTACACATGAACTCTGACGGGTATGACAACCTTTCGAGGATTGTCTACACCTTCAAGGTAGTTATTAGAGCTAGTTGTCACCTAAAAGTGTCAATGTAACTCTTTAACTATGCAACGTAACCGTGTCTCATGGGGATTGTCTATCTTGAGTTGATCAATTCATAAAGTGCGCGCTCTTTCCTCACTGTGCGATTTCTATAAAACTCTTAAGCACATGTGGAGGGGAGTATTTCGAAAATCTAAAACTCTTGAAGTGTTCAAACATGTTTTCATTCACAAACACTTTGAGAGATTTTCATGAAAATGGTTTTATGGCAATGGAGTTATAAGGAGATTAAGGTTAGGAATAACCGTCCTATGATCCTTGATAGGAGGGATCTACCCAAGGACATCAAAAATAGTTAGTACTTAGAAGTCCTTAGGTACGATTATAAAAGGAGAAATGAGAATCGGAGAAAGAAGGAGTTGAAGAATTAAAAGAAATGCAAAGAAAGGGTGAAAAGAAATAGTCCTCCAAATTATTCAACTTAGGCGGATAAGGGTTCAATTCATATACTCTTGGTTGTCACTTAGTGGCCGGTATTGAAGATTAAAAGTCGTCATGGACCCAGTGACGCATGCACTATACCTTCTTAGCCACTCAAGTTTCTCTCAAAAGAAGCTTGTTTCATTCTCACAGGAACCCTACGTAAACTATTGGATTTCTCTTAGAGATCATTTGGTATTGAAGAAGGAGACCTCTCCCTAGTCTCCGCTCGGGAAAACCAAAACGCACTATTGAGTCTAGAGCCACGAGATTCATCAAATGATCTATTAGGTACACTTGACATTTCATCACTTGATGTTCAACAATAAGAACATCGGTGGTACGTTATCGAGTCCTTCACGGATCTTAGCAAACTGTCGAGAACATTTATGAGAGGTTCACATCCGTGATCCTCGGTGATTGAATGGAAACCCCGCTAGGTCAATATCAAACGACCACAGCAGTCACTTCGGTAACTCCCCGTGGATTACGCTTAGTGTGTCTCAAACGGTCTGATCGTGAGGTGATGCTTGGTGTACCTCGGCGACTCATCCGAATCTGTAGGTGTACTTGCACATCGCGTTATCTCACTTGTGGGACTCCGGTTCGAGAACGGCCTTTGTAAGAATTAGAGTTGTGTTTTCACACTATGTTGTTAACACTCTCGACGTTCAAACTTGTAAGTCTTGGAATCCGCTTATTACTAACCATTTTCATGTTTTCTTCTTATGGAAGCTCGGGGCGGGATGATCGCAGATTCTTCTCATGCTCACGCCAACATCATCACTAATGGAAGTTCTATCTAAAAGCAACACAATGATCGAATGATTCTTCGTCAAATCAAAGAATCTACAAAGTTAAGGACTTAAAGAACTTCATCGATCTTGAATTCCAACGTCAAAGAGCGTGTGAGCATGTTGAAGAATGACGTGGAGACACCGCATAGCAACAAGCGAGACTTGATGCGAACAACAACATACTATCACTTTCATCACAAAGAACATTGATCAAAGAACAAAGTTAAAGATGACGTCAAAGCATAACTGTTCAAAGAAAACTATCTCTCTACACTCGGGAGATTGTTCAAATCAAGGAAATTCTTCTCACAAGAAAGAAGAATGTCAGAGGACGTCAAACCTACTATTACATCAACGCCTTCACCGTTTTTTATCACCAACACTTGAGGGGGAGATTGTTGGAATCACTCCTAAACCTTAATTCAAGTGTTAGTTACTTATATGTAATAGGTAGCTTATTATGGCCTTTATGTTTGTTTAAGGTCTAGCTTATGTAGAAGGCCCATAAGCTTAGGCCCATGTCCAATAAGGAAAAGGGAAGGATTGGGAGTGTTGCCCTAGCTCCTTGCCTATAAATAGTCTTGTATAACCCTCACTTGAGGGTTGGTTGTTCAATTTATTCCTTTCACTCATATCTACACATAACCGGTCATAAGCATATCGTGTGTAAGTGTTTGGTTTATTGTTCAATCGCCTTTATCTCTTTCTATTAAGCTTGTGTTGTAAAACTAGTGACCTAACACACCGGTACACTCTCGAACCATTAAAGGTGAATGCTTTAATTCTTATAGATCTAAGGGCGAACCTCTATTTTTGGGGTGGAATTTGAGTGGTAAACGGTTTTTGTGCTAGTCATATAACTCATATCCATGAGACGCTTTATTAAGACTAAAGTCCCACCAGTACATGTCATGAAAAAATTTAAATTTGGTGCTAAAATTGCCCTAACAAATATCTCTCATAGCTTATTACACAAATGAAATTGGACAAGACAAATATTCAAGGATAAGCATAGTTTCAAAGTTCCCATTTTATTCTCCTTCCCTACAGTTAAACTGAACATTGTCCCCAATGTTCCCCATAAGTATCAAAGTTATGATAACGGAAGGTAATTAAAAGAGAAAGAAACCAATACTCCCCTGATTAGCTCAGTAGGATCCGTGTGAAGTAGTGGTTAAATTCTTTCCCAAAAAGAATGTATGCGTGATAAGCTTCATCCAATATTATATTTCTTCTTCTTGATAAATAAAACCTGCACACTTTAAGAAAATAGATGAAACCTTCGCGTAAAATTAGCGGTAAAATTATATATGACTCAACTACACTAGGATATAATGCTTGTGGAATGGATGTTTGCGCTTTTACGGAAAATTAAGACCGAGAATTTCCAAAATTTTATAAATAGCACAGAAAATGAGAGAAAATTTATAAATCAAGTTTTCGCTCCTCCCGACGTCGTCAGTTCTAATCTGACCGTCAGTTATCATGATGAGAATCTATTCTCGCATTTTTGGAAAAATTACACCTTTAGAATCTGGAAAATTCACGCAAAACATCCATTATGACTCGATACAAGCATTTGACTCTAACAAACACACATATATATCAATTTCAATAATCGTAGTCCTCATGTTCACGTTCTTTTGAAAACGTGTGTAATCCTCCCTACACTTATCCTTTTTGTAAAATACCTTTATATGTAATTAAGACGAGGTTAAAGACAAAATAAAGCATTTTCACAAATTCAAACATGAGAACATACAATAATGAAAAGATATATGACACACAAACAAGCAAACAATTAAGCATGTGTTGCCTCCCACGAAGCGCTTTTTCTTTATTTATGAGTCTTATAGCTAGACTCGAAGTCGTGCTCCTACGTGACTTCATTGCCGTCACCTTCTTCCTCGTGACGATATCTATTGGGGTTTTCCATGTTATAGTAATGTCCTATTATGCATCTTTCTAGGAAGTCATCTTCCCTCCAATCGGTTCTATATTCCGGTCCTAATTTCAAACAATCCTTATAGAACCCAAAAATCTTATTCATCACATAATCTACTCCTTTCTCCTTATCCGCCTCATTCCTATAGTAGACCGATAGCTTAAGTTCCTTTTCATCATTGGATAGTGATGAAAATTTCTCAATCTTAAATGGCATTTGGTAAGCTACGTCATCGGTCTCATCCTTTAATCTAACTATTCCTAACGACGGCTCATAAGTCATCCCGGTGTTTTCTATGAAATGCTTTCCTAGAATTACGTGGGACAAGCTAGGATCTATGGCTGTACTAATATCCTCCACAATTATAAAATCTGTAGGGTACGTGAAACTACCTAGATAAACGGGCAATCCCTTAACTCTACCAAGAAAATTACCACTAACTCTAGGATCATCGGGATCTTGCCTATTTGGGATAGGTTTCTTCATCACCCAATTATAGTATGTGCTAGTCATGATATTTATTAGGGATTTGCGATCAATGTAGGCCTTTGCCATGAAAAGATGTCCTATGCAACATGGTATGTTGAGATTCCAAGGATTTCCAAATTTGATTCGAGGGCTTCTCCTAACATACATGTGACGAAGGTCGCGCACTAAGTGTGGGTGGCATGAAAGTTCCTCTTCCGTAGGAAACTTATTAAAGTATTCATCACCTACTTCGTCTACTTCGTTGGTCGATTCTTCCTTAGAAATTTCACTAACCTCAAGCATAGTCTCATGGTTCGCTTTGTCATTAGTCCTATTTGGTTTCACTAAGGTGATGGTATTGATGAATTGAATGTGCTTGGATAACTTATTAGGGCCCTTAATTTTCACACCGGAAGCTTCAGGAGAATGAGTCGAGATGACATTAACCTTTTCAGTGGTCTTCCTATCACTATTGGTCATGGCTTTCAAAAGGTTATCTATCTTCCTATCTATCTCAGCTTGTTGTTGGTTAAAGCGGTCTGAAAGCTTGCTATTTGAGCTTCTTGGGATGTAACTAGGTGTTGCAACATCCCTTCTATGTTTTGTTGGTTAGGGCCGTAGGACCATGGGGAATTATTAGAGGTGAGCTCTTTGGTTTATCCCCAATTGTAGTCGGGTTTGCCCCTCCATGCTTCTCGGGCATCATTGAAAGTCCTAGGTCCGGGTGGTGTGAGGAATCTCCCTCCCATTCCATTGGTACGCGAGGATGCATAGTCAACGGAAGTTTGTTCGGGGAGTCTTGCGCAAGTACGAGTGTCATGGGTACCACTACATAGCTTACACAACGAAGAGACTTTGTTCCCTTGGCGTGAAGACTTAGGATTCTCGTAGGAGCTCATTAGGAATTTGACTTGATCTTCAAGTTCGAGCATCCTACGATTGGAAGTTTGTGAGTCAATGGGAGGCAAGGAGATTGCCTTGATGGTTTTGGGTAACTCACGGGGGTCATTCCAACTTTCGTTGTCATAGAGGGAAAGGTCCTCTATTGTACCCCATGATTCTTCCTTGGTGAGATCACTAAGTTTGCCACCGGCCGCTTGGTCGATGGATTGCTTAGTTGAGAAGTTGACATGATCGTAAAAGATTTGGACTTAAAGCCAAAGATCGATGCCATGATGAGGGACTTTATGGAGCAAGTCCTTGAATCGAGTCCATGCTTCATAAAGAGATTCACCTTGATGTTGTTAGAACATCAAGATTTCATTCCTAAGTTTAGTAGTTCTCTCTGGTGGGAAAAATTAGGCAAGGAAACTAGTGGTGAGATCATCCCAGCTTGAGATGGATCCGGCTGGAAGTCGCTCAAGCCAATTACAAGCTTGGTTCCGTAGAGAGAATTAGAAGAGACGCAAGCGCGTGGTCTCCCGTGTGGTAGCATCAAGGTCGATGGAATCAACGATTTTAAGGAATTCGTTGAGATGCTGATTAGGATCTTCGAAACGAAGTCCATGGAATGCACATCCGTTTTTCACCAATCGGATGGTGTCGGATTGCAGGGCCGTAGTTTGAGCTTGACCGGGGAACTCAATGGTGTTCCTATAGCCCTGGTGGCTTGGTCTAGAGTATTCACCAAGAGTACGGCCTCTTGGCGGGTCAATGAGTGGTGGCGGTTTATGATTGGTCCCGAACCGTCAAGTTTTATCACGCAAGCTGACCACTTGTGAATGGCTAACCGTAACAAACTTCAAACAGTCTGGAACCAAATGCAATGAAGTCCAGGAGAGTATAGTGTTTCCCGTGTCGTTAAGTCCCAACGGTGCATGCATTGAATAATCAAACGAATAGTGATCGAGAGAATTTGAACGGAAAAGGGTTATGATTGATACTAAATGACAAAGGAAATATGAAAGAAAATTAAAAAGCTAAATCATATTAAATAAACGCTATCACTATTTTTAAAATGATGTTTTTCTTGATTTATAAAACAAAATAACTTAAATAAACTATTTTAATTAAAACGTAAACCTAAATTACCTAAAAACGTGACCTAGAATGAAAACGCACGTTATATGTAAAAATTACGCGAGTGCGCAAGTAAAAACGTAAAATTTGTAAAATAAAAGTCCTACGAGTGTAAAAACAATTTTCCTACATTCTAATTGACTAAAAATAATTTTAGGAAAAAGCCGGGTATTTTTGAGTTTTTATTTATTTATTATGAATTAAAACTAGATTTAACTAATTAATTAATTAAAATACTAAATGATTTTGGAAAAATCAAAATTTCACGTAAAATACTTTAAGCATCACCGATTCTAAGAAAAATAAAAGCGGGAGGTTGTTTTGAAAAATAAGCTAAAAATAAGCAAAACAAGTGCTTAAAGCAAAACCGCCAAACGCCTTAAGTATTTAATAGTGTAATATTTGAGCGAAAGAAGTCCCAGGTGTTGGTCATACAGTACATGCTATCACTCTCATCTAAGGGAGAGGTCTCGTGTTCGACCGCCTCTCCCTTTTGCAAAATTTTTTTTCTTGATTTTCTTTTGCAACTTAACAAGGGACTTGAAATAACAACTTTTGTAAAACTTTTCTTATAAAAACCTTGGAATAAGCAGTTGAGGACTGCTTATATCCAACAGTTAAGACACAAAATAACCAAACTCACCCTTTTGATAGATTTTAAGACACAAGTAAGCAACAATAAGCAAAGGTCAATGTGACAAGCTGGTATGCATTTTTAAGAGACAAAATAAGCTAAGACAACAGGCAAATAGGGGCAATAAGCAGTTTTAATGGAGATCCTAAGCTATCATAAAAAATGAGCATACAATGAGATAAGCTAGCCTAAATGGTTATATTAAGCACTAGATAAGCTACCTGAAGACTATTCTAACCTGAGGACCCTAATAAGCACTAAAGTATCCTAAATAAGCTAATGGGCAATCTGAAATAAGCTAAACAAAAAGAGAATGCATTGCAGAAGGGGACGAAATAGCGGTAGGGTACTTAAGGGTGCTGTTTAAGCTTATAAATAAGCTACCAAGGACCATTAAAATTTAATAAAATCACTTATCAATCCACAACCTGGCCTAGATTAAGCATGCAAATTTTCAACTTATAAGACCTAGTAATAAGCAAATGAAAAATCGAGAGTGGAGCCACTTAGGCAACTAAGCTGCTATAACAGTTCTGATATGGGCTAAATGGGACAGATTTCTAGTGCTATTTTAAGCTACCTATATTGATCCTCAAGGCATATAAAGCAAAGATAGATGTAGTAGGGTATGTAGAGACTTAAGGAAAACAGTTATAAGAAGATTTGGACTACCAAAAGTCGTAAAAACTCATGAACAAAGATGAAGGCTGGCATTGCTCGCAGCACCTCTTAAAACGGAAAACCTCTTTTTTTTTTAGAACAAATCTTGTAAACAAATGTTATCTAGGCTAAACAAAACCTTCAAACTTACTTAGACCTTATACCACTTTGACTTTGAGAGTCAAAGTGGGTAAAAAAAGAAAACAGTTTTGGGTGACAATAAGGCAATGCCAAACACCCCTTTATAGGGTGCAATTCTTTTGCAAACTGATTTTTTGAAAACAGACTTGAAATTTTTCACTTATAAAAACTGATTGCAACTTAAAATAGAACTTAAGACTGATAATGAGAGGTATTAAGCTAATAAGCACTAAAATGCTTATTAGTAAAATAAGCAGTAAAGTAAAATTGATAAGAAAGGAAATTTTGCATTAATTAAAAAGACAAAATACAACTTAAAAACAGAAAACTTAAATTTAAAAGCTACTAAAACCTAATGCCTTTGAAGGCTACAAGTCATTGCTATTTATACTAAGTCTTGGAATGGTCTTGGCTCTTCAACTCTTCACTGCTGTGCTTTTGTTATGAGTGAAAACAGAAAAGATGGAGCATTGTGCTTTCTTGATTCAATCCTAGCCTTCCATTCAATCTTGGAGCCCAAGGAAGTGATCTTGGCCGTCCATCTTTAGCTCCAATGGGTAGTGTGGAATTGCCAAGGTGGCATAGGAGACCATGTGGGTTGTGGGGATGTCCGCTTGGTTATCGGTGTGGGTAAGAGTGATGGGAGAGAGTGGTTTTGCGAGTTGAGTGTTGTCGCTTGGTTTTGTGGGATTTTGTTTGGGGGAAATAAGGGAAAGGAGAAACAGAGATGTCGATGTGGTTTAGGTTATTAGTTTGACCGGGTTTGGGTAGGGTAAACGGGTTTGTTTGGTGTTGGGCTTGGGAAATTTTGGGCTTGGGTAATAACTTGGACCTAGGATTAATATTGTGATCCATGGTGAATTTTAGGGACTAAATGTGTATAATTCGAATCTTCGTGGACCAAAAGCAGAACTTCGAAAGTGTAGTCCAAGGGTTGGTCTTGCCAATCTCCAATAGATCAAGGGCCAAACTTGTCATTTTCTAAAACTCCGGGGACTAAACTTGTGATTTTCCAAAATTTATCAAAATGACCAAATTTGACAAGTTAGAAATACCAAAGGACTAAAAATGTTAATTTTCCAATTTAAAATGTTCGTGGGTAAATTGGTCAATCTTTGAAATTTCGGGGACTAAAGTTGCCATTTTGAAAGTTGGGGACCTGAACCGCCAATTATGCAAACTTTGCTCGTTTTCATCGATTTTAAACATTTTGTATCCGAAACATATAAAATAAAATTTTGGGATATTTCCAGTATTTTGATGCATTTCGAGCGTTTTTAAATGATTTGCGCTCAGATTGACCAAAATGATGAGTATTTACACACTCATCAATCCCACACACTAAACTGTTGCTAGTCCTAGCAATATTTTATGAAAAATTAATGGATTTGAATCTCTTTACCAAAAGCCATTACTCGAGTAGCCAAATGTTTCATTCAAGTAAGAACTATGGTACATCGATAACCATGTGATTTTGAGCAAACCACCGACTTCCAACGGATTTGATTTGTCTTTACCGAGCCGCTTGCTTCGGACTAGCCAACTCTTAGATAAAATATCTTTGGTGAGTCGATTACCAATTATGGTTTTTCCATCGCCTTTACCACAAGCCATAAACTTGCGGGCTAGCCAACTCTTCACTAATTAAAGATATGGTGAATGAATACCATACAATTTTGGGCAAATTGCAAGTCGTCAACGGATTTGAGATATCTTTACCAAGACCCGCTTGCTCTGGATTAGCCAATCCTTTTTTATTAGACATGGCGGATCGATAACCATAAGTTGAGTAAGTGCGAACACTTACTCAAAAAAAAAATTTGGCCAAAACGGGAATTGGGTGGTATAATTACATGATAAAATTCGTGAGAATTCCCCCACACTAGAAATGAATATTGCCCTCAATATTCAAAGTACCATGGTTATGCTTAAACCGAGAACGAAAAGGGAAATACTACGGCCATTATTTGAAAGTTTTTTTTTTTTTTTTTTTTTTTTTTTTTAAACTTATATATACACAACAACATGTGGGCAACTCCCCACACTAGGGTGGTACACGGGTGAAAACCCATATTTAACTCATGTTTTTATTACCGATTCGCTAGCTTGACTCGACCCAATTAATTTGTTCATGGGAAGTAAGTGGAAGAGACAATCTCCATCGGACTTTCATTCAAGATGTTTGTATAAACATTTGAAGCACGTGAAAGTTCCACACCGACGAGATATACATAGACGGACCCGGCTCACAAATGGTACATGGAAATGCCGGGTCAAAGATAATGTCTTCATTCAGAAGGAGTGAAGAACAGGGAGAAGTGATGTAATATATGAAGAAAAGAAAGAAAATCATGATAAAAATCATGACTAACTCTTCATCCTCAATAGGAGAATTCATAGTTTCATGAATCTCATCGGTTAAGCTTGCTTGATCAAGACATATTATGGGTGTGTCTAGATCAAAGTAGAAATTATCATACTCCGCGGAGATATGATATGAGTGAGTTCATCGAGAACTCCTTGAAGGTGAATGAATCATATTCGAATTGATATGAGTGGGTTCACTAGTGAACTCCTCCAATGTAAATGATTCATAATTGGGAGAGAATTATGCGAATGAAAAGTGGTACCGCCACTAATCTTCTCTCCCATATTATCAAAACAGAAGGCTTTCATTTCGGAATAGAATCATCGGAAAGAATGTCACTACCCTTAATGGGGATAGGAGATGAAATAGGTTTCTCTTTGAAAGCCTCGATTTTAGAAATGAGAAGACCGACATTCAAGAATGTTGCACGAAGTGCTTCATCTTTGATTTCGATGTCGGTAACTTCATCATTCTCTTCTTCTAAGCTATCAAGCTCGGAAGGTAAATCTTCCACATAAACGATGTCTCCACAAGATAACGAATCATCATCATCGAATCGGAGAACATCTCAACATGATCTTTTGGGAAGACAAGAGGGTAGGGATATCACACAAATGCTCGAGAATTCCTGTGACTCTCTTGGGATTGGGACAAGGTTCTCAACACTAGACTTTATGAATTCGTCCGATTCCTTTTCGTGAACAAGGTCAAGATGCTCGCCCCCATGCTCGAGAGTGAGTGTGAATCTCGGGTGTGATAGCGCTTGTTTGAGAATGAATCTCAAGCTTCTTTGGGATATCATCCGATGAACTTGATGAATCTTTATAGAATTGAAGGATATCAAGTGTATCCTCATCATCACCGTCATCGGGAATAAAGCGAAATTGAGAGCTAGATCCATTTGCTTTTTCTTTTGCAATTGATTCCCTAATAGATTTTTCAAACGCAATTTGGGAATTTATTTTAGCGACACGCTCTTGACTAACAATTCTTCCATGGATTTTGATTTGGATTATCTTGGGAATGTTTACATTCCTTCAAATCTTCACTAAATCCAAAAGATCAAGGAGAAGATTTTGAGGAAGTGGCTCGGGCTAAGGTGGTGCCCGATTCATTTAGTCGTAGAGGTTGGTTATGATACGAAGAGTCGTAATTTTTACAAGGAAATGGATTCCTTGTTTGACATTCGAGCTACTGATGTGGACCTCTACAATACTCACAACAAGAAACCGATGTGGTCGTGAGTTATATGTGTGGTAGTCATAATTGTTATCGGGAACCCGCTCATAGACAAGCGTGTTTCCGATTGACAATCGAATCGGAGTGTGAACCACCACGAGAATCACAACAAGAAACTGCTTGAGTCTCACGATGTGGTAGTCGATGGAATAAATCGGTTGTGTTATGGTAGGAATAGGGATCACAGTTACAGACATGGACCGTTTCGATTCCACCATGCTACAACTGGGGCAATTGCCACCATTATAAGGACCACCACACCATTGACAACCAAGAGGGTGAGGATGAGACATAGAAAGCATCAAATGTTTTCAGAGAGGTAGGGATGAAGAATCAAAGATGTGAGAGGGTAAAGATGGATATTTTTGAATTTTTGGATAAACATTTTGTAAAAATAAGAAAGAAAATCTTTTTGGGTTTTTGATTTATATATATGTAGAAACAAAAGAAAAATATTTTTGTGTTTTATATCTTTTAAGATGTTTTTGGGTTTTTGGATTTTTTATAAGAAAATATATATAGATATAGATAGATGGTATGAACAAAGAGTGAATATTCAAATCACTAATCTGCTAAACGTAAGATTATTAGCACAACTCCCCGGCGTGGCGCCAAAAATTTGATTGGTCCCGAACCATCAAGTTTTATCACGCAAGTGACCACTTGTGAATGGCTAACCGTAACAAACTTCAAACGATCGGAACCAAATGCAATGAAGTCCGGGAGAGTATAGTGTTTCCCAGTCGTTAAGTCCCAACGGTGCATGCGATGAATAATCAAGCGAATAGTGATCGAGAGAATTTGAGCGGAAAAGGGTTATGATTGATACTAAATGACAAAGGAAATATGAAAGAAAATTAAAAGCTAAATCATATTAAATAAACGCTATCACTATTTTTAAAATGATGTTTTTGATTTATAAAACAAAATAACTTAAATAAACTATTTTAATTAAAACGTAAACCTAAATTACCTAAAAACGTGACCTAGAATGAAAACGCACGTTATATGTAAAAATTACGCGAGTGCGCAAGTAAAAACGTAAAATTTGTAAAATAAAAGTCCTACGAGTGTAAAAACAATTTTCCTACATTCTAATTGACTAAAAATAATTTTAGGAAAAAGCCGGGTATTTTTTTGAGTTTTTATTTATTTATTATGAATTAAAAACTAGATTTAACTAATTAATTAATTAAAAATACTAAATGATTTTGGAAAAATCTGAAAATTTCACAGAAAATACTTTTAGCATCACTGATTCTAAGAAAAATAAAAACTGAGGAGGTTGTTTTGAAAAATAAGCTAAACAAGTGCTTAAAGCAAAACTGCCAAACGCCCTTAAGTATTTAATAGTGTAATATTTGAACGAAAGAAGTCCCAAGCGCCGGTCATACAGTACATGCAATCACTCTCATCTATGGAGAGGTCTCGGGTTCGACCCACCTCTCTCCCTTTTGCAAATTTTTTTTCTTGATTTTCTTTTGCAACTTAACAAGGGACTTGAAATAACAACTTTTGTAAAACTTTTCTTATAAAAACCTTGGAATAAGCAGTTGAGGACTGCTTATATCCAACAGTTAAGACACAAAATAACCAAACTCACCCTTTTGATAGATTTTAAGACACAAGTAAGCAACAATAAGCAAAGGTCAATGTGACAAGTGGTATGCATTTTAAGAGACAAAATAAGCTAAGACAACAGCAAATAGGGCAATAAGCGGTTTAATGGAGATCCTAAGCTATCATAAAAATGAGCATACAATGAGATAAGCTAGCCTAAATGGTTATATTAAGCACTAGATAAGCTACCGAATACTATTCTAACCTCGAGGACCCTAATAAGCACTAAAGTATCCTAAATAAGCTAATGGGCAATCAAATAAGCTAAACAAAAGAGAATGCAGTCGCAGAAGTGGGACGTAAATAGCGGTAGGGTACTTAAGGTGCTGTTTGCTTATAAATAAGCTACCAAGGGACCATTAAAAATTTAATAAAAATCACTTATCAATCCACAACCTGGCCTAGATTAAGCATGCAAATTTTCAGCTTATAAGACCTAGTAATAAGCAAATGAAAAATCTGAGAGTGGAGCCACTTAGGCAACTAAGCTGCTATAACAGTTCTGATATGGGCTAAATGGGACAGATTTCTAGTGCTATTTTAAGCTACCTATATTGATCCTCAAGGCATATAAAGCAAAGATAGATGTAGTAGGGTATGTAGAGACTTAAGGAAAACAGTTATGAGAAGATTTGGACTACCAAAAGCCGTAAAAAAAACTCATGAGCAGTGAAGGAAGGCATTGCTGTGGCACTCTCTTAAAACGGAAAACCTCTTTTTTTTAGAACAAATCTTGTAAACAAATGTTATCTAGGCTAAACAAAACCTTCAAACTTACTTAGATTTATACCACTTTGACTTTGAGAGTCAAAGTGGGTAAAAAAGAAAAGTTTTGGGTGACAATAAGGCAATGCCAAACACCCCTTTATAGGGTGCAATTCTTTTCAAACCGATTTTTGAAAACAGACTTGAAATTTTCACTTATAAAACCGATTGCAACTTAAAATAGAACTTAAGACTGATAATGAGAGGTATTAAGTTAATAAGCACTAAAATGCTTATTAGTAAAATAAGCAGTAAAGTAAAATTGATAAGAAAGGAAATTTTTCATTAATTAAAAGACAAAATACAACTTAAAAACTGAAAACTTAAATTTAAAAGCTACTAAAACCTAATGCCTTTGAAGGCTACAAGTCATTGCTATTTATACTAAGTCTTGGAATGGTCTTGGCTCTTCAACTCTTCACTGTTGTGCTTTTGTTGTGAGTGAAAACAGAAAAGATGGAGCATTGTGCTTTCTTGATTCAATCCTAGCCTTCCATTCAATCTTGGAGCCCAAGGGAAGTTATCTTGGCCGTCCATCTTTAGCTCCAATGGGGTAGTGTGGAATTGCCAAGGTGGCATAGGAGACCATGTGGGTTGTGGGGGATGTCTGGCTTGGTTATCAGTGTGGGTAAGAGTGATGGGGAGAGAG
This sequence comes from Chrysanthemum lavandulifolium, assembly GCA_022545495.1. Classification (NCBI taxonomy): domain Eukaryota; kingdom Viridiplantae; phylum Streptophyta; class Magnoliopsida; order Asterales; family Asteraceae; genus Chrysanthemum; species Chrysanthemum lavandulifolium. Next base: position 178,026,045 of record CM040244.1, on the reverse strand, counting down.
TGGTTTTGCAGGTTGAGTGTTGTCAGGCTTGGTTTTGTGGGATTTTGTTTGGGCGGGAAATAAGGGAAAGGAGAAGACAGAGATGTCAGATGTGGTTTAGGTTATTAGTTTGACCGGGTTTGGGTAGGGTAAACGGGTTTGTTTGGTGTTGGGCTTGGGAAATTTTGGGCTTGGGTAATAACTTGGACCTAGGATTAATATTGTGATCCATGGTGAATTTTAGGGACTAAATGTGTATAATTCGAATCTCCAGGGACCAAAATTGTAACTTCTGAAAATGTAGTCCAAGGGTTGGTCTTGCCAATCTCCAATAGATCAAGGGCCAAACTTGTCATTTTCTAAAACTCCGGGGACTAAACTTGTGATTTTCCAAAATTTATCAAAATGACCAAATTTGACAAGTTAGAATTACCAAAGAACTAAAAATGTTAATTTTCCAATTTAAAATGTCCAGGGTAAATTTCATCAATCTTTGAAATTTCGGGACTAAAGTTGCCATTTTGAAAGTTGAGGACTGAAAGCGCCAATTGTGCAAACTTTGCTCGTTTTCATCCGATTTTAAACATTTTGTATCGAAACATATAAAATACAATTTTGGGATATTTCGGTATTTTGATGCATTTAAAGCGTTTTAAATGATTTGCGATTCGATTTGACAAAAATGATGAGTATTTACACACTCATCGGTTTATCACCTTCCATGATGAAAAGTGATGGGATTACTAACAAAGTCACGAAAAAGGGGATAGACTACGAGGAAGCTAAAAATGAGAAAAAAATTTACTTGATAGGAATCAAGCAAGGGAACCTAAACGAGATAGAAATCTAACTAGCTATTTTATTCCCCGGCAGCGGCACCAAAAACTTGATGCGCGTACAAGGCGCGTTCGGGGTCAAAGGAACTTCCTTTTCGTCGAGCAAGTTTTTCAACACCCTAGGAAGTGAACCTAGTCATTGTAGTGTAGTATTGGGTAAGCCTCGGGTATTGATATCGTTCTCTAGGGGAATAGGAATGCTAGTGAGAAGTGTACTACGCTAAGGTTGAGGTTGAGGAAGATTACTTTTTATCTTTTTATAATTTTTAAAAATCTAAGGGTAAAATCTCGGGGTTTGGATTTGGGGTGTGGTACTTCTACCAATTACTCTACTATCTAATTATCTAAACTATGGGTAGTTTATGTATTTTTGATGTGTGCTCGTATGATGATTAAAAATGTATCTACCTAGATACTATTACTCCCTAGTTATCCTTTATTGGTGGTTGAATTGTCACATCCTTATTCTTAACGCGTTGTGTTTTCTAAGGTTGTAGGGTGTGCCTTTTTCCTTAACTCTTTGAGATTACCTTAAGGTTATTGCCTACGAAATTCTCTAAGATTCATAAACTAACTTTAAGGGTTATCTTTGGATGTTTAGCCTAAGAAATCCGCTAAGTAATTTATAAACTAAGGTTCACAAAGATTACTCAAGCATTTAAACACAACGATGGTCTAATCACACTCCTAAGCCAATTACAATTAAGATAAGAGACAACCAATCAATAATTAATAACTAGGTTTCATAGATCTAAGCAAACACACAAGAAATTTAGCCAGAAATGTTAAACACGCAAGCATACACACATTCAATCGAAGACATAATGAAATCAATGAAGTAAAACACTTATCTTGATGTTAAATAGGGTATGAGAACCCTACGATACTTTCCAAGTCGGACTACAAACGTTTAAGGTTTTTACTCCACAAGTTTACTTCCTAAAAAAAATTCTGAAAATTCGATTTCTATATATAATTTTACACTTGTGATGGCGTCGCCTTATAGGTGGGACGACGTCAGATCGCCGTCATTAGGGTTTCGTATTGGCCAAGTAATCATTGGGACGGCATCACGTTGTAGTTGTGACGCCGTCGGGCTTCGAGAGTGACGTCGTCTGATTCTGGATCTAGGCCGTCTGAGATGAAAAGTCTTTGTGACGCTCTTCCTCTTCAAAGCCTGACGCCGTCAGGTGTATTTTAGCAAAAAGTCTACTGAGCCATCACATATTTTAATTCGTATAAAGGAACGGCGTCGCCCTTTGATTGGACGCCGTCAGGTGCAATTCCAGCAGCTTGAGTGTCTTCGATCTTGACTTAGCCATTTTCTTCCTATATTCACTCCGTTTCGTCCAAATATGCATCATTCTAGCATTTTGCTTCCAAGAGACCTAAAAAGCAAAACGAAACAAAATTAAGTAGTAACGGATATAAAAGTGGGCGATTAAGGGCTTAAATGACCCCTTAAAAGTGTACGTTTTAAATCCTTATCACCGTATTGCCATGGGTGAATACGGCGTATTGAGTCTATGTTTATAGACTTTTCCTGATTTCTTCGTTTTATCTCAAAATCATGTTCATTTCCTTAACTTTCATCAAATGCTCCGTTATTTACTGAAATTTACAAAAGTAAGCAATTAAGTACCAATTCCCATATAAATAACATAAAAGAGACAATATAAATGGGATAAATGACGCACATATTTAGTCCTTATTTGTTGTGAGACATTCAAGAGAAGATGTTAAGTGACGTTAAAGAAAAGATTAGTAACGGATATGAGTCATATTCTAGTGATGAAACATGGTATAACAGGGATTTTAAAGTTGAAGAGCGGCTAAAGTGTGAAAATGAAGGAATTCCGTATAACCCTCATCAAATAAACATGATGAGGAATGCCACATTCGACTGAAGCTTGTGAAGAGCGAAGAGTTGCCGATAAGCGAAAAGAATATACGGCTACCAAGGAATGGAATCATGGAAGAGATTGAAAAGGTGGAGCTTGTGAACAAAGCAATGTGGAGCTGACGAGTGTCTAACTTAAAGACTCTAAATTATTGTGCTTGTCGGGAGACAACCCGAAATGTTTTTTCATTTTTGTTTTAGATAAGTCTGTCTACCCAATTACTCAATACGGCGTATCCAATATAATGGATACGGTGTATTAATGTCACTGAAATATTTTAAAACTTTTTTTTTTTTTTTTGAAAATTTATTGTTAGATGCCTCAATACGGCATATTCAGGATCTGACACGTATTGTTTGTCTGTCATAACAGGTTCCAATATGACGAATTAGACTTCACTGATATGATGTATGAAAGTCAGACTTGTTTATCTATTGTGTTTATTTTTCCAACCAATGATTATCTCGACGTATGTTTGATGTGATTTTCTTATATTTTGTTAGTGCAAATATTACGATAACGTAAAGTGCACGATTTTAATGATAAGAAACATGTAACTTGTTAATACATAACGTAAAGTGCACAAGTTACTTGTAAACACAAATCATCAATGCATGCACGCATCAACATCTTTCGACGACTCAAGTTTGAATCACTTAAGGTATGTACAAATAATACTTCAAACTTCTTAAGTGATCAAAGAAGTTATTTTGTTCCTAAAACTCATATTTTCATAAATGTGGCAAAACGTTTTACAAATAACTTATATAAATTAATTTTGTATTTAAAAAAAATGTTTTACTCAAAAGAAAATATTTGAATTCAAAATTTCCTGCCCAAATAAGATAAATTTTCACCATATAAACATTTCACCACTAAAGGACAAAAACAGGAGCGTCTACCAGGGACGGTCCCTTATAGGGGTGACAATCGCATATATATATATGGGACCGTCCAAATTTAAGGAACCGTCCCCCGCTCATGTGATGCCTATAAATACTGCACTATTTCTTTCAGAAAAATCAACCCTCTTCAGCAACAAAAAATTATGTTCTTTCTCAATCCCTTATTTCACCTTCTTTGATCATATTAACATGTTTAAATCATGTTTAAATGTGATTCTTTCCTTTTTTTCTTCAAGTTCAAAGAGAATAACTTTCTTTATCATCTAGATATGAAGTTATGTAGTCAAGTTAGTCCACGTATAACATTGGTAGCATATAGATCAAGTCCATATTTTTCAATCATATGTAATAGGTAGATCCGGAAGATGTGTAAGTCTTTGAAGTATCGTGTGTAAATTCGAAAAATGTGTAAGTCCGTGAGGTATTGTGTGATGATCAGGTAGATCGTGTAGATCGGATATATCGTGTTGATCATGTAGGTCATGTAGATCGAGTGGATTGTGTTGATCGTGTAGATCGGGTAGACCGTGTGTGGATTGGTTCTAGTCAAGATTAGAACTCGACATTTTGCTTAGTGTTGAAAATTGGTGTAAGAAATGGTGTATGGTTTTCTCCGCCTAAAGGGGGCTTGTAGATTAGTGAAGTAACTCTCGAGTTGGGTACTCGGGGATTGGAGTAGGGCGAAGAGGAGCTTCGTGACTACACCACTATAAATCACCGTGTCTGGTTTGCGCTTTCTTTTACCCTTTGCTTTACGCTTATACTTGTCTTCGTTGCTCATTATTATGTTTGTTTTGTGTTTATGTTTGTGTGATTGATTGTGTATATTGTGTGGATAATATGTGCGTCTTGGATTGGTAAATATATTTGTGATTATGTATGTGATATAATCAACAATATATATAGTCGTTATAACTGTCATAACCACTATTCATATTTAGCCATGCTTGATCAGAAATTTGATACGAAAGTTTTAAAGTTTTTAAATGAAAACGCATTCACCCCCCTCTACATTTCTATATATTTAATCAGGTTATCAGCTAAAATTTTTGGTATGGATATTTCTGGACTCTTTTGTGTGTTGTAGCCATGCTCGCATTCTTATTTTGGAGGATCATACCAGGCAAATCAGATGGATTTTTTATGATCTAATTCTTTTTATTTCATAAATATATAGATATATTTGTACAACGTTGTCGTTGTACATCTCCATTGGGGGGGACAATTAGAACTTGACTTGTCCATATTTTTACAAAATATGCCTCATTATATGCTTCAATTTTAAAATTTCATGCTTTTGTAAATCATTAGATGCATAACCCGCACACATAGCCCTATATTTCCATATTTTGAGGATTTGAGCCTATTCTGTTTCCCCCATTATACTAAAAATTCCATAAAACTATGAGTGTGTTGGTGATTATATTAGACTTTAAACTTGGATTGGTATACTATTTGAGACCACAATAACGAACATTACTATGTAACTGGAGTGACTTATCTAGATTGGTAAATTTTTAGGATACACCCAAATGGCCTATGTCGTTTATATTTGTTATGTGATATTAACTAACTATACTGGTTAGTTAACCCCGTATAAAACCTTTTGTTACTCTCATATTTAAAGTAAGATACCCGTAGTAAAATTTTCTGATCCATTCCTTCCGTTTGTTACACCACTAAATATATGTTCCATTACACCCTTCACATTAGCCTACCCTGTAGATTAAGTCCTCGGTTGGTTTCTAGTTACTTATGTGTAAAATATGTATTTTCTGTGTTCGTGTGCGTTTTTCTTATCTATGGTTAGGTTGGGAATTGCACATCGCAATGAGAATGTAAGAGTAAAAATTTTAGTGTTTGTTTTACTACTTTTACTATTATTTTTATTCTTAGATCTGAGGGTTAAAGATTATTATCCAGATTTATTATGATTGTGAGATGGTGAAATTTTACACCTTTATTCGTATTTCGTTTACTAAAAAATTGAAAAATGAAAAAAAAAAAAGACAAAAAAAATAGAAAAAATGTAATAGAGAAGAAAAGAAGAGGATTGTGAGATAATTGGTTCGTCTAAACTTAACCGATTTGATTTTATGAGCTAATTGATTATTCGTTGATACATGTTATAAACCAACAATGTAAAGTATTGTTGTATATTAGAAAAGTTGGTCGTAATTTAACCAACTATGTATTAGTGGTAGATATCGCCACTATTGCTGTAATTTTATGGAATGATTGGGAGTTGGTTGTTAAGGGAACACCAACTAGGTATTGTTATTTTTTGGAATGACGATGATGATTGATCAAGACATCTTTGAGTCTAATACGTGTCTACCAAACAAAGCATGTGTTTTCCGTGTTAAAGCGTGAGTTAGTTTATGATTTGTTTCTTTTTCGAGTTCGTGGATTGATAAATAACTAGTAGCAATTGGTTGTGTGGACTAAATCTATTTTTTATTTTATTTTACACCAATTATAAATATTTCTCATGCCTAATTTCTACCCTATATCATTCTTAATTTTAACCTTTAGCTTACTCGAATGAGGGAATTGTGCAATCATATGTGTCTTATTCATGGATTTGGATGAGCATGTATGGTTAGGTCGCCTTTGTTGATGTAATATTATTGGTGAAGATTACTCAATCCTATTCTTTAGCTTATTCTAGTTAAGGAATTGAGCAATTACAAGTGTCGCGGTCATGGATTTGGGCGTGCATTTGTGGTTTTGTCGCCTTTTCTGGAATATTGGTATTGATAGAGATTTAAAAGAATGATCAACCCTTAAGCCTTACATCATTTAACCAAATTTGTCTTTTTAGTTTTGTTACTACTAGACTTTAGTGGTGGGGATGTGTAACCTTGCCAAGCTTATGATAGAATACTCATCACAACTGAGCAATTGAGCGAAATACTAAATGTTACCACATAGATTTATTGAGTGATTTGAGTAATTTAATTTCCTATTTCATAAGGTATTTGGTCATGCACTTTGGATTGAGTAATAAACTTAAAGGATTATTCCTACACTTTTGTTTAGGATATGTTTTCATAAGTAAAAATCTAGAGTCTACTTGAGGACAAGTAGAATTCAAGTGATGACATCAAATATTGCCTCTTTTATGTTATTTATGTGAGAATTGGTACTTAATTGTTCACTTTTGTTAATCTCAGTAAATATCGGAGCAATTGATGGAAGTTAAGGAAAAGGGCGTGATTTGGTGCCAAAACGAAGAAATCAAGCAAATTCCACTATTCAGACATCCAATATGTCGTATTAACCTATATCAATACGGAGTAACCAGATCTTGAGTTCAACAAAAGTCCACGACGGGAAGGACATCAATACAGCGTATCCAAAGGAGCCAATATGCCGTATCCAAAGGCGGTCCGTACTTATTCTAGAATAGTTTAATCATGGAGCCCACACTTTATGAACCCTATACGTCGTATACATGCGACCCAATACGCCGTATCGACCAGATTTCAGAGACTATATATACAAAACCTAAATTACATTTTGTATACAACTTTTTACTACCAAGCTCGACTTCCAAACGATTTTAGGAGCCATGAAGGTCCTGCAAACTCAGTCATTCATTAGGAGAACGCTTTATAACCTAATTAATTCACTTAATCATTCGGTTAGCATATCAATTTCATTATGTCTCATACTTTATTTGATTTGATTATGTTTAAGCACTTTGTTACTGAGATTATTGGCTAACACCCTTAGGTGTTAGCCAATTTTATGAAGATCATTTGTTTTTTATTTGTTTTACGTCATTTAATATTTCATCTTGTTAGATATTATTTATGTTTATCGCCTACTCATTTACATGTTTGATCGAGTTCTTATTCATTTTCTAGATCTTTTGGAATATTGATTGATTTATGTAATTTAACTATCTATAATTGTGATTACTTGAATTAATTGGTAAACTAAAATATCCCTATCATAATCACCAAATGTATGGAAAACCATCTGAAACGGCCCTTAGCATAGGAAAACCACCTGGAACGGTTCCTTTGCAAATTCTACTATTAGGACTAGTGAACTTTATGCCTCTAGGTTAGATAATTACAATATAAAAGAAAGTAAATTAGTAAAACTCGTAGAAGTTTAGGTTGCCACTTTTAACCCCTAGATAGATTATAAATAATAGTTGAAGTACTTTATGCGGGCTTTTTTAACTTTGATAGCGTGACCTCTTGTTAGCCTCAGATTAAGGGAGAAGACCCACCTTGTTTACATTCGTAAATCACCAATGGGAATAAGTTAGGAAACATTGCACTAGTAAGACATATCACTAATATTTGGTTGGCTGAACTTGGTTAGCACGTTCTTCCTATTGTTGATTTACACCTTTCCTACTATCGTTTGCTTTGTCTTAATTAGTTTAATTAGTTTATTTTCTTTATTATTTGATTATAAACCCAAACTCGTGCCAGTCTCTCAGGCTTAAACCTCTTACTGCGTTAGTTTAGGTTATTTAGCTAATTTAGTTATTTAGAATATCTTTAAATTAGTATTTAAGTAATTCACTCCTGACGAACGACTCGTACTTACCAATCACTAGCTAAAATTGATTGGGTTAAAATATCCATCTACAAAATACGTGTGCTTAAAAGATCTATCGCAAAATACTTGTGCTTAAATAACCACATGGAACAAACAATGTTCATGTCGTGGTCATGCCAAAAGAACCCAAATATATATATATATATATATATATATATATATAATTAAAGCATTGTATTCGTCAAGCATAGCACGTTGCCAATTAAGATCTTTGAATGCAAGAGTGTATGACTTTGGAACGGGAGAAATGGTAGACACATGAAAATTATAATGCGGATTCTTTTTGTTAGTACCAACATGAAAACGCGTGACCATGAGATGAGTTGAGGTTGGGTTTGGATGAGGATTAGGCGTGGGTGGATTAGGCACGACAAAAGAAGGTGGGTTGGGTTAAATAGGTGGTGTTGGTCCGGTAGTAACCGTTGTGATGTTTATGTCGGTGGTGGGAGGGATAGGAGTTGTTAGGCCAGGAGTAACTATTGTATGGAGTGGGACGGTGGTATTAACGATGAGAATTGGGCCGGTAGGCTGGATAGGTGGTTTGGACCAGTATGAACCGGCGTGGTGGTTGGGTCAGTGGTATTTGGGTTAAGGGTTGGTCGTTGGAGAATATGGCGAGCGATAAGGTTTTGGACGGTATCGAGAAAGGGGTAGGAAGGGGCATCATTAGGTGTAACAGACCTGAATAGAAAATTGGTCTCATCAAAGGTGACATGACGGGAAATGATGATTTTGTTGGTGGAAAGGTTAAGGAAACAAAATCCGCGGTGGTTTGATGGGTAGCCAAAGAAAATACATGGAGTGGATCGTGGGCCAAGTTGTCAATGTGGGCATAACACAAACAACCAAAGACACACAAAAATGTGTAGTTAGGTTTTCCTATATAGGCGAAAGTGAATTGTTTCGTTATTTATGGCGATGGATGGTAAAATATTAAAGAGTTAGGTGGCCATGTTAAGGGATTTGACCCAAATATGAGGTGGAAGATGAGCTTGGAAAAGTAAGGTACATAAGGTTGTTTATTGTCCGAATTATATGTTCGGATTTACCATTTTTGTTGAGAGGTATGGGGGCATGAGGAATGTTGTAGGATCATTGTTATGGTTGATATGGTGATTCGGGAGGTCCGGGAAGATGGAAGAACACCATCTTCATTGTTAGAGAGAGAAAGTAAAGAGAGAAGGGAAATACTATGTGTTTATTATTAATGAAAAGAAAATTACACAAAGAGTCTCATCCCTCCATGGATGTATGGAGGGGTTTATAGCCTAAAACAACATAACTATTACAATATTACCTAACTAGTCCATGTGTTATGGCTAAATAAGACAAATATTGTAATCCCGTAAATGTCGTTCCATTTATGTGTTAGGAGCAATCCCAACAATCTTCCCCCAATGGGACGACATAAGGTATTACTTACAATATTTCTTACAAGTACAAAAAACAAATAATGAAAGGTCTTCATAAGCTTTTCAAATGCTGATGATGACGACAGTTGACGCTCTTTGTCTTCATCTTCTACCTCGACTTGAGAACTTTTTCTTCACTTGTAGGGAAATGATGTAATATGCATGAATTGGATTAACTTCCCCCCAATTCATGTTGCATGTCTTTAGTAGCTTCTCAGTACACTTCTTTTTGGAGAAGTTTCAATCGACTTCCCCCAAACCGACAACCGTCTTGAGATTCAAACTTTGATGTAGTAGACATGTCTTCTAACTTTTGAAGTTTTCGGTGCGTAGCGGAATTTGCAAATGAGCAAGAAACCACACCGGATAAATCTGTCTTGTTACGTAATCACAGTTGTACACAATGCGGAAAATCCATTCGGGGGTAACATGCAATAAGTCAACAAGATATTCTCACGTATGTAGATGCTTCACACTAAACAAACCACAAAATACGAAATGAAACAACTTCCCCCTGATTGTTGCAGTCTATCGGAATAATAATCACCTGTGAATATGTAATTACTCGATAAAATGACCGTGTGTGAGGCATCACAACATCATATTTAGGTAACTTCACGCAAAATAACCCATGAAAGTTGAGACGATAATACCGAAGTGAGACGTTTGAACCACAAATCGTCTCATTTCTTCCCCCTAATTGAAGAAATTCATGAAAGGAAAGGGTTTTCGCAAAAATATCAAAGAAGCAAAGATCACATACACTCTCTTCCCCCCGATGTTTTCAATGAATCGAAAACATACACCACGTATGTTGATGATGAAATTGGAGACAACGCAACCATGTATGTCCAATTAATCGAACAAGTGTGAAGTACCATAAGTATCTCGTGAGAATTAACTGCTGATAAACCTTCTCTACTCGTTTATACTCTTCTCAACTAACTCTTTACTAACCCCATTATCATTCTGACAGCTCTTTGTAGTGACTACTGATGGAGAAAACCCAATATGACGAACTTGAGACTGAAGTAAAATAACCCGAACTTGTGACTTAAACTTGCACTATTGTCAGACGAAGAACCCTTTTCCTTGCCGGGTTGATTAACCGGATCGAAAAGGGGTAAACTAATGTCTCTCAAATTATCCACACTTTGTGTGACACTTGAGCACTACAACGTAACTCCTTTAAAGTGATAGCTAAGCGCTGTGAGCCCAACAACGTAACTCCTTACATCAGGTATAACAAGACAACTCAAGTCTTTGTCATTCGTAATGGTTAAAAGCTCGAATAAGGATCTCGAAGAATCATGCATCCAACCAACCCCGGTATCTTCAGATAGAGGTGCACAAAAAAAACCGGTTAACCGAACCGTAGCCGAAAAGAAACCGAAAAACCCAACCGGTCAAAACCGGTTTTGACCCAAACCGGTCCGGTTTTTTTCCTAAGCGCCGGTTAGGAACCGGTTCTTATTTTCGTGAAAAACACCGGTTTGAAGACCGGTTTTTATTAACCGAAACCAATAACCGGTTCGGTTAACTGGTTTTTTTGCAAATGAGCGGTTTTTTGCATTTTTTTGAATTTTAAAAGTTTGAATTTGAAAATTTGAAAGAGGAGCGGGAAGGAGGGGGGGTGGGGGCGGATTTTATTTAATATTGTTCAAAAATTACCATTTAGCCATACAAATGTTAGTATAAATAGATGTGTTGTGTATTTGGTTAATTACCACTTTCAAGCAATCAAAAAACACTCAAAAAAATCAAAACCGAAAGTATTTCACTAAACACTAATGGAAAGTTCAAACACCAACAACACCACCAACACCGAAGCTACTTCAACAAGTGCAGCGACGGTTATCAAATTTTTACCATGCGACCGTGTAAAAGATCCATGGGATCACTACAACTACGTCCTAATGTTGGACGGTAAGAAAAAGGCTCAATTTAAACTTTGCTTGAGTATTTTGTCTGCCGGTTCCAACTCGACATTGAGGGCTCATATCAAACAAAAGTATTGCAAGGCACTCAAATCGTTTCCGGAAGCCGGTCAATCGTCCATAGCTCGAGACGGGACTATTTTTGCATACGATCATGATTTACTCCGTCAAAAATTGGCTGGTTTGGTGATTCAACGTGGTTTGCCGTTCAACCACTATGACGATGCTGCAACGACGGAGGTGTACCAGAATTATATACAACCGCAGTACCATCATGTAAGTCGTATGACTCTAAAACGCGATGCTATGAAAATGTTGAAAACGGCTAAACAAGATTTAAAAAATACTTTTTTAAATTTAGATGCTTGTGTTATGTTTTAAGTTTATGTGTAATGTGTGATGTATCATGTATTCTCCGTTCTATTAAATAAAAGTTTTAGTTTATTAATACATGAAACAAGAAAACGATTACAAACGACGACGAAACGGAAAATAATATATATATATATATATATATATATATATATATATATATATATATATATATATATATATATATATATATATATATATACTAGAACCGGTCATAACCGGTTAACCGGTCTAGACCGGTCCCAAACCGAGCCCAAACCGGTTTGAACCGGTTGGTTTTTCCTCCTCACATCCGGTTCGAAACAAAACCGGTTAACCGCCCGGATCGGTTTTTTTTTTGCATTGACCCAAACCGGTTCGGGTTTGACCAGTCGTCAAACCGAACCGGTTAACCGAAATGTGCACCTCTATCTTCAGATACTAAGTACACGCATATGTGATATCCCACTTCATCCTCAAATAAATAATAATGAATTCACGCCGTAGTCACATCTTGCGGTTAAATGCCCAAATCTAGCCTTTGTTACTTGGTTGAAATGGACTATGATAATGGATTTTCCCGATCTTGTCAAAAATAATGTATCCCCGTGAAAAATTTATCATAACCAAAATACCACTCTTTTGTCAAAAACATTATTAGAAAAATTATCGCAATGCATTAACATACCTTTGAAAACTTAATATCATTTAAGTCCAAAGAGAAGCAATATAAATTGCAAACCGTTTTTGTGAAATGATATTTCAGTTCCAAAGAGTTATTATCGACACAACAATCAAATATAACATTTCAGCCCATGCCTTAAACCAATTTTTGGATCCAACACATAATAAGCCCAGTAACAATTATTAATAGGTCAGCCCAAGTCCAATAAAGAACATTTACAGCCCGTTAAGCCCATGAATTCGATCCATTAGCCAACCAAATCCAAACCTCCACATATCTTAGATTCGGGTATTAATACACTTACCCTAATTTAGTTTCATTAGTAACCCTAGTAATTTTGATGTGCAGACAAACCTCACACACCAAAATAAACACAGCCCCATCCTTATCTATCTCAATGCTTCTCAGATCTAGAAAAATCGAGCACCAACACCCCTTTGTTCTCATGTTCATTCGAAGCACATATACCACAGCTTCAAGATCATTTGTGGATATGCAAGTAGGGTGTGGTCATGTGTTTAGTTGTTTTCGTTCATTAAAACGACCAAAGAAAAGAAACTAACACAATTGTTATATTTCTTTATCTTTTTGAGTCAGATAGTTATAGAAGCTGAGTTTTTCAATGATCAGTGATGATGTGTTATCTCTTTTTGGTTTTTGATTTTGATAAACGTTTGATTACAAACAAATGAGAGAACTGAGAACATGTAAGCCGAACGGAAAAAGATGAAACATAATTGTTTTTAATCTTTCTTTTGATGTTCGAGTATTAAAAGAATCAGATTGTTTCTTATATTGATGTATGAGTGTTTATTATCAAAAGAGATTGGTTATACATCAAAACATGAATATGAGATATTGATTAAAACTAATTGGTTTTGATTCAGTTTGGATCTATGATGAGTTGTTCTTTTGCTTGTTTAAGAGTTGTAACAATCTTAAAAAACTTGAAGCACAAAGGAACATATCTGAGATCTATTTTTCATATAAGTTTTGACCATTTTCTGTGATAGATCTTTTTTTGGGTAAAAGGTCAAATTCTGTGATAGATCTTTGTAGTCACTTGTAGTGAAATGGTGGGATTCAGGATAGTTGAAGTTTGATATGCGTTTGAAATTGTTGGTTTTGGACAGGTGTTTGCTATGACAGTTGATAACACATTTGTACATTAGTCCTGGTCTTCTTCTTCTTCATTTCTGTCATATGGTCATTTTACGAATAAGGGTATTTGTGTTCGTAATAAACGTGTAAAGCCTTATTCGTAAGTTTCTTGCTCGTAAGATCTTACAAATAAGGCAAACCTTACTCGTTAACTGTCATTGTTCGTAAACATGTTAGGTTTTTACGAATAATCTTAGTCGTAAACATATTACGAATAAGGCTTATTCGTAAAATTAGGTTGTTACGAATTTCTTTCCAAGAAATTCGTAAATGTAACTGTAGAAGGCTCCTTATTCGTAAGAAAAGGGTTTTGTCCCATTCTTTGTTGACTTTTCAGATTCTGACCTTTTCTCCGACAATGTTTCCAACCAAGTTTTCTGACTATTGTAACATATGAAACTACAAGAAAAGGACTGAATAAAGCAGGAAACCACAACCCAAAGAGACTGTTAAGAGTGATAGACCAAAAGAATCACAAAACTGATAACATCTTTGGACCTTATTCAGAAACTGATAACAAAGTGATATCAACAATAGACCAATTTTAGAAACTGTTGACCCAACAGATAGAAGTACCAATCATAAAAACTGGTAAAAACAGTTCCAAACATGAAGCAGATCCACAAAAAGATACGATTTTTGACAAGATAACACCACCAAAAAAAATCAACCAATGATAAAACCTTGGCTCCTTATACCACTTGTAGGATCATTTTTATGGTTAATATGGTGATTCGGGAGGTCGGGGAAAATGGAAGAACACCATCTTCATTGTTAGAGAGAGAAAGTAAAGAGAGAAAGGAAATACTATATGTTTATTATTAATGAAAAGAAAATTACACAAAGAGTCTCACCCCTCCATGGAAGTATGGAGGGGTATCTATAGCCTAACACAATATAACTATTGCAATATTACCTAACTAGTCCATGTGTTTTGGCTAAATAAGATAGATATTGTAATCCCGTAAATGTCGTTCCATTTACGTGTTAGGAGCAATCCCAACAAACGTGTATGGATGTCGTGTTTGGTAAATATCGGTGAAATGTGGTGTTATCAAACTCATCACCATGGCCAGATTGAAAAGCTATAGTTTCCTTATTAAATTGAGGTTTTACAAGAGAATGAAATTCAACAAACTTAGAAAAAGTGTTAGATTTGTTACACAAAGGATACACCCACAAGTAATGAGAATAATGGTCCAAAAAAATAACATAGCTCTTTAGAGTTAATGACCCAAACAGACAAAAAAAACTTGATTTCCAGCCTTTAGACTTCGCGACTTTTTTTTTCTCCAAAAAGTGAAGTCAAGCAAAAAACAAAGCTGGAATCGAGTGAAAAAAATGAAGTAGAGAAAAAATTAAAACTAGAGTCGAGTAGTTGATAACATCAAATTATCCTGATATTTTATATATCAAAGTCCCGTGTTTATGGCATCATTTGTATTAATATGGTACTTAATCTGTTTATATTTGTTCATATTTACATTTCAGGATAAATGAGGCGTTGGAGCGGAAAAGATGCGAGAAATGGCCAACATTTGCAAAAATATATTCTGAAGATAGATTACGGTGTAAGTGGCACAATTTACTTACGCCGTAAAACATACTACGAAATCCATTGAATTATGTATGAAGATTACGCCGTAACTCGTTAATAATGTTACAATGTAAATACGGTATCGAGAAGGATACGGCATAACCGACTGTTGAGGTTACGCCGTAATTAATTATTATGAAGGCTATGGTGTAACGTGGTAATTTAGTTACGTCGTAGAGAGATTTGAGGAATAGATAAGTATATGCGGACGAAGAATTACGGCGTAACTTGGATATTTAGTTACGCCGTAATTGATAACTTGGGAGCGAATGAGTTAAAGCCCAGGGGCTAAAAGTGGTAAATTGATATTAATTTTTTATTTATTATGAGGACGTAAAGTATTATCATGAAGAACGATGGAGGATCTAATGCGTTTTTATAAATCCTAAAGTTGAATTAATATGAAATTTCTATTTCATGTATTTTTATACGTAAGAATTTTAAAGTAAAGAACTCAAGGACTAAGAATGAAACATGGCGCAAGACCAAAGGGCTGACGTGGACAAAGACTAAGTAGCTTTTTATTATAAATAGAAATGATGTACGGGGTATCTTTGATTATTCAATTAGGTTATATTCATTATATTCATTATTGTTTCTGTCTCTGCTGCCGTACAAGACACAAAAGAAGAAAAGTAGGAGTAGCAGCGCACGTGGTTTTTTATGGGGCAAACCTTTCGGGGTTTTTCCCCGTTACTCAACTAGGGGATCGATAGCATTTGATTAGCGCGATATGTAATCACTTTTTTACTTTCATTTATTAATTTTGTTTCATTATTTATCGATATAATTTTGATTCAGCTTTGATTGTTGATGCATTGATGCTATTTGTGCTTTAATTAATTGTCTTTTAATTTATTATTATTCAATTAATTATTTGATGTTTATTCCTTGTTTATTTATCATTTTATGTGTTTGTCTAATTTTCATTCCACTAGAGTATTTTGGTGATGTGGAAACTAGGTGATAGCTTAGTTTTGATTCTTTTATTATTATGCTTTCGCATTTATTATTGCTTCTAGTGTATGCATGCATAGTTCATTGGTAGCCACCCTTGCTTTGATAGTTTTTAAGCCTGGTTGTTCTTGCTTGTCTATGAGAATTGACTAAAGGACACTAGGGAAGTAGGTTGCGAGGGTTGATAAGAATTGACCAAAGGACTATCAATCCCTCTCGTGCGAATTGACCAAAGGATCATCTTCCAGAGGGAGAAACTTAAAAAGTTAGGGAAGTGTGTCTAAGATGCTAGCGCCCGGGCATACATTATTACGAATCTTGCATGTAGCGGTACTTAATGACTGTCGATAGATTGCCAAATGATTTCGAGTGACTAGTAATCATCTTGGTTAGGAATCTAGGAATCTAGAAACCATAGGCTGGGAAAAATTGACCAAAGGAGGCCCGGCGAATTTAAACCCCCATGAAGCAGGGATCTAGTGACTTTTAGAGCCCATGTATTGCGATAGTAAACACCGACACTTAATGACTTAGCATAGCTTACCAGATACCTCCCATTTTGAAGGGTAATACCTTTGATACAAGTATGGGGCTATGTTTAATAGGGTAAACGAATTGACCAAAGGAATTTACCGATCTTTGCCACAATTCATTTGTTGGAATCACTCCTAACACGTAAATGGAACGCCATTTACGGGATTACATTATCTATCTTAGTTAGCCAAAAATCATGAACTAGTTATGTCATATTGTAATAGTTGTAATGTGTTAGGCTATAAATACCCTCCTAGACTTCACTAGGAGGGTGAGACTCTTTGTGTAACTTTCACCTTTCATTATAATAAAACACATAGTATTTCCCTTCTCTCTTTACTTTCTCTCTCTAACATGAAGATGGTGTTTTTCCATCTTCCCCGACCTCCCAAATCACCATATCAACCTATAACACGATCCTACAAGTGGTATCAGAGCCAGGTTGTTTTATCATTGGTTGATTTGTGTGATGTTGTATCTTGTCAAAAAATCGTTTTTTTTAACTGTTTTACCATTAGGTTTTATTAATCTGAAAAATCTTTCTTATTAGTCTTTGGTAACATTTTTTAATATGTATCTTATGGGCAAAAAATGTCCTAAGTGTGCAAAAATCTGTTTTGTGTCAATAATTTTTCCAAACAGCCTTTTATGCATTTTTTTGTACCATCTCGTGAATGTTCTGTGGTCAAGTGGTCAAATTATTGGGGTGAAACAAGGGTCAAAAGAGGTTCCTTATGCAGTTTTTCTGGGTTTCTTTGAAGTTGGTAGGAAAACTGATCAGAAAAATTCGCCGAAAAAAAGTCAAAGAAACAGAGATAACCTACACTCTTAAAACTTATATAGGTAAATGATCAAATGAACCCAACTTTCCTAATAAAACTTATATAAACATTGTGTTATGGGTTTTCTGTTTGGAATGACGGTTGTTGATGAACACGGTTTAAGAATTGCATCAGTATCTTTCCCATTAGCTTGTTTACCAGAGAACCTTCCCAATTGATCATGTGACATATTAAATATTATCAATTAAACTTATCATTAAAACTTATTTTATGTGAAAATTTATTAATTAGACAGCTAGGAATCAACCGTTCTTGGGACGACCTCGGTCTTACCATTCTCTCACTCACATGTGACTGGGTACACTGCCCGTTAGTGTATTAGGTAGGCCATAGGTAGACAAGAAATTATAAATGTAAAACCTGGTCAAAAATCCTGCATCAAGTTTTTGGCGCCGCTTCCGGGAAACGGTCTTCATATTTTTAGTTGTTTAATTAAATTTTACCTTAAAATTTCTCTTTTTTCTTGAGATTACGGTGTAACCTAGTGACAATGGTTACGACATAATCTATTCTTAGACCAAGTTACGGCGTAACATAGTTATAATTATTTCGGCGTAACCTATTATTATTATATAAAAGATCGCTATTAGACTGAAACAATGGTGTGACTTAATCCCACGCATAAATAGGCCTGAAACATCTTATAACTATGAAATATGTGTTATATCTCACTTGTCGCTCATGTTTATTATTTTTACACATTTAATGCACGAGATTATGATAGAGTGTAGGTTCAGTAGTAAGAACAAGTGGAGATGGATGTTGGCATGCCACGATGACAAGAGCAATGGACATAATTGGAGACATCCAATAGATGCCTGTTGCAGGAGTCTAACTTAAAGACTCAGGGGAGTAAAGAAAAGTGCTCATCGAGATACTACCCGTCCTTATCTCAGATTTAGTTTTTTGTTTTTATTTTATAAACCTCTTTGAACAGTTTTGGTAGTTTTTAGGTTTTGTATTTGGTTTGACATGTTTTGTTTTTCATGTTTGCTTGTTTAAAGACCAAGGATAGATGACAGGAGTTCCGTTAACTCCTCTTGAACTCGTAAGGAAGTTGACAATTTGGGCACTACATATGTCAGTATGTACTTACGGCGTAATGGGCCGATCCAGCTATGTCGTAAGTGGCAATCCATAAGCCCATCTGCCCTAGGCCGATCTAGTTACACCGTAATGTCTTTGTTCCAGGTATTTGATTTCTCGGGTTACTAATTATGGCGTAACTAGGCCGATCTAGTTATGGCGTAACCCTTACCTAGTACACATTTTCTTTAATCAACTAAACTTACGGCGTAACTGGGCCGATCCAGTTACGCCGTAACTATCCCCTGTAATGATTTTTTTTCTAAAAACATGTTCAAAACTTTCCATAACCTTGTATTAATAGTTAAATGAACTTTGTGGGTGTGTTCTCTGTAAACCATAAAAGACTTCACTCATCCACTCGGAACATCAAGTGGTTTAAAAGGCTTGTTGCATACGCTAAATGCAACCGTGATTCCCACGAAAGTGAGTTAGGTTTTATTTTGTTTTTATTTTTATGTTTCGTGTTATTTTTTCTTTTTATCCGAAATTATGCTTTTTGGTATTAGTTTTACTTGCAATAATACAGGTTGATGAATTATGGAGTGGTATTTGGCTGCAAGGAAACACTTTTTGTCCGAACTAGTTGAGTGCCATTGATGGTGGTGATGGAGAGTTGATTAGAAGATGGATGTTGCTCGAGGAGGCACATTTGGAGCATGATACGTGGATGTGCCATTTATTGATCATTCAGAGCAAATCCATAGGAGTTTTCCGTTCCTTCTCTAACCCTTGTTATTTTTCATTTATATGCTCATTATGACCCAAGTGGAGGGAAGGGATTAGAAATAAACACCCGCTTGATTTTACTTGCCTTTATTTTTCTAGTTTTTAGTGAAAAATGTTTCATCATTAAAATTTTGACATGTTTTTCATTACTTAACTAGTTTAATCTAGACTTAGCACACCTACCCTATATTTACATTGTCTGAGGATAAGCCTTTCTGTTTTCCCACTTATACATAATACCATAAAAATGAGTGTGCCGGTGACTGTATTAGACTTTAGAACTTGGCCTTGCATATCTTTTCGAGACCATTATAATGAGCATTACACTGAGGTAACTTCGTGTAATCGTTGCAGCTAGGATATAATGAAATTTTAGGATTAAACCCAAATAGCCCATCATTTATGTTATGTTTGTGTATATTGACTTTTCACATCGATCAGTCAGTCCCCTTGTTAAACCTTTTTTATTGCACTCATCATTAGTGCAAGATACCCCTAGTATACCCGTCTGAGTTTTTCCTTTCATTTTTTTCACCCAATATATGTTGTTTCGTTACACCTATCGCCTAGCCTACCCTGTAGTTTCCTAATGTCCATGTTCCGGGCGTTGTTAGTCAATTTTGGTTCCACTGTTGAAAGTCGCGTGTTTTGAATAAAGGTTTTTGGATGAAAATAGGGTTCAGATGATAGTTGATCTCAAGTGGGGGGATGCTTTATATGTTCGTACCATTTTTATTCATGTATACCTTGTCTTGCATCATTAAAAAAATGATGAGAATGCAAGCAAGAGTTTGTTTATTAGTTTGATTATAGCTGATTGTATAAATCAGCATATGTTTCGTGTAATATTGTGTTAAGTATTCCCGTACATTATAAACCCGTACATTTCTATCTCGCCTTTCAATTGTCAATATTTGTACAACGGGGGGCATTGTACATCTCAAGTGGGGGGAAGGGAGATAAAAATGCGTGATTATGTCTAAATATGTGCTAAATTTACCCAAATTTTTAAATTTTTTATAGCACATACTTTTTTTCATTGACAATGAAGGCCGAGTTAATGCATCTTATTTACCTGGTTTATGGAGTTTATGAGGTGTGGAAAACTGGAATGGGGGGTTGAATAGTTTTACCGATTAAAACTTTTTTTTAAATTATTTAGATCGACTTATGTCAATCTATTTGGATGTGTGTTGGATGTTGATAAATAAACATATAGAAATATAAATATGTAATGAAAAAGATAAAGAGTAAGAAGCACAAAACCACAACGCGAGTATTTATAGTGGTTCGGCTACAAGGACACCTTCCTTGACCTACTCCACTCCCCGAGTCACCTACTCAACACCAGCTCCTTATGGTGGAGAAACCTTCACAACGTTGCCTACTCTTTATCCAGTACAAGGCTAGATACTCGGTTCTTTCACCAAGGAGAACTAAACCTATCACAACGTCGCCTACCCTTTATCCTGTACTAGGCTAGATACTGAGTTCCATTACAATGGAGGAACTACTACCCAACACTACACCAATACCTAACCCCAAAGGAGATCTACTCCTTATAATAACATCATCAAGGATAACAATGTCCTTTGACCCAATACTAGTCTATCATGAACATCGAATCACACCATATCGAATGTACACCTTAGGCACCTTTCACTAATGCCTTTTACTCGATCTTCAAGACACCCTTCACTAATGTCTTATGACTTGACTTCTAGGCACCCTTCACTAATGCCTCTAGCCTTGATTTCTAAGCACCCTTCACTAGTGCTTTTTGTTAATACAAATAAGCCGTAAAAACGTTTATTTATATTTTACGATCTTCTAATGTTTTGTCGATAACAAACGTAAAATTATTTTAACGAAACAAATAAAATACGTAAATGGTTTGAACTAATAGTTTCTAACATATTCACATTTTCACATAAAACACTAAAACAAGTATAAGTGATTTTATGATTTAATATTACATATGTACAACAACTAGTGTTTACATATTTGGGTAAAATATACACATAACTAGTATGTAGTATATTGGGTAATATAAATGGGTAGAAACTTAAGTATCATAACCCATTGGGAAAATACATTGAATGTAGTTGGGTACAACCCAAAGCCCATGACCCATGGAGCTTGACCCATAACCCATTGCATGACATCATGCTTATATCATATATGGATAATATCCATAACCCATGATATTGACCCATACCCAATGTCTAGATACATTGAACCCTTGGTGAGCACTCAAGAGAATGTCTAGATACATTGAACCCTTGGTGAGCACTCAAGAGATGCATTGTATCTAGCCAAAGATCAATGGTTCAACCCATAACCCATGACCCATGACCCATAACCAAAATACCCATGGGCAAATAGGAGCGTACCACGGATCTCTAGCTTTGTGCTAGCCGGATCCCTTGTGGAAGGGATCCGTGGGATCCGGGGAGCAGTAGAGAATTTTCTCTATAAATAGTGAGTCGTTTCTTTCCTTTTAGCTCACCACTTCACATATACTCTCTCCAAGTTTTATATATCTCTAACCTTAGATCCAAGAGATCTATGTAGTTTGTCTTTGTTTTGTATGATCTTCTAGGTTCCTCTTAAGGAGAGATCACCACTTCTTGAAGGCGTGCAAGCTCAAGTCCATGAGTTGCCATGCCGTCATCATCAAGACAACTAAGGTTCTCTTGTTGATAGTTCTTCCTTTCTCCATAGATGTTGGATTGAAGGCATTAGTGAAGGATGCCGAAAGTGTCAAGACGAAAGCATTAGAAAGATGCTTATCGATCGTGTCAAGAGAATTAGTGAAGAATGCTATAGGTGTCAAGACGAAGGCATTAGTGAAGGGTGCCAAGCGTTGTGTCAAAGGCATTAGTGAAGGATGCCGAAGAATCGAATCAAGTAGCATTTGGGAAGAATGCCTAGGTCGTATAATCAATGAGGTGCATTGTTATACATATAAGTATTTGTTTATTTACAAGGATGGTGATATCCTTGATGGTGTTGTAACAAGGAGTAGATCTCCTTGAGATTAGGTGTTGTGTCGTGAAGGGTAGTAGTTCCTCCATAGTAATGGAACTAGGTGCTTAGCCTAGTACCTAATAAAGGGTAGGCTGACGTTGTGATAGGATTAGTTCTCCTAAGGTGTGAAAGAACTCGGTGGTTAGCCTAGCACCGTATAAAGGGTAAGCGACGTTGTGTTAGGTGTGGTTCGCCTTGGTGTGAAGGAACTCGGTATTTAGCTTAGTACCGAAAAAGGTTAAGCGGCGTTGTGAAGGCTTCTCCGCCATAAGGAGTTGGTGTAGTGTTTACGAACTCTCGAGTAGGTGACTCGGGAGTGGAGTAGTGCAAGGAAGGTGTCCTTGTGGCCGAACCACTATAAATACTTGTGTCGTGGTGATGTGCTTCTTACTCTTTATCTTTCATTACACATTTATATATCTATCTATCAACGTCCAACATAAACAACCAAATAGATTGACATAAGTCGATCTAAATATTTAAAAGGAAGTTTTAAATTGGTAAAACTATTCAACCCCCCCCTTCTAGTTTTCCACACTTTTGGTACGGACGATCGACACCCTTTACTAATATCTTCGTCTTGACACTTGAGACATCTTTTACTAATGTCTTCAACACTACACTTCTTATGAGAAAGAAGAAAACTATCAACAAGAGAACCTCGTTAGTCTTGATGATAACGAAGCATGGCAACTCATGGACTTGAGCTTGCTTGACTTCCAAAGGTGGTGATCTCGCCTTTAAGAGGAACCTAGAGAATTACACAAAAACAAAACTACATACATAGATCACTTGGATCTGGGGTTAGAGAGTTTTTAACTCAAAGAGAAAATATGTGAGAAAGGGGTGAGAAACAATGAAGAAATGGCTCACTATTTATAGAGAAAACAACTCTCGTTCCACGGATCCCACGGATCCCTCACTTGAGGATCCGTCCGATCTGTATCTTGGGGATCTGGGACGCCCCTTTTCCCATGGGTTATGGGTCATGGGTCATGGGTTATGGATCATGGGTATCCAAGTAGATACAATGTATCTATAAGATGCAATGCATCTAGTCCATGGTTCATGGATTAAAACTATGGGCCATGGATTAAAACCATGTATGACTTAAGCATGATGTCATGCAATGGGTTATGGGTCAAGCTCCATGGGTATGGATCATGGACTTTGGGTTATACCCAACTACATTCAATGTATTTGGTCAATGGGTCAAATACTTAAGTTTCTACCCATTTATATTACCCATTATAATACATACTAGTTATGTATATGTTTACCCAATATGTAAACACTAGTTGTTGTACATATGTATTATTAAATCATAAAATCACTTATACTTGTTTTAGTGTTTTATGTGAAAACGTAAGTATGTTAGAAAACTATTAGCTCAAACCATTTACGTATTTTATTTGTTTCGTTAAAATGATTTTACGTTTGTTATCGACAAAACATTAGAAGATCGTAAAATATAAATAAACGTTTTACGGCTTATTTGTATTAACAATCTCCCCCTTTTGTTGATGAAACTAAAATTTGTAAAAGTTAGAATTGGAGTTTTTACTCTCTTCCCCCCCCCCTCCTTTTTGTCGAAACAAAAAGAGCGTCGAAAAGAAACTAACACAATGTTTTAAGAAAAACATGCAAAAGAGGAAAAAAAATCTAAAAAGCAAGTGACGGGAAAAGTTCTCGTCTTAACTCCCCCTTGATGAGTCCATCCCTTTGTGAGGGCGTCAAGTAAATAAAAACTACTAAGCGTTTCATCTTAGTGACGATAATGCTCCCCCTAGATAATTGAAACTTTGCAAGGGGACGTCATGAAATGTAATCCTAATATTGCAAATGATCTTGCAATCTAATGCTTTGACACAAAGCTCCCCCTAGCTTTAGAGTGTCAAAGTCTTCATGTGTAAATTGAAAATCTACAAAACAAAGGTTAGAAGACAAGTATATAATTTCATGCAAATACGACTCAAGTTAGTAGAAAACTAGTCTTCTGTTGCACGGATCCCACGGTTCCCTCTTTGGAGGGATCCGTCTATGCAAAACGTGGGGATCCGTCTATCTGTAACTAATAAACAGAAAATGTGATGTACCAAAAAAAAATTTGGCATCAAAATGAGATATGTATTATACCAATTAATTATATACTCAAAAATATGGCAAATATCATGTAATTTCATTTAATAAAACTAGAGATATGATATACATGACTCTAAAAACTAAGAAAATGAACGATACATGACTTGGAGTTACTAGACTATCTAAGTTATGCTTGATACTAGGACACCGCTAAAATTCTCTAGCTCAAGTTTGTTTAGGTTTAACCTCATCAAAACGTTCGAGGAGGTGATAAAACATGAAACGTTGATCTTCTCGTACTTCATGTATCAAACTTTCAACATGTCGACAAAGATAACAATCTTTGTCATGACTAGGTAGTGGTGATGGAAGAAATGAAATTGCTTGATGCGAAGGATCAAGTGAAGCGGGTTGAGGAGCCTCAAACGATGGAGGGATTGGTGGAGGCGCATTCGAAGATGGCTCGACCAAGAATGATGCTGGTGGTAGAGAGGTCTCAACTTCCATGTGGTCGGGTGGTTGACTTTTATAATTTCTCATAATCCAAATGGGATTATTTGATGGTGACGGCGAAAAGGAAGCCGGAGCTAGTATTGACTCAACACCTTGATTTTGTTCCATTATTCCTCCTAATGAGGAGAATGTTGCCGGTGGTGGAGGATGAGACGGCCTAGGAGGCAAATCCTCTAGATTGTAGAGGTGTGGTGATGAGAGTGGAGTGGTGAATGAAAGGGCTCTAGGCACCAATGGTGATGGTTTAGTGGAAATATGATTGTTTGGTTTAGGAGGTATGGTGGTGTTTGGCATAGATAGTTTTGTGGGAACTATCCTTTAGGGATTGGTTTGATTGGTTGAGTTGATGGAGAAGAAATCCTAGCATTTGTAGATTTGACCGGAGATAATTCGGTTGAAGAAATTTCGTGTACAACACGAGCAATTTTCTTGGGTGGTCCTTTGGTGGATGAGTTACCACTTGGAGCTTTCCTCATGATGAGATGATTCAAAGAGGTTTGTAAAGGTTTCTAAGTGCTAAAAATGAGGATGAAGGTAATGACTTTAGGAGTCCTAACAAGGTGGTTTATAAAGCAAGGGATTTGGCAAGTGCATTCAAGACTTAAGCCACTAAGATTCCTTGGAATGTGATAATTAGCATGCACAAGAGTCAACTTCAGAGTTGTACTGATCTAGGAGCTTAATTAAGATGAGATGGAGTGTTCAATTTAGCAAGATGAGCTTGAAATGATTGTTTTAGCTAGAGTTGACATAAATCTGTCATACGGATCCCACGGTTCCCTCCAATGAGGGATCCGTCTAGGCTAATTCTAGGGATCGGTCTCTCAGCAGCAAAATAACAATGATGTTTGTAAGGTCTAATGCCTATAACTTCTTGAGTGTTTCAGTACACCTAAGTGTCTTTAATAAAAGGGTACTTAAATGCTTAAGGGCAATGAGTGATGTAGCTAATGATTGCCTTTTATGGAAGAAATTGGAACTTTCATGAGAACCAATGAGTGACCAAAGATGACACTAAAGATTTGAGAGTGTCAAATGGAGCTAAATGATCCTAGAGACCAGATAGTAATTTAAGATAATGTTTTGGAGTAAATCCTAAAAGCTTTAAGATGTAAAAGCTAGAATTTTGACCCATTTTGACCTATTTTGAGGTAAGGATGACTATTCAATTTGCTATAATTAAAAGATTTCTAAATCTAGATCTATTAACATGTGAGGGATCTTGTGTGAGTATAAGAGCGGAAGAGTAATGAGTTTTGGTGAGACGATAGATCTACAGGTGTTGTGATCTAAATGAGTTATGCGTGAGTATGAAAAATTTACTCAACTTGATAAGGACTCAATTTGTCTTAAGGCACTATGTCTAGCTTAGTGTGAAGTGATCTAAAGACATGTTTTGAAATACAATGATTGCAATTGCATTTCTATTTGCCGGATCCCACGGTTCCCTAAGAGTAGGGATCCGTCTAGCACAAACTTAGGGATCCGTCTCTCTGTTAAGCAGAACCTTCACAAAAGGTATGCAAGGGTTGCACAATGCATCATATTTCAAAGTTAGGGTTTTTCTAAGAAGTTCTAACACTAATGTAGTAGAGATATCTGATCTGTGCTGAACAGTCAAGTCAAATCACACAAGCTAGCCACTTGTGAATGGCTAACCGTAACAGACTTAAAACTGCTTAAGCACAAATGCAATGAAGTCCAGGAGAATACAGTGGATTCCCGGGTCGTTATGTCCCACGGAGGATGACGGTGTTAAACACAATCGGATGTCGAATAACCGCCAAGGATAGTGGTCAATAAGGATTTTGAGTTGTTTATAAACTACAGAAGATTAAAGGAGATTAAAAGTTAAAATCTATTAAATAAACGCTATCACTATTTTTACAATGATGTTTTGTTTTATGTTTTATAAATCGAAATTAAAATCTACGCGACGTACAATTAAAAACGTGAAACTTACACAATATTAACCCTAAAAATATGAAAATTATATTTTTATAAACCTAATGATAAAAGAAACTTTTTAGAAAAAGAAAATTATTTTTATAACTAATTATCTAATTATTATTAATTAAAAACTATTTTTAACTATTAAATAATTACCTAAAATACAAGAAAATAGGAAATAAAGCTAGAAAAATAAAATTAAGACTTGGAAAAATCTAAAATAACAAAAAAGAATTTTCAAAACTATTTTATATTTTTCCGATTATTTTCTATTTTTATGAATTTTAAACTATTAAAACTAATTAAATTACTAAAATTACCAAATAAACTATGAAAAATCTGGAAAATTACTTTTTCACTTTTATATTTATCTAAACCTAAGAAAATTGAAAATTATTTTTTGAACCTTTTACGAATTTTTATATTAAATGCTATTTAAAATGCTTAAAACTAATTTAAATTAGGAAAAATAGCTAAACAACTTGGAAAAATCTGAAAATTTCAGGAAAAGTCTAAAATGATATTAGGAATATGAGAAAATTGGAAAAACAGGCACTTGTTTGGAGAAATATGAAACTGCTTTGGAAAGTGCTTATGAATAAGCACTTTGATAAGCTAAAAGCTCACCAAAAGGCACCAACTGTTTACAGAAGCCTAAATATTCTATAAGAACTAAAATGGAACAAGTTTCAACAAACTACAACCTTGGAGAAGCTGATTACAACAGATTTGATAAAATGAGCAATAAGCTAAAACAGTTCCTGGGTAGCAAGTTTGAACACATGCACAAGCTTATAAATAAGTTCAAACTTAAAACTAAGAATTGGAACTTTGAAGGGACCTAGTTGAGATCAAATGTTCCAAAATTCAGACTATGGGAAGCTCTTTTGAGCCCTGTGCAACTTGCACAAAATCTGAGTAAAACTCAGTATCAACTGATCTGTGGTGCAGGGGACTTTGGGTCTAAAAGGGAAGCTTATTTGAGGCTTTTAAATAAATGGCAAAATTCCACAAAAATACTGATAAGAAAGAGGACCAGCTGAGCTTTTTGAAACACCAAGATTCACTGAGTAAGACCCAAAAATGAACTCAAAACAATTCTTTCTAAATGAGCCCAAAACAGATTTTTGCACTTTTTGACTTTTGACAATATGAAGAACTTTGACTAAACTGGACTTTGGATCCAATTTTAAGAGTGATGTTGATGTAATAAGGTGCAATAAGTACAATGCAAGCAAGTTTGATGATATCTAAACACAATTCCAACAGTTGCAAATCCAAAGCTCTAGCAGATAAACAGTGAGATGGATATAATGAGATATTTGACTTTGGTGGTTATGCAGACCAAACCTAAGACTCAACTAAGCTCAGAAATCACTTAACAAACATGAAGCAATGAAATTGAACCATTGTAAAAGCTTAAAAGATGAAGCATAAGCGAGAACCAAACACTCCTTATGATTCTTGATTTGAGGTTAAAACAAATTTAAACCAAGAACCAACTTATTTTTATGATCAAACTACTTTAATATACCTAAATTACTACTAATAGGACGGGTTTTATGATTTTAACTACAAACTCAGTTGTGCACAAAATCTTGAAAATCACTTACAATTTGTCCAAGCCACTATGGTTATATGATGAAACAAGGAACACTATCCTACCAAATTCAACCATTTGCTTCCATTTCCAACCCAAACAACGATCTGCAACACTCATTACCCAATTCCAAGTTGCTTGAACCAATTTCTTCTTCTGATTGACTTTCATTGACTTTCAAAGGAACTTGATTGAACCGATTCTTCAAGTTTACAAAAGCTATATAGAGCTTAAGTAAGTTGGTTTGAGCTTAAATAAAGCTTATTGAAGCTTTGAATACCGAGTTTGAGTTTGAAATTTAGAACGATGGCACAAAACATGAAATCGAATAAAACTTGAAATGATACTTGGTAATAGTTTAGATATACTTAAAAGCTTAATTTAATATCTTCAAACAAAGAGTTACAACTTTTAGCTTACTTTAAAACATAAAAAAAAATCGACATACAAGAATTAAAAAACTAAGTAACTACTCTTCTCTTTGCTTCTTTGCTTCTTTTAAGCATCAACATTGCTCCACGTGGCCTTCGATGCAATCCCACCTCCCAATTGGACCAATGGAAGAGTTTAGAGTGGATTGCTTGGTTTTATCATTTTATGGAAGTGCTTTTTCAACTGTGGTTAGGCAGCAAGTAGGGGGTGGCAGGGGGGTGGTGGTAAAAGTAGGTGAATATGATGATGAGGGGTGGAAAGGTGAGGTGATGGGATGGGAAGCGAGCGGTGGTTGGGAAGCGGGAGGTGGAAGAAGAAGGGAAGTGGCGTGTTTATCTGGTTTGACTTATTTTGACCAAGGGTCAAAATTGGTTTGTGACGTCAGGGGTTCAAAAGGGGTCAGGGGTTGAATGAGTTTTGACAAGGGCTTAGTTTAGACAAGGACCAAAGTGTAATTTTCGAAAACTCAAGGACCATTCACGCCAATTCGTAAAGATGTTCCAAGGACTAAAAGTGACAATCATCAAAAGTGAAAGGACCAATTTTGCCATTTTCCAATTTTCCGAGGACCAAACTTGACAATTTTGAAAGTTCGGGGACCTTTTCTCGCCATTTTACAAAAGATTTATTCAAGGACCATTTTGACAAATTAGAATATTTGGGGACCTTGAATAACATTTCTCTTTATTTAGATTTACAGGACCTGTTTTTGACAACTTTTGAAACTTGGGGACTAAAGCGCCAATTATGCAAACTTGATCGTTTTCACCGATTTTGATATTTTGCATTTAAAACACATAAAACACTTATTTGTGATATTTTTATCATTTTGATGCATTTCGAGTGTTTTCGGATGTTTTGCGGTTTAAATGGTACAAAATGATGAGTATTTAGACACTCATCAATCCCCACACTAAGATATTGCTAGTCCCTAGCAATGTTTTGAGAAAAATTAATGGATTTTTCTCTTTACCAAAAGCCATTACTTCGGAGTAGCCAAATGTTTCGGTTCAAGTAAGAACCTTGGTACAGATAACCAAATGATTTTGAGCAAATCATCGACTTTCAACGGATTTGATTTGTCTTTACCGAAGCCGTACCCTTCTAGACTAGCCAACTCTTAGATAAATTATCGGTATTATCTTTGGTGAGTGATTACCAATTATGGTTTTTCAACGCCTTTACCACAAGCCATAAACTTGCGGGCTAGCCAACTCTTCGCTTTTTAGGATATGGTGGTGAATACCATACAATTTTGGGCAAATTGTGGCCGTCAACGGATTTGAGATATCTTTACCAAGAGCCGTTTGCTCTGGATTAGCCAATCCTTTTGTGGGTTAGACATGGCGGGGTGATTACCATTTGTTGTGTTTAGTACATAGTACTTCCACTAAAAATTTTTAAAATTTGGCCATTTTGGGGAAAAAGGGACTAAAGGGTATATTTATGATCAAAATTCGCGAATTTCCCCCACTTAGAAATGAATATTGTCCTCAATATTCAAAGTACCGCATTGTAATGTCGAAACTTAGAACGTAAAAGATAATATTACTAGCTAATGTATTTAGCAACAATTATTCTCTTTTCAATATTTACAATTTTCATTCATTTTTAGGTCTATATACAACATGTGGGGCATCTCCCCACACTAGGGTGGTACACACGGTGAAAACCCATGTAGCATGCTATTGTTTTTGATTAATGAGTCGCTAGCTTGACTCGATCCCGCATTCATTGGTTCATGGGGAAAGTTTGAAGATCCGGGACAATCACGGGAAGAATGTCCTCTCCAAAGTAATGCTTCAACCGATGACCATTCACTTTAAAGTTTGGACCATCGGGTTGAGATAACTCAATGGTG
The DNA here is from genome assembly GCA_022545495.1 of Chrysanthemum lavandulifolium. Classification (NCBI taxonomy): domain Eukaryota; kingdom Viridiplantae; phylum Streptophyta; class Magnoliopsida; order Asterales; family Asteraceae; genus Chrysanthemum; species Chrysanthemum lavandulifolium. Next base: position 177,995,081 of record CM040244.1, on the reverse strand, counting down.
CCATAAGGATAAACCTTAGTGATAGTAAATGGACCGGACCAGCGGATTTAAGCTTTCAGAAAATCTTCAATCTTGAATTGAAAAGAAGGACTCGATCACCAACGTTGAAAACGCGGTTCTTGATTTTAGAGTCATGAATCTTCTTTGTCTTTTCTTTATAGATCAAAGAGTTCTCGTATGCTTGATCACGGAGTTCATTTAATTCATTCATTTGAACTTTTCCGTGATCACCGGTATCGAATATCAAAGTTGGCATGTTTCAAGGCCCAAGATGCCTTGTGCTCTAGCTCAACCGGTAGATGACACGCCTTCCGTATACAAGCTTGTATGGAGTGCACCCAATGGGTGTTTTGTGTATCACGGAAGGCCCAGTGCGTCATCTAGCTTATCCGACCAAGAGGCACGGTTTTCACCAACCGTCCTCTCCGTAATTCTTTAATCCTCGGTTTGAAACTTCCACTTGCCCACTTGTTTGGGGTGGTGCGTGATGAGGGACGGTGAGTTGCACCATATTTACGCATGACTCTTTCAAGCGGTCATTGCAGAAATGCGTACCACGATCACCGATTATGGCTCGTGGGTTCCAAACCTAGCAAACAAGATTTCAAGAATTTCACAACAACTCGGGCATCGTTGGTGGGCAAAGCCTTAGCTTCAACCCATTTTGACAGATAGTCAACGACCACGAGTATGTATTTATTACGCGAGAAGAAGGAATGGCCCCATAAAATCAATGCCCGGATGTCAAAGATCTCACACACTTGAATGGCGTTTGTGGCATTTCATTCCTTTGTGAGATATTCCGTGGCGTTGACAAGCGTCCACGAGCTTTACGAATTCATGGGCATCCTTGTAGATTGTGGGCCAATAGAATCGGAATCAAACACCTTCTTGGCGGTGTAGTTGGGGCTATGATGTCCCCAGTGGGTCCAAACATGGCAAGCCTTGAGAATGTCAATAGCTTCGACCATATACACATCGCTGATGACTTGATCCGCGCAAATTTTAAACAAGAAAGGGTCGTCCGAGTAATGTTTAACATCCTTGAAGAATTTGTTCTTCCATTGGGACGACATCCCTTTCACTATGAAGTTACCCGCATGGTAATTTGCGAAGTCGACAAACCATGGGGTAGAAGAGTCTCCACGAAAAGAAACCGTATTGAGTGTCTCGAGAGGAAATGTTTCATTTATTTCCTTTTCTCTAACACATCTGGTGAGGGTTTTCTAATCGGGATAGATGATCGTGACTAGGTTCTCGGCTCCTTTTTATCACGTATAATGATATCAAATTCACGGAGGAGGAGAACCCAACGGAGCAATCTCGGCTTTGCATCTTGTTTTGCAAAGAGATATTTAAGAGCCGAGTGATCCGTATACACCACGCATTTGGTCAAGATGAGGTATGGCCAAAATTTCTCAAACGCATACACCACGACTAATAGTTCTTTTTACGTAGTGGTGTAATGAGTTCGAGCTTGATCATAGTCTTACTTGCGTAGTGTATAGGCTGAAAATGCTTTGTTTTGCGTTGCCCCAAGGCGCACCGATAGCAAAATCACTTGCATCGCACATGAGCTCGAAGGGTAAATCGATCGGGGCAACTAGAATGGGTGCTTCCGTAAGCTTTTCTTTAGTGTTTCAAAAGCTTGACGCACTCGGGAGAGAAGATAAAAGGAGCTTCTTTTTCAAGAAGATGGGTCATAGGCGGCGATTTTAGAAAAATCTGTATGAATCTACGATAGAACCCGGCATGACCAAGGAAACTCCTAATACCTTTGACGGTAGTAGGATGAGGCGGTTAGCAATAACATCAACTTTGCTCTATCGACCTCAATCCGTTTTTGAAATCTTATGGCCAAGGACTATGCCTTCTTTGACCATAAGTGACTCTTCTCCCGTTTAGACATAGATTGGTGTCTTCACACCTTTTAAGCATTTTGTCTAAATGGGAGAGACAAGTCTGAAATGAATCCCGATGGTGAGAAGTCATCCATAAACACCTCCATTGTTTCCCGATCATGTCGTGGAATATGGCCATCATACATCGTTGGAGCGTGCGGAGGCGTTACATAAGCCAAAAGGCATACGTTTGTAGGCAAAAGTTCCGTGCAGGCGGTGAATGTGGTCTTCTCTTGATCCCGTGGATCAATGGGGATCTGAAAGTAACCCGAGAAACCATCAAGGAAACAATAGTACTGTTCCTCGCTAATCTCTCAAGCATCGGTCCATGAAGGGTGAGGAAAATGGTCTTTCTGGTGGCGTCATTCAACTTACGATAGTCAATACACACACGCCATCCCGTAACCAATCGAGTTGGAATTAACTCATTTTCTTCATTCGTGACAACATTATGCCACCTTTTTAGGAACACGATGAATCGGGCTAACCTAAGGACTATACGAGATAGGGTAAATCAATCTGCATCAAGAAGTTTGATAACTTCTTGTTTGATAACATCATGGATTTTGGATTCACCCTTCTCGATGTTGAGCTTCTTGGTTTGAAGTCATCCTCCATCAAGATTTTGTGAGTACTGAACTCGGGTTAATACCCTTGATGTCGGAGAGTTTCCAAGCAATTGCTTGCTTGTGTGACTTCAAAACCTTTATGAGAGATCTTTTCATCTTTACTCAAATCTCGAGCAATAATGACGGGCAATTTATCATCGCCTTCAAGAAATGCATACTCAAGATGAGGTGGTAAGTCCTTAAGTTCGACTTCAGAAATTCTTTTCTCAACCGACTTGACTTCCTTGTTATGAAGTTTGACGGGAGGAGTGGAGGAGAAGTGTCTGATTTAACAACTTCTCAAGAATAAGAATATCTCCTCGGATTAATCTCATGGTGATTAATCTCTTGAGAATTGCATCACTAATGTGAGGGTTGATGAATGATCATCTTTAAGCATTTTCTCAATGAGAAGTATGTCCCCTCGATGTCAATTGGGCGTGATCAATTTCCCATGGAGCAGAATCACTAGCCAAGTATGCTTCAATCTCTTCCAAGATGAAGTCGCTTCCCTCAAGCGGGTGAGAGAAGGAGTAAATTGGCTATGATAGGTTGAGAAGATGTGGTGGGATTCCACTCACGAATTATGAGAATAACCAAGAACTTCTTGAGAGTACTCTTGAAGCAACATCAATGATATCGATTCGGTTAACCGACTCGGAATCATAGTTTGCGGAGTACCTCAAGTTTGATCAAGGTTAAAGGTGTGACTTCATTACCAACACGTAATGTGATTTCTTGCTCAAATACATCAATGAGAGCACGGCCCGTTCTCGTGAATCCTCTTCCAACAATGAGAGGAACCCGTGGATCGACATCGAAATCAACGACTACAAAGTCACTAGAAAATGGAACTTTCCTACTTTCACAAACACGTCCTCGGCAATTCCAAGAGGACGGGATATTGTACGATCCGCAAGCTCGAGAGTCATGCATGTAGGAATAAGATCCGGAAGAAAGTTTCTTCCATCTTGAATGAGGCATCGGGTTTATGCTTGCACCAAGATCGCTAAGGCAAAGCATTCAACCATTCCTAGAAATACACAAGGTAAGAGGAACTTTCCGGGATCTCCAAGCTTCTCGGGAAGCTTCTTCAAGATCTTCGCAGCGAGTTCTCGTTTAGAGGAGTTTTAGCCATTTCAAACACTTTTCCTTATTGCTTAACATGTGTTTGAGAGTTGATGCAAACTTGGGCATCAACATGATAGCATCCATGAGCTTATGTCAAAATGAAGTTCTTGGAAAATTTGAAAGAATTTTTCCATTTGATGACCGGCTTTTCGCGGAGTTTTGCTCATGTAAGCGTGATGGATAAGGAATAGAAGATTTGGATTTTCAATGGGAGCTACAGGGAGGTTCAAAACAACTCTGGATTGGATTTTGATTTCGGACAACCCGAGGATGGGCGATCTTGGTTCCTCCGTTATTAGTAGGAAGTTCCTTGTCCTTTGTCGCCTCGGGTTCACTTTCCACTACCTTCGGAGAGAAGAAGAAGAGGTAGTAGGAATAGCGGGTCCATCATACGAAACACCACTTACGGTTGTGATCGCCTTTGCATCGCCCCTCGGATTAGCGATCGTGTTGCTAGGTAAAGTACACGAGCCCGGTCGATCATTTAAAGACTTCTTTAATTGATCCGATCGGTGACCAACAACTGTTTGTCTCTCTCTTGAGTCTTCATGAATTGCCTTTAAAGCTCATCGGATGTTGACACAGGAGGTGGTGGAGGGATAATTTGAGGCCTTATGTTCGGTTATAGCCATAATTCCCCGATTAGGGTTCATATTCCCCGAAATTGATTCCTCGATTGTAAGTGTTTTGATTAAGATTTCCTTGTTGTTGGAAACCTTGGTTGGGACCGGAATAGAAATTACCTTGGTTTTGATAACCTTGGTTCATTCTTGGTTGGTTACGATTCGGTTAGGATTCGGTTGAAACCGGTGGTGCACGATAAGTGTTAGCACGGTAGTTTGGTTCATTTTGAGGACGGTATTGATTACCTCCTTGATTTGAAGTACCGGCTATAGCATTAGCTTCAAATGGACTACCATCGGTGGCGATGACTGGTTGTAGTATGCATGAGGACCACCACAAGTAACACAAACTTCAACTTTCTTTACTTCACCATATGATGGTGCTTGTGTGAAAGTGACTTTCTTTTAGTTAGCAAGAACCAAAGCTCGAACAATATCCGTGAGTTTGTCAATCTTAGCATCGGTGCTAGATGTACTCACGGAGATGAAATAGAAGGTCCACATTAGACTCGGTATGATATGTCTTTGTGCGGAAAGGACGGACACAGGACTTGTTTTCAATGATTTGCAAGGCTTCTTTAGTGGTCTTGCTCAAGAAATTACCTCCGCGGAGGCATTTAGAGAGTCTTGATTGGCTGGTTCGGACCATTGTAGAAAGTATCCATTTGCATTAACTCGGTAAAACCATGATGCGGACACTCATGAGCAAGTCTTTATAACGATCCCATGCCTCCCAAATGATTCATCAAATCTACGAGAAAATTTCATTATCTCATTCTTAAGACTTGTAGTTCGGGATGGAGGATAGAATTCGTTCACAAACTTTGTGACTAGATCTTCCCATGTCTCAATAGAGCGAGGGGTTGTTTCTCAAGCCAATTCGGGCTTGTCCTCCGGAGAAAATGGGAGCAGAAGAAGCTTGATAGCTTCATGTGGGACGTTCTTGTACTTGATGGTAGATGCAATCTTGTTAAACCATCGAATGTGTGCATGAGGATCATCCGCTCAAAACCATAGAATTGGCTTTGGGTTACAGTTAAGTAACCGGTTTGAGCTCAAAGTGTCGCCCGCGATGGTGGGACAACAATGGCATCTCCGTAACCCTCGATGGGTGCTTGGAGAAGCTCATTCATCGGTTTGTCTTCGCCATTATGGCGGTGGTGGTGGTGGTAGGCGTTCCTCGATCACGGTGAAGGAGCGAAGCGTCCTCCACGTCTCGAGGAATCTTTCCAAGTTCGACAATGGACTTGTAGAGCTCGGAAGAGCAGTCGCATGCACTAAGTATAAAAATCAATTTTCAAAACAAATGCGAGGCAAAGCGACAAGTGAACTTAACCAATAATCACAAATGAAATGGCTTCTTTGAAAAAGGTACACCAAATCACAAGTGACACAAAGGCAAGTTTTAAATCGATGTTCGGAACTTATTATGGTCGCACCCCGGTTAGGTAGTGCCTTTGCCTTGATTTGCGGTGGTTGATTTTTATGTATATATTAAGTATCCGAAAAGGCGAGGTACTGATTTGTCTTGATGGGTTTAAAAACTTTTGGACAATATTTTTGGTATCGTCTCGTTTAACCAAATCGTATTTCTTTAAGAATCACCTTAAAAGAAACACAAGATAGAAAACGTTACGATTGTTTTGTTGTTTTATATTTTGTTTGGTGTTTTTAACACTTTAGGAAAAGTGTTAATGAACTTTTGATTTTGTTATAACTTTCTGAAAACTTTTACAAAGCGTGGTATATGTGCAAGTGCAGGTGCGAAAAATGTTTTTAGAACACGCTTCTGACCTCCCGTGGCGCTAAAATTTGATCTGTGCAAAGCCGTCAAGTCAAATCACAAGCTAGCCACTTGTGAATGGCTAACCGTAAGGAGACTTAAAACAGCTCAGCACAAATGCAATGAAGTCGGGAGAATCGGTGGATTCCGGGTCGTTATGTCCCACGGAGGATGACGGTGTTAAACACAATCGGATGTCGAATAACCACTAAGGATAGTGGTCAATAAGGATTTTGAGTTGTTTATAAACTAGGAAGATTAAAGGAGATTAAAAGTTAAAATCTATTAAATAAACGCTATCACTATTTTTACAATGATGTTTTGTTTTATGTTTTTATAAATGCGAAATTAAAATCTACGCGACGACAATTAAAAGCGTGAAACTTACACAATATTAACCCTAAAAATATGAAAATATATTTTATAAACCTAATGATAAAAGAAACTTTTAGAAAAGAAAATTATTTTATAACTAATTATCTAATTATTATTAATTAAAACTATTTTAACTATTAAATAATTACCTAAAATACAAGAAAATAGGAAATAAAGCTAGAAAAATAAAATTAAGACTTGGAAAATCTAAAATAACAAAAAGAATTTTCAAAACTATTTTATATTTTTCGATTATTTTCTATTTTTATGAATTTTAAACTATTAAAACTAATTAAATTACTAAAAATTACCAAATAAACTATGAAAAATCTGGAAAATTACTTTTTTCACTTTTTATATTTATCTAAACCTAAGAAAATTGAAAAATTATTTTTTTGAACCTTTTCTGAATTTTTTATATTAAATGCTATTTAAAAATGCTTAAAAACTAATTTAAATTAGGAAAAATAGCTAAACAACTTGGAAAAATCTGAAAATTTCAGGAAAAGTCTAAAATGATATTAGGAATATGAGAAAATTGGAAAAACAGGCACTTGTTTGGAGAAATATGAAACTGCTTTGGAAAGTGCTTATGAATAAGCACTTTGATAAGCTAAAAGCTCACCAAAAGGCACCAACTGTTTACAGAAGCCTAAATATTCTATAAGAACTAAAATGGAACAAGTTTCAACAAACTACAACCTTGGAGAAGCTGATTACAACAGATTTGATAAAATGAGCAATAAGCTAAAACAGTTCCTGGGTAGCAAGTTTGAACACATGCACAAGCTTATAAATAAGTTCAAACTTAAAACTAAGAATTGGAACTTTGAAGGGACCTAGTTGAGATCAAATGTTCCAAAATTCAGACTATGGGAAGCTCTTTTGAGCCCTGTGCAACTTGCACAAAATCTGAGTAAAACTCAGTATCAACTGATCTGTGGTGCAGGGGACTTTGGGTCTAAAAGGGAAGCTTATTTGAGGCTTTTAAATAAATGGCAAAATTCCACAAAAATACTGATAAGAAAGAGGACCGGTGAGCTTTTGAAACACCAAGATTCACCGAGTAAGACCCAAAATGAACTCAAAACAATTCTTTCTAAATGAGCCCAAAGCAGTTTTTGCACTTTTGACTTTTGACAATATGAAGAACTTTGACTAAAGCGGACTTTGGATCCAATTTTAAGAGTGATGTTGATGTAATAAGGTGCAATAAGTACAATGCAAGCAAGTTTGATGATATCTAAACACAATTCCAACAGATTGCAAATCCAAAGCTCTAGCAGATAAGCAATGAGATGGATATAATGAGATATTTGACTTTGGTGGTTATGCGAGACCAAACCTAAGACTCAACTAAGCTCGAAATCACTTAACAAACATGAAGCAATGAAATTGAACCTTGTAAAAGCTTAAAAGATGAAGCATAAGCGTAACCAAACACTCCTTATGATTCTTGATTTGAGGTTAAAACAAATTTAAACCAAGAACCAACTTATTTTTATGATCAAACTACTTTAATATACCTAAATTACTACTAATAGGACAGTTTTAATGATTTTAACTACAAACTCAGTTGTGCACAAAATCTTGAAAATCACTTACAATTTGTCCAAGCCACTATGGTTATGTGATGAAACAAGGAACACTATCCTACCAAATTCAACCATTTGCTTCCATTTCCAACCCAAACAACGATCTGCAACACTCATTACCCAATTCCAAGTTGCTTGAACCAATTTCTTCTTCTGATTGACTTTCATTGACTTTCAAAGGAACTTGATTGAGCGATTCTTCAAGCTTACAAAAGCTATATAGAGCTTAAGTAAGTTGGTTTGAGCTTAAATAAAGCTTATTGAAGCTTTGAATACCGAGTTTGAGTTTGAAATTTAGAACAAATGGCACAAAACATGAAATCGAATAAAACTTGAAATGATACTTGGTAATAGTTTAGATATACTTAAAAGCTTAATTTAATATCTTCAAACAAAGAGTTACAACTTTTAGCTTACTTTAAAACATAAAAAAAATCGACATACAAGAATTAAAAACTAAGTAACTACTCTTCTCTTTGCTTCTTTGCTTCTTTTAAGCATCAACATTGCTCCACGTGGCCTTCTGATGCAATCCCACCTCCCAATTGGACCAATGGAAGAGTTTAGAGTGGATTGCTTGGTTTTATCATTTTGGCGGGAAGTGCTTTTTTCAACCTGTGGTTCTGAAAACAGGCAAGTAGGGGGGGTGGCATTAATTGTGGTGGTAAAAGTAGGTGAATATGATGATGAGGGGGGTGGAAAGGTGAGGTGATGGGATGGGAAGCAGGCAGTGGTTGGGGAAGCAGGAGGTGGAAGAAGAAGGCCAGGGCGCGTGTTTATCTGGTTTGACTTATTTTGACCAAGGGGTCAAAATTGGTTTGTGACAGGGGGTTCAAAAAGGGGTAAAGACAGGGGGTCAAATGAGTTTTGACAAGGGCTTAGTTTAGACAAGGACTAAAGTGTAATTTTCGAAAACTCAAGGACCATTCTGTAATTTTCTGTAAAGATGTTCCAAGGACAAAAGTGACAATCATCAAAAGTGCAAGGACTTGTTTTGCCATTTTCCAATTTTCGAGGACCAAACTTGACAATTTTGAAAGTTCGGGGACCTTTTACGCCATTTTACAAAAGATTTATTCAAGGGCCATTTTGACAAATTAGAATATTTCAGGGACCTTGAATAACATTTCTCTTTATTTAGATTTACCAGGACTGTTTTTGACAACTTTTGAAACTTGGGGACTAAAGCGCCAATTATGCAAACTTGATCGTTTTCACCGATTTTGATATTTTGCATTTAAAACACATAAAACACTTATTTGTGATATTTTATCATTTGATGCGTTTCGAGTGTTTTCGGATGTTTTGCGGTTTAAATGGTACCAAAATGATGAGTATTTAGACACTCATCAATATCAAATGTAAGATGTTTTATTTCATGAAGGAAATTGCATTACATTGATAAAGCATAGATACTAAGGATTGACCCTATTTTGAAAGAAAGCTAAGTTCCTTGAGCATTTTTGCTAGATGGATCATCAAATGGTTGATGAGTGTTCATGGATTCGAGAATGAAGAAAGTCTTTATGAGAGATGTGTTTAGAGGTTCCATCATCTTGTTCAAGAAATGCATACAACGGACTATGAAATTGAGGGTGGAAGTACATGATGTGATGATAAAGGCGTGTCAAGAACATTCCATAAGAGATTAGTTTAGTCTTGGAGCCTTGAAGATTTACAATTCGCCTTGCGAAGAAGTAGGCGAGATTGTATGGTTGTTGTGTTAGCAAACAATACATTATGTGAGCACAACAAGCGGGAAGGATTTCTCGATTTCCCCTAAGACTCCAAACATTTTCACGTAAGATGAGTGCAAGAGCCTTGTACTCTTCTCGAATATCCTGTGTATAGATAATGTTTGGATTGGAGTAATAGGGTTTGCATATTATGCAAGTCAAGTCTTCCGGGGAAGGTATGTGTGAACAATATGGACTATTTTCATCACGATAGTTGAAGAGAGAATCAAGAGACCAATATTCAGTGAAGGCCAAGGTTGTAAAAATCGCTAGGCGCTAGTGAGGCGGTTGGGTAGGGTCTAGCGATTAATCGGTTAGGCGGGGATTAATTGGGGATTAATCGGATTGGGATTTTTATGCACAAAAATGTAATTTTAGATACTATATTATTTTATATGTATGGGATAAGCGTATTGCACCAAAGTTCAAATATTTCAAGTGTTCAAATATAGACATTACATAATTTTTCAAAGTTCAAAGTCAAACATAAATAATACTCGGTTTGTTGACCATTTTTAAGCGACCTTTGGCCGATTTTGTCCGATTAATCGGTTTGTTGACCGATTTTTAAGTGATTTTGTCCGATTTTTAAGCGATTTTGTTGACCAAGTTTTAAGCGCTTTTTTCCGATTAAACAGATTTTGTCCGATTAATCGGTTTGTTGACCGATTTTTAAGCGATATTTGACCAAACCGATTAAATAGGTCGATTATGATAAATCAATGCGCTTAGTGAGCGATCAGCGATTATGCGGGGATTAATCGGCCGACTGGGCCGATTTTTACAACAGAGGTGAAGGCACATTTTCCATGATTTGGAATTCGGATGATGTGAGCAAATTGCCCAAGGGTTAGAACAAACTTTTGGTTTTTGATCCAAAACCAAAGAGATAGAGAGCGATCCTCGTTACGAACGAGTTCAACTTGACGGAAGAATTCCAATACAAACCTCGGACATATTTTCTCGTTAATTTTGAGAAGACATTCTAGCCTATGGTTCGGAAAGAGGTATTGATACCTTCTTCGTATTGTAGAGGCGTGTCGACAATACGTCATTCATGGAAGTGACGGGTTTCGAGATTATTGAACCCACGGACATGATTGCCAGGTGTGTTGGGCTCAAGAGAAATGTTAGGAGTGTCGACGCTAGTGAGTGAAAAATCGAACTCATACCCATGTGACATAGCAAAACCTATAGAGAAGAATAGTTAATAGGATGTGACGTATTACGGGCAAAACAATGATTACCTAACGTTTTTACAAGATGTTTATTAACAATGATAACTTACTTAATGTTTGACATTCTAGTGGAACATTTCTTTTAGGAATAAAACGGTTTTTATTTTGCATGAAAAACTGTTATCCAGAAGGACGGTTCTCACGGTTCCCTCCCATAAGGGATCCGGCTAGTATATCTACAGGGATCCGTGGATCTGTAGTAACAGAAAAGATTTTTTGATAAAAACAAAGGTTTTTACATCTTATAGTTTTATACCAAGATATGTATATTGTTGGATATATTTAGTGTAATTGGATTAACTTGTTTGACCAATTTCATCATAATAATACATCATTTAGGTTTGGAGGTGCGGAGTGCACACCTACTTGAATTTATTATGATCTTAGGGCGAAGCCCTAAGGACGGGGTCCGGGGCGCGCACGGTCATGAGTCAGGCGGCGGCACCTGGCAGGTCAGGTGAGCCCTGGTCGGGTCGAGCTTGGAAATTTTTATTTCCATGAAGTTGCTATGTAAAATTGCGGTGAAGTTGTGTTTCGTCGAAATACAATGGATTCTCTTGAAGTTGTATTTCTTTGAAATAAATGGATTCTAGCTGCGACCATTGATTCTTGAAGTGTTGTTTCTCACAGTTAATATTCGGGGCGAGGGACAAAACTTGACAACTTGGAAACCCTAAAACTGCCATTGACAGTTATCCCGTAACCTGTTATATACGGTTTGTTTGGTCATTATCAGATAACGGTTCATAACATCTCATACACACACATACAGAAAATTCTCAACTCTGAATTGTATCCGATTGAATATTTCGGTAGAACCGCCGAATTGATTCGATCTGAAAGTGTTCACACGCCTTTCAGAGTTTAAGCATATCCATTGGTGTTCGTTATTACTACATATCCCCTACATATATTAGCCTACATTTTCTTTAGCATGCATTAATAGTTTCTAATGAAAGAAAATACTAAAGGTATAAATCAAAAGAAATGACAAACACATAATGAAAATGAACTAGATAAACTAGAACATTAGTAATATTTCATTTCAATGCTAAGAACGATACAAAGGATTGGGTATATAACACCAATGTAGATTAACAACACAAAGTATATGTCTCCATATGAGAACTTCATCATAGGAAACACGATAGCGATGAGTGTTAAGGCGATGAGTACGAGGGCGATGTAAACCATGTTGATGACGAACCTTCTTGGTTTTGGTTTGAGATGAGATGAAGAGGAAGATGAAGTTTTGAATCAGAGGTAATTTTTGAAAGTGGAAGATTTGAAAAAGTGAGGATATGGTGGAGTGGACGTCGGAGGGGTTTTTATGGGGAAGGAGGAATTTTTTAGATTTGTGTTTTGTTTTATTGTTAGAAAAATATGATTTTTTGATTAAATGAAATAAAACACAAATTTTATAAACCTCGACTTTAGACGAAAAAGTAACACGTATGCGAGAAAAGCTTCCTAATGAAGCTACATGTAATATATGAATATGCACAAAAGATAATCATATAAATACCTATGTAAGCGTACTTATTTATCAAGCTAATGTTATTTAAAGATAAGTGGAAAGTCATACCTCTAATGCACTTAGGAATGTCTTTACAAATGACACAACAAATGTCGATGAGACAATTTCGCTCCTTTTGTTTAAGATACCTTCTTAGGAAGGTAATCTTGTTACCAAGCAATTCCTATGGCTTGGTAGGTATGAGCTTTAACTAAGCAACATGACAAAAAGATTAGTGCAATTAAAGAAATAATAAGTAAAAAAATGTTGTCATCTAATCAACATCCAAACAAAGAGTTTTAAAACATGGTATTTATTTTATAAAGACCTTCTTTGTAGTTTTCAATTAACCACGGACCGTATCAAGTTTTTAAAGTACAATATACTTTAAGGAACTTGGCAACGAAGCTCTGATGCCAATTGTGGAAAACTAGAAGGGGGGTTGAATAGTTTTGCCGATTAAAATTTTGTTTTAAATCATTTAGATTGACTTATGTCAATCTATTTGGATGTCTGTTGGATGTTGATAAACAAACATATAAAACTATAAATATGTAATGAAACAGATAAAGAGTAAGAAGCACAAAATCACAACGCGAGTATTTATAGTGGTTCGGCTACAAGGACACCTTCCTTGCCCTACTCCACTACCCGAGTCACCTACTCGAGATTTCGTAATCACTACACAACACCAGCTCCTTATGGTGGAGAAACCTTCACAACGTTGACTACTCTTTATCCGGTACAAGGCTAAATACCAGGTTCTTTTACCAAGGAGAACCAAACCTATCACAACGTCTCCTACCCTTTATCCGGTACTAGGCTAGATACCGAGTTCTATTACAATGGAGGAACTACTACCCAACACTACACCAACACCTAACCCCAAAGGAGATCTACTCCTTATAATAACATCATCAAGGATAACAATATCCTTTGACCCAATACTAGTCTATCATGTACATCGAATCACACCATATCGAATGTACACCTTAGGCACCTTTCACTAATGCCTTTGACTCGATCTTCAAGGCACCCTTCACTAATGTCTTGTGACTTGACTTCCAGGCACCCTTCACTAATGCCTCTAGCCTTGATTTCTAAGCATCCTTCACTAGTGCTTTTGGTACGGACGATCGACACCCTTTACTAATATCTTCTTCTTGACACTTGAGACATCTTTCACTAATGTCTTCAACACTACACTTCGTATGAGAAAGAATAAAAAAATCAACAAGAGAACCTCAGTAGTCTTGATGATAACGAAGCATGGCAACTCATGGACTTGAGCTTGCTTGACTTCCAAAGGTGGTGATCTCACCTTTAAGAGAAACCTAGAGAATCACACAAAAACAAAACTACATACATAGATCACTTGGATCTGGGGTTAGAGAGTTTTTAACTCAAAGAGAAAATATGTGAGAAAGGGGTGAGAAACAATGAAGAAATGGCTTACTATTTATAGAGAGAAAACAACTATTCACGGATCCCACGGATCCCTCACTTGAGGGATCCGTCCAGTGTAATACTGAGGATCCGTGGGACGCTCCCCTTTGCCCATGGTTCATGGGTCATGGGTCATGGGTTATGGATCATGGGTATCCAAGTAGATACAATGTATCTATAAGAAGCAATGCATCTAGTCCATGGTTCATTGATTAAAACTATGGGCCATGGATTAAAACCATGTATGACTTAAGCATGATGTCATGCAATGGGTTATGGGTCAAGCTCCATGGGTATGGGTCATGTACTTTGGGTTATACCCAACTACATTCAATGTATTTGGTCAATGGGTCAAATACTTAAGTTTCTACCCATTTATATTACCCATTATAATACATACTAGTTATGTATATATTTACCCAATATGTAAACACTAGTTGTTGTACATATGTATTATTAAATCATAAAATCACTTATACTTGTTTTAGTGTTTTATGTGAAAACGTAAGTGTGTTAGAAAACTATTGGCTCAAACCATTTACGTATTTTATTTGTTTCGTTAAAATGATTTTACGTTTGTTATCGACAAAACATTAGAAGATCGTAAAATATAAATAAACATTTTTACGGCTTATTTGTATTAACATGAGGCACTACATTACATTTTTTATGCATTAACTCGTGTATTGGATTATAGAAGACCCCTTGACTTTTGACCCTCGGTTTTTGCTATGGGATTGAATGCAACTAGTGGTGGGGCGATTGTTGGCTCAGGAAATTATTTGTTTTGTGTCTTTTTATTTACACCTATTAAATGTTTTTCCATGTCTCATCCTACCCTTGGTCGTGAATCGATTTTAGGTGAGGACGAGAGCAATCATTGGTGTCTTGGCCATGGATTTGGTCATGTATCATTGTGTAACATCCTACAAAATTCCCAGTTATCAATAAACATTAATCAATAAGTAATCTACTATTACAGTTCACTTAACCATTTTTACGTACAAATTTATTTTTTTATTTTATATTGTGACAAGAAACAATATAACTATACGATATTACATTTCTTTGGGACGAGCTTACACACGTACCACGATGTTCCAAGTATCACCAAAACACATTATATAACTCACCCCCCTCCCAAAATCACCTCCTTATTCTCTTAATGGGCCCGTAAACCTAACCGGACTCTTAATAAATTGTAATTTGGCCTAATCCAAGACTTATCCCAATAACCAAATCCAATAAGACTAACTAATTTAGTTTATAAACGTCTTAACCCCCTATCACTTTGTCTCGTTTACTCAAAATCTCGACACACAAGCTATGTTATAAATTACATGACTCGATTCCACTCGTGTCAAGGAATCAGGAACACCAAAGATATAAACCTAACTCGAATATTTAATAGATAAATGAACCTCAAGGCTAAACATATTTGACACCTATCTCTAACATGTCTAAAGTTCCAAAAATAATCCAAACTTATTCTAAAGTGTTTTTTACTGCTAAAAAAAAGTTTCCTAATCATTTTACTTGACCTCACATGTTGTGCTCGACTCAAATATGTTCCCCCAACACATTTGGTCACGTTAAATTGTCATTTAGACCCATTCGAGACCTAGTAAACCAAACGAGCTAAGTAATGTATTTCACTTGATCCTATGAGTTAACTAAGACTCCATAAACACCAATGGTACTCTAATAACATGCTCTAGTCATTTTTGACCTTACTTACACTCGAAGCATGCCCAAATAAAACCACAAGTTTGGTTCGTTGCATACTCACTCACTACTCCAACTCCCAAACATTTTCACACCCTAACCAACTTGCAAACCTACTTGTAAGTGTACTCAAGTATCTCTAGTACCTAGCTTACCTACACATACCCTTATCTCAATCTTTTTAGCATAGAATCACCTCAACTTGTATCCCCTTTCAGTATATAAAAATCCCATGCAATCTATTTCATACGTATAACACAAAACAATCACTATCATACACTTTATAAGTCCTTTTCTATCGAGAGAAGGAGCTGAATTCCAAGGAGATAGAGCACGAGCACAATTCTTCCATGAGTTCCTCTTGAATCTTGCTAGGTGGTCTATCAAGCTACAAATCCTATACGTCGAGTACTAGTCTCACCAACAATTTTTCCCCACCCTTTTGTGGTGTGGTAATCTCACTTTACAACACTTAGTATATTTTCCATGTTTTTGAATACTTCATATCGCATACGAGCTTAACTAGCTTTCCCTTGTTATTTCCATGTACTCGTTAACCATTTTCCCAAATATTATGACCACTTGATTCTTGGTAAGGCATGGTTTGGAATGGAACACTTGTTGGTACCGTATAACAAATCTTACACCATTTTTATAACACGTTTCTAAGTCACCGTGACCCTATTCCTTAAATTATCAAAGTCAAATACCTGAACAGAAATGTATATAACGAATAGAAATGGGTTGGTTAAACTGATCTTAGATGAGTGCTAGGCCAAACAAAAGGCACAACCTAATTCTTTGTAAGCTAAAAAAAAAGATATACCAAAGAGACACCATAGTAATCTCACTTAACCACTTATTAAACCCCTAAGTTAAGCCAACTCGTCACGGTTTCTATAAGCTTAATATACGAATAATGGGCCTTAAGGCCCAATAAGCACAAAATAAGCTATTTTTCAGAAATTAAGCTGTTAGATTAGTTTTAATAAGCTGTATAAGCTTATTTGAGTAATAAAATTGCTAAACTTTGAAAACTATGAGTTTTGGACTAAAAATGCAAAGTTTACTCAACTTGGGTTAAAAATGTAACTTTTATAAAAGTTAGGGTAGAAACTGTCATATTGACAACTTGAAGTTATAAACTGAACATACGAATATTTTTGAGTATAAAAATGTAATATTTGAAAGGTTAAAGGTTTAAATTGTAAATATATATCATTTTGGACTATAAATGCAAAATATATAACTTTAGGGTTAAAAGTGTAATTTCCTACAAATTAGTGTCAAAACTGTCAATTTAATAACTTGAGATTATAAGATGGACATTTGGAAATTATGAGTATTAAAATGTCATATTTGAATAGTTTGAGCCAAAATGTAAATATATTAAAGTTGTATACTAAAAAGGTAAATATTACACTTTTAGGGTTGAAAATGTAAATTTATATAAGTTGAAGGTTTATTCAGTAAATTTATCATTATAATCACACACTAATATTTTATAACTTACACCCTAAGAAAATATCGAGACGATTACGTAGAAACTATAAAACTGACATTACGTATATAAATAATATAACGAAGCTTTTATAGAATAACATAATTTATCATCAACTAACTTTTGAAGAAATGATATCTACGGATACTAAATACATAAAAACAAGTTAATACTGCCATAAAATACATTAACTATGATATCATAGAAATGATGGCAAATTCCTATGATGCGTATTATTTATATCATTTCTATGATATCACACACGTTAATGTTTGAGTGTTATGAGACTTAGGGCAATATACTGAACTATAATATCATTGATTTCTATTATGATTGTATCTCTATGTAATTATACAAACTGAAGCTTGTGCTCAAATAATTATTATATTTAAATACTATGGATTCACTCAACAATTTTGTTGACTTTTTAGCATGTTTATCTCAGGTAATTGAAGAAGCATTCAAGGCACGGAGTGGGCAATAACTGTTGGTTTTTGGTGTTAAATAAACTATCATTCATTTTAAACTACTTCATATCTTTTGTGATATGCATAAATACTGAAATCTCTTTTGTACTCGAGATATTAAATGAATGATAACAATTTATAAAACGCCTCTTTCGAGTTGTTTTCTATGATTATGACTATGATCCTTTACATAATACCCAAATTAGTCTTCTGCTGCTAAATTGAAATTTTGGGGGTGTTACGGATTGGTTTTTTCCTCTTCGCTGTAGCTAGTTAGTAATGACAAAATAACCCCGTTGTTAATACAAATAAGCTGTAAAAATGTTTATTTATTTTTTACGATCTTCTAATGTTTTGTCAATAACAAACGTAAAATCATTTTAACGAAAAAAATAAAATACGTAAATGGTTTGAGCCAATAGTTTACTAACACACTTACGTTTTCATATAAATCACTAAACAAGTAATAGTGCTTTCAAGTTTTAGTAATACATATGTATAACAACTAGTGTTTACATATTGGGTAGATATATACATACTTAGTATGTATTATAATGGGTAATAGAATGGGTAGAAGTTTAAGTATTTAACCCATTGACTTAATACATTGAATGTAGTTGGGTAAAACCCAAAGTCTATGACCCATACCCATGGAGCATAATCCATAACCCATAACCCATTGCATAACATCATGCATAAGTCATAATGGGTATTATCCATGACCCATGGAGCTAACAAATGATCCATTGACTAGATGCATTGCATCTCCTAGATATATTGTATCTACTTGGATACCCATGGTCCAAAGTCTAGGACCCATGACCCATAACCCATGACCCATGACCCATAACCCATGACCCATAACCCATGGATAAAGAGGAGCGTCTCACGGATCCTGATGAGTGTGTAAAAACTCATCATTTTAGGTCAAATCTGAACTGCAAAACATCTAAAACACTCAAATGCATCAAAATACGAAAATATCTCAAAATTGTGTTTTATATGTTTCGGATGCAAAATTATTGAAAACAAATGAAAAACGAACAAAGTTTGCATAATTGGCGCTTCAGTCCCGACTTTCAAAAATTGATGAAATAGTCCCCGAGCACTTATTTTAAAGAAAAGTCACCAAAGGTCCTTTTGAAATCATAAGTTGTCATAATTAGTCCTTTGGTGAAAAATTTCAAAAGTTTTGAGAAATGGCAACTTTAGTCCCTGAAATTTCAGAATTTGACAGTAAACACCCTCAAGTTTCAAAGATGGAAAATATGGTCCTTACACTATCGAGATTGTCAAGATTGGCCCGTGGAAAACATTTTCGAATGTTCATGAATGGTCCTGAATTTCAAAGATTAACACCCTTGGTTCCTAAGTTGTTAATTGGATCCAATTCAAATCCTAAATCTAATAACCATCCAAACCCAAGCCCAACCCGTTTCCCCCTATACCCAGTCCAATACCCGGTCAAGGATTAAAACCCATCTTCTCTTTTCCCTCCCACTTTGACTCCCCTTCTTCTCCCCCAATAAAACCTACAAACCCTACCATTCCTTTACCCAGCCCCCAAAACCCTACACCCTCTTTTTGCTTCTCCCCAAACACTCCACCCCCATTTCTCCCCATTACCCAGTTTCATCAAAATCAATCTCACCTTACTCCTCTTTACCTGGACAACCCCACTACCCAACCTTTCCCCCTCCTCTCAGCTCCAGGTCACCAATCCTTGCTTCAAAAGTATCCATGGACGGACGTGATCTTCTCATATGTACCTAACTCTATTCAAGGGCTGAGATTGGTTGAAGAAAGCACAATGGCTTTTCCCTCTCAGAAGAAACACAAGTCAATGGAGTGAAGACCAAGACTTAGTATAAATAGAGTAGTTTGTAGCCAACATAAGGCACCCTACTTTAGTTTTAAAATTTTAGTTTTTTTTTTTACTCGGTTGTAACTTTGTTTTAAGTTAATGAATGAAATTTCAATTTTTTAATCCTTTCTCTTTAAGCATTTAGTATCTAATCCTAGTTAGCAAGGTTTAAAAGAGTCGTTGTTAACTTATAACTTTAGTTTTCATAAAAGTGCAAGCTCCAAGATTTTCTAAATCATTTCGATGAAGAAAAGAACAAACTCGTGGGTGTTTGTTTTAAGTCATTAGAAGTCAAATATTGTTTTTACCCGTTTGACCTTCAAGGTCAAACTTAATTTGAAGTTGGTAATGAGTTTTAAACACTTGACATTTCTTAAAGCGAGTTTTGCTCGATTTGGTGAATAAAAAGGGTTGATTATCGATTAAAGCGCATGAGCAATGACTTAGGTCACGATTCATGTGCCAATTTCTGACTTATTTGATACTCCAATCTTCGAATTTGATTTTTCCTTAATCTTCATTAGCCCGACTCAAGACTTGTCCATTTTATTTGCACCTCAAATCTCTTTAGTCCGGTTTAAATCATTGTTCAAACTGTCCCTCACCACTTTTTGGTTACGCATCGAAAAAAATGGCCCATAGCAATGAGAAAAGCTTATTTTAAGTGTTGTGAGCTCCTTTCGTCACCCAAATCACTTTTTAGTATTTGCTATGCTAACTTTTCGTTCTGACTTGTCTCGGGTTGGGAGTACTTATCTCACTCAAAATTACGCTCTAAATAGGCCTCCATAGCTTTTTTTGTGGCTATGCAGCAGAGGTCACATTTTTCTTTTCATTTTTCTTTTTTAAGCTTATCACTAGGAAACTTAGCTTATTTAGTATTTGTTATCTCAGTTTAAGTAGCTTAGATTAGATTCTTAGGATTTAGCTTATTGGTTTCCCTTAGTACTAGTTTAGTGCCTCATTTGCCTTAGCTTAGGATCTCCCTAGTTGCTTTTGCCAACTGTTTCCCCCCCTCCCTCATTAGTTGCTTTCCTTTTTGTTTAGCTTATTGTAGTAGTTCTTCACCCATGTTAGCTTATTCCTGTTTTTATAGGTGATTTACATAGCTTATTTTGTCCTTAGACTGATATAAGGGTGTGTTTGGGTAAGTCTGTCCAAGCAAGGACGGAAGTATCTAAACAATGACTTATTTATGGGGTTTGGAAAGTCAAGTTTTACAAAAGTTCCTTATTTTGATCTTAACTTGGTTGCCAAAAGAAGATTTGAGAAAAAAATTATTTGCAAAAGAGTCACATGGGATTCGAACCGTGTCACTCTCCTCACTCGTAAACCAAACACAACACCTCTTTACCACGCTACTTGGGTCTTGTCTTGTTTAATTCTTACACAATTTACTCTTTAAGTAGCCTTTAGCAGTTTTAGCCTTAAGTCTTTTTTAGCTTATTTGTAGCTTATTTCCAATAGCAACCACCTGTTTTCTTAATTTTCTTAGATCCAGCACTAAGCAAAGTAGTTTATGTGAATTTTTCAGATTTTTCAAAAATAGTTTAGTATTTTTAATCATTTAATTAGTGTTTAATAGTTTTTAATTCGTAGTAATTAATTTAAAAGTCAAAAAAATACCCGGTCTTTTTCTAAAATTATTTTTAGTCAATTAGGACGAGGAAAATTAATTTCACACCGTAGCCCTTTAATTGCAAAACTTTTACGTTTATGGCTCGGGTGGTGGCTTGGTTTTACGTTTTTTAGTTTTAGCACCCTAGGACTTAGTGTAGCTTAGTTTTATCATTCCTTAGGCTTAGTAATAGTTTATTTTTAGTTATTTAGGGTTCCCTTGCCTTAATTACCTTCCCGTTATTTAATTTGTAGAAAACGTAATTCAAATCAACAAATCATTCAAAACCAATTCAAGTTCAAATCACAAAACTCAACGAATCCTTCCATTCACACCTCGTTGGGACACGACCTGGGAAATCACTTTTTCGGTATCACTTTTATCACACCCGTAAGGTTTGGCACGTTAACCCTTTTCCTAAAAGGTTAATTTGTCGAATTTTGCGGTTAATTTGATATATTGATATTGTGTTTTTCACCACTCACTTTACACGAATCAAATTTTGGCGCCGCTGCCGGGGAGGTGTGTTGCGACAATATCGTGAAGTCTTTGCGATTAGAACCTTCCTCGTGAAGTTATTGTTTTTATAAAAATACAAAAATACAAAAATATTTTTCTTTTCTTTGTATATATATGTAAAAGATTAAAAATACAAAAAGATTTTCCTTGTTGTTTTAAATAATATAGAAGACACAATCAATATAACATTCTCAATCGAGGTGTTATCATTATAAGTTCCCGAACGTAAGATTTAAAACTTGCCTTTGTGTCGCTTCGTGTTTTGGTTCACTTTTATCGGTTTAACAAACTGTGAGGGGTATAAGGACGGCCGACATTAAATTGCGGTGAAAAGAGACGGGTTTTAATAAGCTTCACGACCTAAAAAGTCTCTCCGCTCCTTTGTGCGTTTTACTTATAGAAGTGATCATTTCACGTGGGATTATTGGTTTAAGTTCACCGTGTTTTGCCTCGGTCTTGTTTTAATTGAAAGTGTTGTTTTGGAAGTGCATGCGCTTTCGCTTCGCATGCTCGTAGAGCGTAACAGTAACCAAGCAAACGCGTGCGAGATACGCATCGTTGAACAACCCACCATGACACAAAATCAAGCTCCCGATCTCCGAGCGATGGAGGAGCTTTGCCAACCCACGATGGATGGACGGGGTGGTCCGATTGCCCGGTCAACATCGAGGTTACGGATTTTGGACTTAAGCATCACATGATTCAACAAGTCCAAAGTTTTGCCAATTTCACGGATCATCGGGTGACGATGCCAACAAGCATCTCGACAAATTTCTCACCGTCACCCAAAGTATGAAGCAAAATGGGGTCACCGATGGCGCCCTTCGCTATACCTCTTTCCATATTCCTTGACGCTTCATGCCACCGCATGGTTTGATCGTCTTCCCAAGAACTCAATCCATAGTTTCGACGAAATGATCTCCAAATTCTTGGCGAAATATTTTCCACCGTCGATGGTGACGAAACTGCGGAATGAAATCAAGAACTTTAGGCAAGATCCCGATGAGTCCTTATTCGAGGCATGGGAACGCTATAAGCTTTCGATTGATCGATGTCCGAACCACAATATGTTGCTTGTCACCCAAATAGATACATTCTATAACGGGTTAACATTGAGACATCGTGACACAATCGTCTTCACGCCGGTGGTACCTTTATGAAAAGGCGACCAAGAGTGCTACGATCTCATTGAAAACATGACCGCCCACCATAATTATTGGGATTCCTCACCGAGAGGAGTGAGTCAAGGAGATCTACCACCCTTCCATCTTGAATACACGACTCTAACCAAAAGATTGAAGAAATATCCACCGCCGTACTTAAAATGAGTCAAAATAATAACAATCAACAAGTGAATGTCGTGAACAAAAGTTGTGAAACTTGTGGTGGTCCACACCCTTATTTTGAGTGTCCGACCTCCGTGGCTTCACTCAAAAGAGCGTATATGCCGCCGGGTTCCTACAACACGGAGGTAAGTCCTACCAACCACAAGGAGACCAAACCTTCTAAGCTACCGTTCTAACAATTTCCTTGGACCACCGGGTTTAATCAAAATCGAACAATCAAAATGTGCAAAATAGGAATAATCGGTTCAATCAAAATCAGTCGAATCGAATTTTCAAAATCAAAATCAAGGTTTTCAAAATCAAGGAATTTCAATCAAAACCGATTCCAAGCTCCTCAACAAAACATGCATGCCCACCTCCTCAAGCTTCCATTGACATTGCTAATTACATCAAAAGCAATGAAGCTAAGATGGTGTCCATGCAAAATCAAATTACCACTTTGAAGAATGATTTCACTCCGAGCTTAGAGCTACGAGCAACAAAATTGATCAATCTCAAAGCAAGATTGAAAGCATGTTTGCTAGTCTCATGAGTCAAAGAATCAAGCTTCAACTTGGTGCCCTTCCGAGTAATACCATTCCCAACCCAAAGGTGAATTGAATGCTATTGCTACCAAGTGGTAAATCTTATGAGGACCCTCGATGCCTAATCCTTCTCCGTGAGGATGTGGAGCGAGAAACCGAGGCATCAAAGGACAAGGTGCATAACTCAAGCCCACGGCATCGCACAAGTCCAACCTCCGGTGGTCTTACCTCCAATTCCGAACCCGTTGTTCGATGACCACTCCTAAGCCTTCACTTCCTTATCCTTCAAGGCTTAATGACCAAAAGCTCCGTGATAAAACTAGTCAACAAATGGAGAAGCTTATCCAAATCTTTCAAGATTTGCACTTCAAGATTAGTTTCATGGACGCTTCTTCTAATGCCAAAGTTCGGTCCAACAATCAAAAGTTTGTTGAACAACAAAGAAAAGATTTCAAATGGCTAAAACTTCTTTGAGCGAGAATTGTTCGCAGTTATCCTTAAAAGCTTCCGAAAAGTTAGGAGACCCGGAAAATTTCTCATCCCATGTGATTTTCAAGGCATAGTTCAATGCTCCGCCTTGGCGATCTTGGTGCTAGCATTAACTTGATGCCACACTCCATGTGGAAAAAGCTTTCATTACCTCCGCTTACACCTACATGTATGATCCTCGAGCTTGCGGACCGTACAAGTTCTCGTCCGCTAGGTATAGCCGAGGATGTATTTGAAAGTAGGCAAGTTTCATTTCCACCGACTTTGTTGTTGTCGAATTTGATGCCGATCCCGAGTACCCCTCATCCTTGGGAGGTGCTTCTTAAAAGCGGGTCGGGCATTGATCGACGTTGATGAAGGAGAAATCACTTTGAGGGTAAACAAGGAAGCACGTTTTCAATCTCAATCAAGTTACGAAATACTCCCCAATTATGAAGACACTTCCGTCAACAAAATTGATGTCCTTGACATTGTGTCGGAGGAGTATTCTCAAGAAATTCTTGGATTCTCGGTGGCAATCCCACTTCGGTCAATCCCATCGTTTTCTCTCTTCCCTTCCTCACTCCGTTTGAGGAAGTGACTTTATTTTGGAAGAGATTGAAGCATACTTGGCTAGTGATTACATTCCATGGGAAATTGATCACGCCCCATCGACATTGAGGAAGATATTCTTCTCATCGAGAAGATGCTCAATGAAGATCCTTCATCACTCCCTCCTCAAGAACTTCATAAAGAGGAAATCAAAACCATTGAAAAATCTAATGACCTCCCGAGGTCGAACTTAAGGACTTACCACCTCATCTCGAGTATGCATTTTGGAGGATGACAATAAATCACCGTCATTATTGCTAAAGACTTAAGTGAGGATGAAAATCCGCTCTCATAAAGGTTTTGAAGTCACACAGCGAGCCATCGCTTGGAACCTTTCCAACATCAAGGGTATTGACCCGAGATTTTGTACACACAAAATTCTCATGGAAGATGACTTCAAACCGCGGTTCAACACCAAAGAAGGGTGAATCCTAAAATTCATGAGGTTATCAAAGCGGAAGTCATAAAACTTTCGATGCCGGATTGATTTACCCTATCTCGGATAGTCCTTGGGTTAGCCCTGTTCATTGTGTGCCCAAAAAGGTGGCATTACCGTTGTTGAAAATGATGAAAACGAGTTGATTCCTACTCGATTGGTTACGGGATGGCGTGTTTGCATTGACTATCGAAAGTTAAATGAAGCCACCAGAAGACCACTTTCCATTACCCTTCATGGACCAAATGCTTGAGAGATTAGCGGAAATGAATACTATTGTTTTCTCGATGGTTTCTCGGGTTACTTTCAAATACCCATTGACCCACAAGATCAAGAAAAGACCACATTCACGTGTCCTTATGGAACATTTGCTTACGGCGCATGCCTTCGGCTTATGCAATACTCCGGTACATTCCAAAGGTGTATGATGGCCATTTTCCATGACATGATCGAAAAGACTATGGAAGTCTTTATGGATGATTTTTCGGTCTTTGGGATTCTTTCCAAACATGTCTCTCCATTTGGAAAAGATGCTTGAGCGTTGTGAAAACACGAATCTTAGTCTAAATTGGGAGAAATGTCACTTTATGGTTAAAGAAGGAATTGTCCTTGGCCATAAAATTTCTAAGAGTGGGATTGAGGTTGACAAAGCTAAAGTCGATGTCATTTCAAAATTACCTCCTCACAACCGTCAAAGGAGTTAGAAGTTTCCTTGGTCATGCCGGATTTTATCGTCGTTTCATTCAAGATTTTTCAAGATATCCCGCCTATGACCCGACTTCTTGAAAAGACACTCCTTTCATCTTCTCGATGAGTGCATTGAAGCTTTTCAAACTCTTAAGAAGAAGCTCATCAAGCACCGATTCTAGTTGCCCCGATTGGGAATTACCATTTGAACTTATGTGCGATGCAAGTGATTTCGCCATAGGTGCCGTTTTGGGCAACGAAAATCAAAACATTTCCAGCCTATACATTATGCTAGCAAAACTTTGACGAAGCTCAAGCACATTACACTACGACGGAGAAAGAATTACTAGCCGTGGTGTATGCTTTCGAGAAGTTTCGCCATACTTGATCTTGTCAAAAGCATAGTGTATACGGATCACTCGGCCTCAAATATCTCTTTGCTAAGCAAGATGCAAAGCCGAGATTGCTCTGATGGGTTCTCCTCCTACAAGAATTTGATATCATTATCCGTGATAAAAAGGAGCGGAGAACCTAGCGGTGATCATCTCTCGTCTTGAAAATCCACATCAAGGTGTGCTCGAGAAAAGGAAATAAATGAAACGTTTCCTCTCGAGACTCTTAATGTGGTATCTCATCATGAAAATTCGACTACCCCATGGTTTGCCGACTTTGCAAACTATCATGCGGGTAACTTTGTTGTGAAAGGGATGTCGTCCCAACAAAAGAACAAATTTTTCAAAGATGTTAAGCATTATTTCGGGACGACCCTACTTATTTAAGGTTTGTGCGGATCAAGTCATCCGACGGTGTGTTCACGGCAAGAAGCCGATGAAATTCTCAAGGCTTGTCATAATGGACCCACGGGGACATCATGGCCCGAACTACACCGCTAAAAAGGTGTTTGATTCGGTTTCTATTGGCCCACGATTTACAAAGATGCCCATGACCTCGTCAAATCTTGCGACTCTTGCCAACGTCATAGCAACATCTCTAAAGAGATGAAATGCCTCAAAATGCCATTCAAGTGTGCGAGATCTTTGACATATGGGGCATCGATTTTATGGGGCCGTTCCGTCTTCTCGAGGAACAAGTATATACTCGTGGCGGTTGATTACTTGTCTAAATGGGTGGAAGCGAAGCGCCCCACCAACAACCCCAGTAGTTGTGAAATTCTTGAAGTCTCTCTTTACCCGTTTGAACTCCCGTGCCATCATTAGTGATCGCGATGCGCACTTTTGCAACGACCAATTCGCAAAAGTCATGCTTAATCGGTGTCACTCACCGTCTTTCTATCGCGTATCACCCACAAACTAGTGGGCAAGTGGAAGTTTCGAATCGTGGTTTGAAAAGAATCTTGAGAGGACCGTAGGTGAAAACCATGCCTCTTGGTCGGACAAACTTGAAGATGCACTTTGGGCCTTCCGTATCGCTTACAAAACACCCATCGGGTGTACTCCTTACAAGCTTGTGTATGGAAAGGCGTGTCATCTCCCGATTGAGCTCGAGCACAAGGCCTATTGGGCCTTGAAGCATGCCAATTTTGACCTCAAGTCCGCGGGTGATCACCGGAAAGTTCAACTCAATGAATTAAATGAACTCCGTGATCATGCTTACGAGAACTCTTTGATCTATAAAGAAAAGACAAAGAAGATCCATGACTCAAAGATTAAGAACCGCGTTTTCAACGTCGGTGACCGAGTCCTTCTTTTCAATTCTAGATTGAAAATCTTCTCGGGGAAACTTAAGACCCGTTGGACCGGTCCATTCATCGTTGCCAAAGTTTTTCCATATGGCACCGTCGAGTTATCTCAAACCGACGGACCAAACTTCAAGGTGAATGGACATAGGTTGAAGCATTATTTTGGAGAGGACATTCCACTCATGGTTGTCCCGGATCTACAAACTTTCCCCATGAACAAATGAATGCGGGATCGAGTCAAGCTAGCGACTCGGGAATCAAAAACGATAGCACACTATATGGGTTTTCACCGTATTTCGACTTCTTTCTACTTTCTACCACCCT
Organism: Chrysanthemum lavandulifolium; assembly: GCA_022545495.1. Lineage (NCBI taxonomy): Eukaryota > Viridiplantae > Streptophyta > Magnoliopsida > Asterales > Asteraceae > Chrysanthemum > Chrysanthemum lavandulifolium. The sequence goes on along the minus strand of CM040244.1, from coordinate 177,967,339 downwards.
AGTGTGGGGAGTTTCCCATTGTTGTATATAAAGTTTTCTAAAAAAAAAAAAAAAAAAAAAAATCAAATAATGGCGTAGTATTTCCCTTTTCGTTCTATGTTTCGCATAACCGTGGTACTTTGAATATTGAGGGCAATATTCATTTCTAGTGTGGGGGAATTCTCACTAATTTTATCATATGTATTACCACCCTATTCCCCATTTTGGCCAAATTGTTTTTGGAGTAAGTGTTTTGCACTTACTCGACTTATGGTTATCGATCCGCCATGTCTAATAAACAAAAGGATTGGCTAATCCAGAGCAAACGGCTCTTGGTAAAGATATCTCAAATCCGTTGACGGCTTGCAATTTGCCCAAAATTGTGTGGTGTTCATTTCACCATATCTTTAATTAGTGAAGAGTTGGCTAGCCCGCAAGTTTATGGCTTGTGGTAAAGGCGGTTGGAAAACCATAATTGGTAATCAACTCACCAAAGATATTTTATCTAAGAGTTGGCTAGTCCGAAGCAAGCGGCCTCGGTAAAGACAAATCAAATCCGTTAAGAGTCGGTGATTTGCTCAAAATCATATGATTATCGATGTACCATAGTTCTTACTTGAACTAAAACATTTGGCTACTCCGAGTAATGGATTTTGGTAAAGAGATTCAAATCCATTAAGTTTTCTCAAAAGATTGCTAGGGACTAGCAATGGTTCGATGTGGGGGTTGATGAGTGTGTAAAACTCATCATTTTAGGTCAATCTGAGCTCGCAAAACATCTAAAACACTCAGAAATGCATCAAAATACCGAAAATATCTCAAAATTGTGTTTTATATGTTTCGGATGCAAAATTATTGAAAACAAATGAAAAACGAACAAAGTTTGCATAATTGGCGTTTAGGTCCCCGACTTTCAAAATTGATGAAATAGTCCCCGAGCACTTATTTTAAAAGAAAAGTCACCAAATGTCCTTTTGAAATCATAAGTTGTCATAATTAGTCCTTTGGTGAAAAATTTCAAAAGTTTTGAGAAATGGCAACTTTAGTCCACGAAATTGAAATTGACAATAAACACCCTCAAGTTTCAAAGATGGCAAATATGGTCCTTACACTATCGAGATTGTCAAGATTGGCCCGTGGAAAAACATTTTCGAATGTTCATGAATGGTCCACGAATTTCGGCATTAACACCTTGGTTCCTAAGTTGTTAATTGGATCCAATTCAAATCCTAAATCTAATAACCATCCAAACCCAAGCCCAACCCGTTTCCCCTATACCCGGTCAATACCGGTCAAGGATTAAAACCATCTTCTCTTTTCCTCCCACTTTGACTCCCTTCTTCTCCCCAATAAAACCCGCAAACCCTACCATTCCTTTACCCAAACCCCAAAACCCTACACCTCTTTTGCTTCTCCCAAACACTCCACCCCATTTCTCCCATTACCCGGTTCATCAAAATCAATCTCACCTTACTCCTCTTTACTGGACAACCCCACTACCCAACCTTTCCCCTCCTCTCGACTCCAGTCACCAATCCTTGCTTCAAAAGTATCCATGGACGGACGTGATCTTCTCATATGTACCTAACTCTATTCAAGGGTGAGATTGGTTGAAGAAAGCACAATGGCTTTTCCTCTCGGAAGAAACACAAGTCAATGGAGTGAAGACCAAGACTTAGTATAAATAGAGTAGTTTGTAGCCAACATAAGGCACCCTACTTTAGTTTTAAAAATTTTAGTTTACTTTTTTTTACTCGGTTGTAACTTTGTTTTAAGTTAATGAATGAAATTTCAATTTTTTAATCTGTTTTCTCTTTAAGCATTTAGTATCTAATCCTAGTTAGCAAGGTTTAAAAGAGTCGTTGTTAACTTATAACTTTAGTTTTCATAAAAGTGCAAGCTCAAGATTTTCTAAATCTGTTTCGGTGAAGAAAAGAACAAACTCGGGGTGTTTGTTTTAAGTCATTAGAAGTCAAATATTGCCTTTTTACCGTTTGACCTTCAAGGTCAAACTTAATTTGAAGTTGGTAATGAGTTTTAAACACTTGACATTTCTTAAAGCGAGTTTTGCTCGGTTGGTGAATAAAAAAGGGTTGATTATCGATTTAAGCGCAGAGCAATGACTTAGGTCACGATTCATGTGCCAATTTCTGACTTATTTGATACTCCAATCTTTCGAATTTGATTTTTCCTTAATCTTCATTAGCCCGACTCAAGACTTGTCCATTTTATTTGCACCTCAAATCTCTTTAGTCCGGTTTAAATCATTGTTCAAAATCGTCCTCACCACTTTTTGGTTACGCATCGAGAAAAAATGGCCCATAGCAACGAGAAAAGCTTATTTTAAGTTGTTGTGAGCTCCTTCATCACCCAAATCACTTTTTTTAGTATTTGCTATGCTAACTTTTCGTTTGACTTGTCTCGGGTTGGGAGTACTTATCTCGGCTCAAAATTACGCCAAAATAGGCCTCCATAGCTTTGTTTTGTGATATGCACGACATAGGTCACATTTTTCTTTTGTAGGATCGTAAAATTATTATGTTTGATGATTCGGTGGTCTTGGATGATCAAAATACATGTTTGCCATGGTTAGAGAGTTAGTAGAGAGAGAGAGGGTGTTCTTGCTAGAGGTTTACACAAATTGTAGAGTATTAGATTGAAAAGCACCACCCCTTCCATGGATGGAAGGGGTATTTATACTTACACAATACACGACCTCCTATCGGTCTGTGGATCAGGTATACAGTGGGTAAAGACCCGTCCTTCCTCCACGGTGTTGCTCTAAACTAAACTACGCTACAAACTAACTAATAAACTATTAAACAACGTAAACAACGACAAGTCTACGAGCTAACTTATGCTAGATAATATTTGGGGTGACCGACTCTTCACTATGGAATTTTCTAATTCCTAACAATCTCCCCCTAAGGGAGGTCACCCCATGTTTTACATTTCGAATCCTAGCATACTATTCTTGTCTTTGTTCTTGAGCTCGTGAGACTTCAATTCTTCATTTCAACAATCTTTGTGCAATAGTAGTGATTCTTCAAAGTCCGTGACCGATTTGTACTTTTAGTGGAGGCCTTTAAGCGATCCACATCTTTGATGATCTTGAGCTTTCTTTGAGATCATCGACCGCGTAAATCTCTGGATCACCCTTTATTGTGTTGCCATCATGTGAAGTTGTGACTTTTGGACCGACATGCTCACACTTTTGAATCATGACATCTTTCCATCGAGTAGCGGAAGCCTTCATCGGTTCTTGATATTTGCGGCGTAGCGAAGCATAGTATAAAAATATCGAACTAGGTTATGTAGATATGCACCGGTCATGATTTCTTCAATTAAGTGTGGTTCTTTGTGAACATGCGGCTTTGGATTGACACCTCAATTCGATCACCGCAATCGTCGGGGTGTACCGCAACTGACAGTTAGCAATAAAGCGCACGAAAGTGTCTTTGATCACTTCGTTGAATTGAGGTACACGCCCACGGTTCCCGTTGATCAAGACAAGTACCGCTCGTGATCGGTAGGATTCTAAGAATCTCCTTGACGGGGTTTCGCATTTGTTCTAGTTGTTCTCAAACCGAACGTCTCAAAGAAGACAACACGGAGTGAGTGAACCGACAAATTGAGATTCACCGATTGATGAAAATGATTTGAAAAACAATCGCGTATTGCTTGAAGAAAGAGTTTTGCAATACGACGAAGGTTTTATGAGAAAGATCAATTTTCAATCAAAATACTTTTGTATTAGAGAATGAGTACACATTCGACGTGCTAGCGAAAATAAGAGATTCGCACATCGAGCGGTTTTCTAAAAGTATTTTCAATCGGATATACTTTTGAATTTGAAATGAATACACATTCGACGTGCTAGAGAAAGAAGGTTTGCACATCGAACGGTTTTCCAAAAGTATTCGTCAATTCCATTCTCGGACCAAGGTTAATTCAAGAATGAATCTCCCATCGTTTCTATCCGGTTGTCACAAGCTTGATCTTTTGCAAGATTTCACATGTCACCCACAAAGAGCTTGTTTGATGTTGACTCTAGAAGGATTTCCATCTTCATTGTGAATATTTTCATATCACTCGGATGTTACGGCAATATCACAAGGATAATCGTAGGACTCTAAATATATACTTACTTTCCACATTGTGTGAAAAAGCAAGTCTTCATTAATTTTGTGTCCTAATGAGATATTGTGGATGATCTCTTGGCTCTAGACTCAATTAGTGCACTTTTGGTTCTGTGGGAGACTAGGAGAGGGTCTCCTACTTCAATATCAACCATCTCTAAGAGAAAGTCGATAGATTATGTCGGTTCCCGTGATAATGAAACAAGCCCTTTAAGAGGAACTTGAGTGGCTTGGGAAGTTTAGTGCAATCGTCATTGGGTCCATGACGTCTTGTCTTCAATACCAGTGTTACCTTAGTAACAACTAGTAGCATATGTATTGAACCCGGTTTCGCCCTAAGGTTGAATTGATGGAGGGCTATTTCTTTTCACCCTTTTCACATTCGGTTCTTTTCATTCTTCAACCCTTCATTGCTTACCGAGACTTCATAACTAGAACCTTGTTGGGTTTATTCCATTACTAGCTCTGTCTCGATCCGCACTCTTCCCATATTCTCATTTTTCTCCTTTTTTTCATCATACCTAAGGACTCTACACTATCTAGTGGATTGTCCACGGTAGATCCCTCCGCTCTGGCGGGATCGTGGGAACGAATACCTAACCTAACCATCCTTATAACACCATGCATAAAGTAAATTGGTAGGTCTTTTGGTATTGTTCTTTTCTTCATGAAACCAATTGAAAATCATTTGGAAAATCAATCAAGGTACTTGTGATATAAAATCAAAGCATTTTGTACCTTAATTGTTTTGATCATTTAGAAATGCTCCCCTCAACATGTGCATATGATATTGAAATTGTTTAGCACATGGAGGCAAGAGTTCTTTGAAATAATTTCTTTGAAATAATTTCTTGATCATAATTTTCTTAGAAAAAGCCATTTGAATTTCTTTGGTAAATTCTCCCCCTCAATATGTGCATAGGATATTTGAAAACATTTTATCACATAGAGGCAAGAGTTCTTTTGAAGCACATCCACGATCACAAAAAACCATTAAGAAAACCATTTGAAAACTCAATCAAGGTACTTTATAAATCACTTTAAAAAGCTTTCGTACCTCGATAGTTTATTTGCTCCCCCTCAATATGTGCTTCAAGATTCGAAAGCGTTTAGCACATATGAGCGAGCAGCGTGCATAATTAAATCAAAACGATCACCTTTTATCAAATTTCATTATTAAATCACAAATTCTCCCCCGATCAAAAATATCAAACCCTTTGAGATTTTGGATCCCAAGTGATTTAATTAGGTTTAGAAAACATAGGAGAAAATGTGGCCAGGTTTAAATACTCATCTTGTTTTTGGATAAATGCTCCTCCTCAACATGTGCATTTTATATTTGAAATCGTTTGGCACATGGAGGCAGGAGTGCCTATAAAGGACTAAAACCAATTCCTTTAAAACAGATATGCTATTTAAATCACGATCTCTCACTCGATCAAAAATTTCAAATCTTTTGAGATTTGTGATCCCAATTGATTTAAATCATTTAAAAGAGTTTGGGGAAAGACGTGGCAATATTTAATTTTTGAAAAATGACGAGATAAGGACCAATTTAAGACATTAAAGATTGTTAGTGTCGGGTATGATAGTTTTAAGAGATCTTTTAGTAAAATAAAACAATTTCACAATCAAACAAGAATGAAAAATTTCATTTTGAAAGACCTTGATTCTAAAGAAAAAATCATACCATGACATAACATTAAATCTTTAGATCACCACTTATATTGTACAAAGCGGAACTTTTGTGAAGAAATATCGTTTGAAAATATTTTATTTTAAATCACTCTCCCCCTCAATCCATGACCGTAGTCGATAATTGAGTGACTCAAGTTTTGATAAAATGAAGTCCGGTGATTTTCAAAATTTAGTCCAATATATTTTCAAAACAACATTTTTCCATTTTCAAAACAATTTAATTCAATTTACTCAAAAATTGTTTAAAAATGGTATCTGCACAAAGATTCGTTAGGTGGTTGAGAAGCTTTTGTTGTTCTTTGGGGCTTTGAAGAAAAACCGTCTGCATATGCGGTGAGACTTCTTCTTATGTTGCATTTTGAATGCCAACCGAGGTCAATTAAGCTCCGTTTCTTCAATCACTTAGAAGAAAACAATCTGCGATGCGGTGAGACCTCTTACGTTGCATTTATGCCAACTCTCCATAGAAGTCCAATTAAGCTCCGTTTCTTCATTTGTCAACCCAAGATATCGTTACCCTTTCCTTGCGGCATCCAATCATGTTCATTTGTGGGATCCGGATCGGGAACATTCTTATATACCAATATACCTGCATATGTTAGTGAACACACATACAAATATATGGTGGTCGACAACACCCAAACAACAATCGACTAATAAAAGTCAATCCAACATATCAATCAGATCATGTAAGGTATGGGTATAATGTGTTTCTCAAACTCTAATCATCTAAACCTAACAATCATATCCTAGAAACCTAGTCCTTCAACATAGGCAATTATATTTTTTTAGATAAGCACGTAGGATAATTAAGAAAGTCCGTTAGATGATATAAATTTGAAAACATTTCCCCTCAATCAATGACTTATTTTCGAAAAGATTAAAAGCTTGAAGTCATTGATTGAGTTTTCAAATTTCACCAAAACTCGAATCGATTGTTTTAAAGCAACTCATTTACCACCATTTTGAAAACAAAAATATTTTTTCAAGAATTTTAGACGGAAAAACATTTGTGTAGGAACAATGATCCTTCGACATACTTTCCTCAAATTGTTTTAGGATAAGTGGACGAAATATTTGAAAATTGTTTAGCGTAGCACTTTCCTTTCATTAAAAGAGCGGGTTGCCATCTCGAAATGATAGCAAGCCATTATTTGAAAGCGGGTTACTGATGCTCAAATAACTGTAAGCCATATTTTGTGACATGTTTTGAAAAGAATATTTACACCTCCTCGCTCGAACTTCATCTATGGTCCGTGCCTTTATTGAATGACATTTCTAAGACCGTAGATGTTATCGATACCGAAGACATGTCTTGGAAAACATATTTTGGTCTTTTTCAAATTTTCTCGATTTTATGGATTTTGAAGGTTTTATATTTTTCTATTTTGTTTTGATGGTTTTATAATTTTCTATTTTGTTTTTTGGTTTTATATTTTTGTATTTTGCTTTTGAATAAATATATACAAAGATAGAGAAGATGATATAGTAAAAGAAGATGATGATACGAGTACCGAGATAAGGATATCAAGCGACCCGTTGTAGAAGATAGAAGTCATCATCTCTTAAACATTCACCACCAAAGCATTCGAGGCTCCGAATTGAGAGAAATTGAACCATCCGAAAGTGAGACTCTGGCGACTTCCCCCAAACCGAAAATCCTTAAGATGAGCAGATTCAAGCTCTATTTCAAGCTTGCTTTAGCCAGTGCACAAGAAAGCACACCATTATCATAAATCTCATTGCTCCATTTAAGAACGATAATCGAGGATCTCCATTCGGGTTATATCATCAACAAGAACGAAAGAACGTATCATCCCACACTTTAAATTTCTTCTCAAATTTCTTTTCCCTTTGAAGTCTCAAGCAATCCATTCCAAAAGGTGTCAAGAGAACAATTCCCCAAGTAGTTGAATTGATGCAGCCGTCTCTTAGAATAATGCTCAAGAACTCTCCGAATACACATCATGAGGGTAATGAACACCTCCCTATGTTCACATCTTTCGTCACGATGAATGTGTATGAAGTTCAAGAACCAAGTACACCAATATCCAAGAACTCTCTCGAATACACATCATGAGGGTAATGAAGAACACATCCCTATGTTCACATCTTTCGTCCACGATGAATGTGTATGAAGCTCAAGAATCAAGTACACACATTCCCAACGAGAGAATAACTTATAACACCTCCCTCAAGTGTTACACATTAATCTTCCCCGAATATGTCGTACTTGTATACCTCATTTATCTTGTAAGCTTTCACTAACATCACTTCCCCACGTAGTTGGAATAATAACACTAACGCCTTGATGAGTAAAACCTTGAGTTTCTCTGCGGTCATGACATTTGTTTTCCGGGATATCTTCAATCACTTAGAAGAATTAAGTTCATCAAGTTTACTCGCCATGAGTCAAACCTTGAGTTTCTCTGCTGTAATAACATTTGTCTTCCGGGATATCTTCAATTTCTTAGAAGTATTAAGTACATCAAGTTTACTCGCGTTTAGATGCTTGACTCCTTCCCCTTCTCGGTTTTGATACCTCGTAATCAAGAACTCTTTGAATGCCCAAATACTTGAAATTTGTTGAGAAGATCGCTTGAAGTCTTTGTGAGAATCAACATCTTTCAAGACTCACTCGACAATTTTATCAACCCTTATGTAGACAATTTGAAGTGACCATGAAGAAGAAAACCCTATATACCATACTTGAACTCAAGTCAACTTCCCACATTTGTATCTTAAGCTTGCATCTAATAATGGAAGAACGGTGTAGAGAATTTATGCTTCAAGCAAATCTCTAAGTACTACTACCCAAACAAAGTATGAGACATTAACACCTCTTGCGATTATCCACACCGTCATAAGCGTGTGACCATCGAGTAAAACAAAGTAACTCCTAATAGTGATAGTTAACTGGTCTTCAACCATCCACCTCGACGGTTGGTAACTAGATAAGCCAAGTCTTCAACTCAAATTCTTAAGCCCGAGCAAGTTATCAAATAAGAACACGCCTTTGTGGAAGTCAACTTCAATCTTAAATAAGTGATAAATGATTAACTCAAGTAATCACCTTGTGTCAAATGTCCAACAATAGTCAATATCAACGTCTCGAGGAGTCATTGCTAAATAATATGAGCAAGTCTAATTGGAATTGAATCGACTTATAACTTTCTCCCAATTAGTGCTCTCCCTAAACCGACAATCTGTTTGATAAATGCCATGAATTAAGAAGAAGTCTTTAGATCGTTAAATGCAACTCGTCTTTAGTCTTCTAACACGTAGCACAAAATGTAGAACCGATCAGACTCGACCTTCTTCAAGATTGTGCGGTTGGGGAATAGATAGTTAACATCTTCAACTCACACCAAAAAAGGATCTCACCAAAAGCATCCTAATTAACTTACATCTTGCAAATCCCTTAACTAAAATCCTCCCAATCAAACAAGAACGAAAGATGTTCATCAAGGAAATCGAAGAATCGGCCATAACGAACACACAAGATGGTAACACCAAACTACCAATCACATCAAACAAGAACAGAGAGATTGTTCGGAATCATCATGTTGATGTATACGTGAGGCATTAACCGGAAGCACTTTGTCGATAAACTCATCAATCCGAGTGAAGATGTCAACCAACGGCTCTTAGAAGAGAAAACTCCATGTGAAGATGACCCGATAAGAAGAAGCTCGGTTCTTACATGAGTTTAGAGCCGTATGACCATTTATATTCTCCAATATCAATCAACAATGCAAAAATTCACACTTCTTCTCCCCTCAAGAATTGCATACGGATTGCCATTCTTGATTAAATAAGTGAAAATCATCCGAATGTTCTATTCACACTTCTCCCGCAAAATCAGCACATGATGTCGCCATCTTCATTATAATCGAGCAAGTGGAATGAGAAAACAATCATGGTAGCCGGTTCACTTGATGATGAAGCGCATGGAAAAGTATGAAGCATGTTGATGAGAATGGTCATAAATGAGAAGATTTTCTTCTTCCAAGATAAAGCGCATCAAGCGTACACTTTTCTTTTCTTTGAGGTACGAGGCTTGAACTGTTGTGTTCAAACATCATAAGAAGATTTCTCTTCTTCATAAGATAAAGCGCCTTTGAAACGTACACTTTTCTTTTCTTTAGAGAATGAGGCCTGAACTGATGTGAACAGACGTCATAAATCTCTCTCTTTTCAATCTCTTAGCAAAACATGTAATCAACCATTATCATTCAGTAAGCTCTTTGAAGTGACAGCTGATGGAGATAACCCAATATGATGAATTTGACCCTGAAGTAAACTAACCCGAACTCGTGACTTAAACTTGTGCAAATGTAACAAAGAGCGGTGACGAGACTTCATGCCCATTTGAATCTCTAAGTACTCTATACTCTTCAACCAACCAACCATCAAGTAATAGACGACATCACCTCTTGAAAATCCACAATTGAATGTGACATCGAGCACTACAACGTAACTCCTTAAAGTGATAGTTATTTTGTAGTGGTATGAGCCCAATTCCCCAAGTGGTAAAAGAAAAGGTAAAAGACACCCAACAATAACTAGATTTCCAAGTCTTTGTTTTTGATAATAAGCATCGAACAAGGATCATGAAGAATCTTCATCCAACCATCCCCGATACCTTCGGATACTACGTACACTCGCCCGTGATATTTCACTTCAACCTCAAATAAATAATATCAATTAACGCCGTTGTCACATCTTCTCGAATCGCTCAAATCAAGCCTTCTTTGACATTTAAATGAACTTTAATAATGGTTTCATCCCGACCATGGTATAAGCACATCACCCCGTAAAACTTTGAAGTAACCAAACCGCCATGACGAATATCCAAACACACATCCAATTCATGAAGTACACCCTTTTATCCCTTCTTCGAAGCAGAAACCGTAGTACCAGCATCAAGAAGATCCAGAATTACACTTTCTCTTCTCCAAGATGGTTCCATCATAACGGGATTTTACAATTCCATGGTTTAAACCGAGAAATAGATTCTTTCGCGGGATTTAACAAAACCAGGAATAAACCGTAAGATAGCTCCGGAAATGCACTTTACTATTACCAGGATGTTTCCATTGTCACGGGATTTTACAAGTCTATGATTTAAACCGAGAAATAGGTTCTTTCGCGGGATTTTACAAAATCAAGACAAAACCGTAAACAATGTCAGCTTGAATGTGTAATGACAACTTTGGTTTCGGTGAATATCTGTTTTAGGGGAACATGCCACGGTTCATCAACTGTTTATTATCCATCATCATCAATAACATCAACCCTCCAATCCACACATTGGTAAACACATCATACACGCCTTATGTCGGCTATTGTAGTGACCACACGAAGAAGTAAACCCGATATACCAAACTTGATCATGAAGTAGAATTCCCCAGATATGTTACTTAAGCTTGTACTAATCCCTGTGAAGAAGAAACGGTGTACCCAATGTACAAAACCTCTTGACATATCCTCAACTGCGTGAGACACCGAAGTGATAATTACGTTGTGGGTTAAGCGAGAAAGAATCACAACCGTAATAAAATAGCCAAGTCTTTATCACCCTCTATAAACGCCCAAACAAGTCATCTTCGCGGAAGGGTAGAAAGAAAGAAGACGAAATAAGTAAACACGCTCGGAAAACTTCACTTCAAAACCAAATAAGAGATACCGTACAAACACCCGCGTAGTCAGCCTAGTTTCAGTTATCAATTCAAGCTGTGACAAAATAATATTCGTGAAAATGAATAAACCAAAGTATCATTCTGCATAATATCACGAATCTCATCATCACTCTTTATCAACAAATTACAGTAAATCTCATCATTATCAAATCTCATAATCCCAACACTCACAATCCAATCTCATGGTTAGATCACATAAAGTCCGAAATATATAAATTCTCAAGGCTTATAATCAATCCATATCAGTCCAGATCAATCATCTGATTCAAAATTCATTAAGCTCCGTCCAATTTATCACATTAATCCATATACCCAAGACAAATAACGAGTCCAAGACCATTTAAAAACGTTATTTCATATTGACAATACCATCCATTGCAAAGATAAAATATGTACCCTTAATAATTAGAAGAAAAACCGGGTAACACACTTAAAAAAAATCCCGAGTCCACAAAATCCATATCAGGTTAGAGGTCGAGGCCCAAATCACACAAATGAAACCAAAGCCCACGTTTCATACACAATACACTGGGCCCATGTGGTATTCTCTAGCCCACGAAATCACAAGCAGACCCATTGATACTTTGCATGTCCGGATATAATGCTCACAACACAAGATAACCCTAAACCTAAAACACAGATATCACAAATATATGCGCCTACCACACTTTCTTTTCACTCACCCAAACTCTTCTTATCTCCAAACTGGTTTCTCATCAAAGATAACTCATCTCATTACCGATTTCATCATCAATCCGAATAAAGGGTTTGATCAAGTGTAGTCCGTACTCCTCGTGTTTAGACACAACACGATGACACTAAGCCACAAGGATGGCAGGGACATATGAGTCGGCTTCAAGGACATATTCCAGGTAGGTATAACATATGCACGTTATTGATGTTCATTGTTGTATATGAGTAACACGAATCAAAGATTTGAGATAACATACTTGTTAAACTCATTTCTTTATTTCGTATGAAGTCAAAAGTAACACGAACCTAAACAAGAGGGATAACATTCTTGTTATTCACTTACATCTAATGATTCGGAAATAATCAAAAGCATTTAGATCAATGATGGTTTGAATTATTTTTCGTGTTTAAGACTCTTGATAGTCTTGGATGTAACTTGTGAGAACCACGAAAAAACAAACTGAGATCATTACATGATACTGGTCTTGATTTGAGACTTGGATACAATAGTTTACTGGATCGAATCAAGTAAAAGAAAAAGTAGACGTGCTTGTTTCTTTACTTTTCATGTTTCGTATATATGTATTTGAAGTATCCACTTCAAAAACAATGATCAATGATGATTGCTATGGGATGTATGGACACGAAAATGGTCATTGATTCATCTTTTGCCCACAAAGAATCGAGATCTTTATGGTGAGTTAGTGATGTTGATGTAATCTTGTGGTATGATGATGATGAGTGTTGGTTAAGTCATGGACCAATGATGGTAAAGCGAGGTCGAGATGAATATTGATCTTTGTATATGTTGTGGTATATGTTCGATTCGTATTGATGTTAAGGTTGTGAGGTCATGGTCAAACTCTCCTTCTTCCTTTCTCGTTGTCATATTCTTATCGCCCAAGTCGCTAGCTAAGTCACTATTGACTTGAGTTGACTAAATAGTCAACTCGCTACACAAGTCGCTAGCTTTGTTTTCAAACCAAGTCGCTAGCCAAATATTCAAACCAAGTCGCTAGTCAAATTATCAAACCAAGTCGCTAACATTATAATCCAAGTCGCTACCCTTTTTAAACGCGCAAGTCGCTAGCCATTTGACTTTAACAACTCGCTACGACTTGTTAAATAACAAGTCACTAGGTGAAAGATATTTCTAAGTCGCTAGCAAAGTGTTTGAGTCAAGTCGCTACACATAAAATATACTTAACTCGCTATCAGTGGATACATAGAACACGGACAAAATGCAAACCCAACTCGCTATGATGAACCCGAAATAGTGACAAGAAAAAGCGCATTTTAACCCGTTTTGACCACTTTTGACCACATATAAACCGACCATATTCAACATACCCGAAAAACATACCAAAGACATGCAAATTTGACCCTTTTGACCACATGATATGACCATTGACCATTGATTCATGGATGAAGATTGGTACAAAACAGTCTAAAGAATGAGATATTGAAACAAAGAAGAGACCATTTTGACCAAAGCAAGATACAAAAAAATCTTGTTAAAAGGATGATATCACCAACAAAGATATAAAACACAAATATCCGACAATACAAAAGTGATATAAAATCGGTTTAAAGCAGATTCGTTACACAACAAATCATCAAAACACAAAACCTTGGCTCTTGATACCAATTGTAGGATCGTAAAATTATTGTGTTTGATGATTCGGGTGGTCTTGGATGATCAAAATACATGTTTGCCATGGTTAGAGAGTTAGTAGAGAGAGAGGGTGTTCTTGCTAGAGGTTTACACAAATTGTAGAGTATTAGATTGAAGCACCACCCTTCCATGGATGGAAGGGGTATTTATACTACAATACACGACCTCCTATCGGCTGTGGATCGTGTATACGATGGGTAAAGACCCGTCCTTCCTCCACGGTGTTGCTCTAAACTAAACTATGCTACAAACTAACTAATAAACTATTAAACAACGTAAACAACGACAAGTCTACGAGCTAACTTATGCTAGATAATATTTGGGGTGACCGACTCTTCACTATGGAATTTTCTAATTCCTAACACTTTTCATTTTTCTTTTTTAAGCTTATCACTAGGAAACTTAGCTTATTTAGTATTTGTTATCTCAGTTTAAGTAGCTTAGATTAGATTCTTAGGATTTAGCTTATTGGTTTCCCTTAGTACTAGTTTAGTGCCTCATTTGCCTTAGCTTAGGATCTCCTAGTTGCTTTTGCCAACTGCTTCCCCTCCCTCATTAGTTGCTTTCCTTTTGTTTAGCTTATTGTAGTAGTTCTTCACCCATGTTAGCTTATTCTGCTTTTATAGGTGATTTACATAGCTTATTTTGTCCTTAGGCGATATAAGGGTGTGTTTGGGTAAGTCTGTCCAAATAAGTGGACGAAGTCGTCTAACTTGACTTATTTATGGGGTTTTGGAAAGTCAAGTTTTACAAAGTTCCTTATTTTGATCTTAACGGTTGCCAAAAGAAGATTTGAGAAAAAAAATTTATTTGCAAAAAAGAGTCACCTGTGGGATTCGAACCCAGGCCACTCTCCTCACTCAGAAACCAAACACAACACCTCTTTACCACGCGCCCTTGGGTCTTGTCTTGTTTAATTCTTACACAATTTACTCTTTAAGTAGCCTTTAGCAGTTTTAGCCTTAAGTCTTTTTTAGCTTATTTGTAGCTTATTTCCAATAGCAACCACCTGTTTTCTTAATTTTCTTAGATCCAGCACTAAGCAAAGTAGTTTCTGTGAATTTTTCAGATTTTTCAAAAATAGTTTAGTATTTTTAATCATTTAATTAGTGTTTAATAGTTTTTAATTCGTAGTAATTAATTTAAAAGTCAAAAAAATACCCGGTCTTTTTCTAAAATTATTTTTAGTCAATTAGGACGTAGGAAAATTAATTTCACACCCGTAGCCCTTTAATTGCAAAACTTTTACGTTTATGGCTCGGTGGTTCTTGGTTTTACGCTTTTTTAGTTTTAGCACCCTAGGACTTAGTGTAGCTTAGTTTTATCATTCCTTAGGCTTAGTAATAGTTTATTTTTAGTTATTTAGGGTTCCCTTGCTTTAATTACCTTCCCGTTATTTAATTTGTAGAAAACGTAATTCAAATCAACAAATCATTCAAAACCAATTCAAGTTCAAATCACAAAACTCAACGAATCCTTCCATTCACACCTCGTTGGGACACGACCCGGGAAATCACTTTTCCGGTAGCACTTTTATCACACCCGTAAGGTTTGGCACGTTAACCCTTTTCCTAAAAGGTTAATTTGTCGAATTTTGCGGTTAATTTGATATATTGATATTGTGTTTTTCACCACTCACTTTACACGAATCAGATCCCTCAGAATACACTAGACGGATCCCTCAAGCAAGGGATCCGTGGAACAGTAGCATGTTTTTGTCTATAAATAGTGAGCCATTTCTTCATTATTAGTGGCTACTCCTACACATACTTTCTCCTAGTATTGTAAATTCTCTAACCTCATATCCAAATGATCTTTCTATGTAGTTTGTGTTTGTTTTTGTGTGATTCTCTAGGTTCCTCTTAATGGCGAGATCACCACCTCTTGAGGTCGAGCAAGCTCAAGTCCATGAGTTGCCATGCTTCGTCATCATCAATACTACTGAAGACTTCAAAAGGGTCAAGACGAAGGCATTAGTGAAAGGTGTCGAACGTCCGTGTCAAAGGCATTAGTGAAGGATGCCAAAAGGGTCAAGTCGAAGGCATTAGTGAAAGGTGTCAAAAGATAATGTCAAAGGCATTAGTGAAAGATGCCAAGGGTGTACAATTGATATGGTGCATCGATGTACAAATAGAGATAGGTTGTGTCCAAGGATATTGATATCCTTGATGATGTTGTAATAAGGAGTGGGTCTCCTTTAGGATAGGTGTTGTGTAGTGTTGGGTAGTAGTTCCTCCTTTGATGAAACTCGGTATCTAGCCTTGTACCGGATAAAGTGTAAGCGACGTTGTGATAGGTTTGGTTCTACCTAGTGGAAGAACCCGGTGTCTAGCCTTGTACCGGAAAAAGAGTAGGCGACGTTGTGAAGGCTTCTCCGCCATAAGAAGTTTATGTCGTGTAGCACTAACGAACTCTCGAGTAGGTGACTCGGGGAGTGGAGTAGGGCAAGAAAGGTGTCCTTGTAGCCGAACCACTATAAACACTCGTGTCGTGATTTTGTGTTTCTTACTCTTTATCTTTGCATTACATATTTACATACTTATCTATCAACATCCAACATACACACTCTAAGAGATTGACACAAGTCGATCTAAATATTTGAAAACAAATTTTTAATCGGTAAAACTATTTAACCCCCCCCCCTCTAGTTTTCTACAATTGGCATCAGAGCTTCGTTACCAAGTTTCTTAAGAGTATATTGTACTTTTAAAAACTTGATACAATCCATGTATGATTGAAAACTACAAGGAAGGAAATTCCTTAAAAACAAAAGATCACATTTTAAAATTATCATATTTTATAATGTTGGATAATGATAGATCTTTCTAATGTTTTCCTTGTTGAGAACTCTCCATACCAGGATTTGGGCATCCTAAGAAGATCATGAAGAACTTCTCTCTAATACTTCTTGTCTTAAAAAGAATATATAGCAAAGGTATGATCTTTAATAAATTACTTACAAATAAATTATTTTCGTATAATTTCTAGATGAATTAATAATGTCATTTTTGTTTAAACATAATTAAGATTAGTAGTATCATTACGCTCTTTTAAAAAATCACTAAAGTGGTTATCTATATTGAACTCATCATCAAGTATGGTATTCTTTGTTGATCTCTATAGACAAAACTACAAGCTAGTGATAATGATATCTCGGCTATTCGAGAGCCTTGATCATCACTCCTCACATAAGGATTATTGAAATTTCTTCTATGTCAATAAGTATCCATGTGAGACTTCTCATATTATGATAAAATGGGATTTTATCATAATTTTTAAAACCTCCCAAAGAATTATGATTTATTCATAAAAAGGGAACCTCGTCAAATAGGACTAGTAAAACACATCAAAACCCCAAACCATAAGTTATAGAGCATAAACATCAACCCTAGCCAAGAATTAGAACTTCTAAACCAAAAATTATCAAAGATCACTTAAGCTGTCATATTGCTGATATGTCGGATCCCTGTGCTTGAACTAGTCGGATCCCTCATACAAGGGATCCGTGGGATCCGTGCAACAGAAGATAGAATATAAAAGAAATGATCACTGTGGAAGTTCCACTCTTCACTTTACTCTATCAAAACTCACGAACATAAAACCCATCTACTGTTCACAAGATTTAATTGATCATCTTATCCAAGGAAACAATCTCTTGTGTAAGTATAATCTTCACTACATTGTTATTTCCATTCCTTGATTCCTAGGATTACAATTTTCATCTTCAGAAATTGAGCTCAAATGGGTTTGTCACAATTTGTTACCACATTGTTTTCTAAGATAAACTAAATCAAAGAATCAACATTGTTAATACAAATTAAACTCATGTTTTGAATTCAATAAAGAAGTATTGAGCAAAATTGTGATGAATCCCATTAGGTTACTATTCACACAATTAACACCACGTTGTGGTTTTGATGTTTAGGACCAATCATGCCTAGCAACCATCAACAAGATTACCATGACACCGCTCACTACATTCCCATGTATCATCGTAAGGATGGTATGAGCCCGGAGGATAGAAAAGCCTTCAAGATGTTGGAAAAGAGACTATTCCATGAAGGACGAGTGGTTGAACTCTCATTCATCAACAACACCAACATTCGCCAAGTCTTTGGGGCAATCAACTTTAATTATCTCTTGGAAATTAATGAGCAAATTTGTCCGGTGTTTGTACTAGAGTTTTACAAGACCATGAGAATCATTCGGAATGAAGATGGAACCATTTCGATAGCCTTCATCATCAATGAGCACGAGTTCACCTTCACTCTTGTAGAGTTTTCAATGATACTCCATATCCCATGTCAAAGAGTGTGTATGTACTCTAACGAATGGTCGTTGGCGGAGCTACATGACATGGTGGATCATCATGAGGTATACTTCACAGTCTTCCCGGAAGCAACTATGGTAAGGTTTACCATCTTCATGGAAAGAGGATCTCCATTAAGAGTCACGAGAAACTCTAAGGTGATCTATAGGGATCCGTTTCAAATGGAGCTTTCGGAAATGTTCCCATTATACAAGAAATGTGAACTCGTGCTAAGAGAGAACGTACTTTGCTTGGGAGGAAATAAGGATCATCCCAATGCTTTCCTAAGCTTCATGATCTATTGCCTTGTAACTGGCACTCACTTCAACCTCGCCTATTACATGGTAAAAAGAATGGCAACTGTGAAAAGCATGGACAAGATGGCACTCCCTTATGCCATGCTCTTGACTCATCTAGCAACCTTCGTCTTTGCTCTAGATCCTTCTCTTTATTCCTATGACCACACTTTTTGCAACAAGGTCATGGTGCCTCTATCTGATGGAAAGACTACAAGGATCATGGTGCATGGCAAAAGACCTCAC
>CM040244.1:177928533-177948502 GCA_022545495.1 Chrysanthemum lavandulifolium | reverse complement strand
CCCATGAACAAATGAATTGGGTCGAGTCAAGCTAGCGACTCGGTAATCAAAAACGATGGTGAACATGGGTTTTCACCGTGTGTACCACTAAGTGTGGGGTGATGCCCCACATGTTATATATCTAAAAAAAAAAAAAAAAAAAAAAAAAAAAATCCTTTCAAATAATGGCCGTAGTATTTCCCTTTTCGTTTGTTGTTTCGGCATAACCGCGGTACTTTGAATATTGAGGGCAATATTCATTTCTAAGTGGGGAATTCTCACGAATTTTATCATATATTATCCACCCAATTCCCGTTTTTGGCCAAAATTTTTTTTGGAGTAAGTGTTTACACTTTCTCAATTGGTTATCGATCCGCCATGTTTGATAAAATAAAGGATTGGCTAATCCAGAGCAAAGCGGCTCTTGGTAAAGATATCTCAAATCCGTTGACGCTTGCAATTTGCCCAAAATTGTATGGTATTCACTCACCATATCCTAAAAAGTGAAGAGTTGGCTAGCCCGCAAGATTATGGCTTGTGGTAAAGGCGATGGAAAATCCATAATTGGTAATCACTCACCAAAGATAATATTGATAATTTATCTAAGAGTTGGCTAGTCCGAAGATGCGGCTACGGTAAAGACAAAATCAAATCCGTTGAAAGTCGGTGGTTTGCTCAAAATCACATGGTTATCGGTGTACCATGGTTCTTACTTGAACTGAAACATTTGGCTACTCGAGTAATGGCTTTTGGTAAAGAGTTTAAAATCCATTAAGTTTTCTCAAATCATTGCTAGGGACTAGCAATATCTCGATGTGGGGATTGATGAGTCTCTAAATACTCATCATTTTATACCATTTAGGCTGCAAAATCATCGAAAACACTCGTAAACACATCAAAATAATCAAAATATCAAAAATCGGTGTTTTATGTGTTTTAAATGCAAAAATATCAAAATCGGATGAAAACATATCAAATTTGCAAAATTGCGTTTGATCCCCAAGTTTCAAAATTGTCAAAAAGCATCCCTGAGCACATAATTTCAAAAGTAAAGTCACCAAAGGTCCTTTTAAAATCATAAGTTGTCAAATTTAGTCCTTTGGTGAAAATGTAAAAGTTTTGAGAAAATTACAAATTAGTCCTTCAAGTTTCAAATTTGGCAGAAATGGCCCCTGGAAAATTGCAAAATGACATATTTGGTCCTTGTACTATTGATACTTGTCAAATTCAGCCCTTGGATCAACTTTGATGAAATGGCAGCAGTAGTCCTTGCATTTTCCAAAATTACAACTAAGGTCCTTGTGATTTAATACCTTTTATACCCATTTTGGACCATATCAATACATGTGACCCCTGCCACTTAAACAATTATGAACCCCCTTTATTATTAACCTGCCTGGTCAAACCAATCCAGTCAAACCCACTTGGCGCCCAAAACCCCTTTCACTGTTCACCTCCCTCAAGCTCCCCTGTATCTTCAATACCAGCCATGGTTTTCTCCCATTTTCAACACCCTCTCCATACCATGTCCCCTCCACCTTCACTAACACCCAAAACTCATTTATTGATTGAAATCAACTCATTAAATGATCAAACCACGCTCAAAAGACTTTGGCGCCAAAATCCAATGGAAGGCCGGGATGAATTTTACTCATCCAATGGTGGTGGGATTATCTCGAGCAAGTGGGAGAGAAGTTTGGAGCTATAAAAAGAAAAGAAAGAGAAGAAGAAAGTGGTAGATAGTAGTTTTCAACATTTCCTTAAATGTCGTTTTTAATTAATGTTTTAGTTTAAAGTAAAAGATGTAATATCGGTTTCTATGTATTGGATTTAAGCTAATTAAGAGTTTGTATTCAAGTTTCGGTCTTAATTTAAAGTTTCATTTGAGTTTCATAAATTCATGTCTCTTGTTTAAAAGCGAGTTTGCAAACATGGTGTTAATGCTTCTAATAGCTTATATTTAGCTCACTCAAGTTTGTTTAAGCTTGTTAAAGCTTTTCATAAGCTCTCATTACAGTTTCCAACAATTTTTCATTTTAGTCAACAAAAGTCAACAGGAGCTCACATTGGGTATGGAACTGATTATGGTTGTTGCAGAGGGTGAATCTGGGTTGAATTAGCATAGGTTAGGTTGGTTTTGTGTTTGGTTTTGGTCCTGCACCAGCTGGGCTCATGTGAGTAAGTTTCCAACTTTTCAAGTTTCAAGTCATTTGCATATTTTGCTTGTTTGAGTTTCTGTGATAATCATTAGTGTACACTTGTTCACATAGTTTTATTTAGGTTATATAAACTTAGAGTAATCAAGAAATCAGTATGGATTAGTGGTAATCTCAATTTAACTTGTTTAATATGTTTTAAAGGTGTGTTTGGATTTACTTCTAAACCTTTCTTAGAGGTGTATGTAGTGTTTAAAGCTTGTTGCTTCATGTTTGTTTAATCATTTGAGACTCACTTGAGTCATTCCCTTGTGCCTACTAAGCTTTAAAGTCAAAATCACAATCTTTCATCATATCAAGAAATCTGTGGAGATTTTGAATTATCAAAGTTAGTTTGTGTTTAGAATTCATAAAGTAAGTTTGCAATAGCTTCATTTAATCTTATAACATCATTTCATTCAGTATTTGATCTTAAATCTCAATATAGTCAACTTAATCACCGCCATTAAAAGTCAAAACGTCAAAAAAATCGGTTTCTTGAACTTACTGACCTACGCATTGTGTTCATTTCAGCCTTTCATGACCTCATTTTTGGTTTAAGTATAGTTGGCTAGGTGGTCTTCATGTCCACATTTCTGGTTTTGGCATTAGCTTATTGAATTAGCTTATAGATAAGCTCAAGCTTTGTATTTGTCTTACTGTTCTGCATCAGCAGTTAGCACCACCATTTTGCAGCTTTTTGTTTTAATCATTATCTTCTTCAATACTAGTCCATATTAGCTGTAACTTTGGATTTAAGTTCTCTGCTAGGTTGGCTTGAGAGCCATGTTCTTAGTTTCTCTTTAGCTTATTGGATGTCGAGGTATAAGCTCAAAGTTGCCCCAGGTTTACTTTTTAGTCTATAGCTTATTCATCAAATCATTGCAGTGCTAATCAGAGGTTTTAGCTTGTTGTTTTTGTTCCATTCTAGTTCCTTTAGCATATTAGAGCTTCCCTATCGTTTGGTAGCCTTTGGATTCAATTTGCTTATTGAAGTGCTTATTTCAATAAGCACTTCCTAATCAGATCTCTAATCCTCCAAACAGGCCCTTTTTTTCTATTTTCCTTTATTCCTTATATTATTTTAGAGTTTTCTTGAATTTTTCAGATTTTCCAAGCTTGTTTACTATTTTTCTTAATTTAAATTAGTTTTTAAGTATTTTAATTAGCTTTTAATACAAAAATTAAGAAAAGGTTCCAAAAATAATTTTCATTTTCTTAAGTTTAGATAAATGTAAAAGCTTAAAAGTATTTTTCCTATTTTTCTCCTTTTATTTGGTATTTTAATAATTTAAATTAGTTTTAAATAGTTTTAAATTAATAATAAATACATAAAAAGTTAAAAAATATATTTTCTGTTTTAAAATTAGTTTTATCATATTTTAGATTTTTCTAAGTTATAATTTCATTTTCTAGGTTAATTTTGTATTTTCTTCTATTTTAGTGCATTTTAAATACTTAATAAATAGTTTTAATTAATAATAATTAAATAAATAGTGTTAAAAATAATTTTCTTTTCTATAAATTTTCTTTTATCATTAGGATTGTAAAATGTATTTTCATATTTTAGGATTTATATTGTATAAGTTTCACTTTTTATTTTGTACGTTACGTTATTTTTATTTAAACGTAAGTTTTAAGTTTTTAGTTTTAAACGTTCATCACTTTAAAATAGTGATAGCGTTTATTTAATATCTTTATCTTTTAATTTTCTTAATTTGTATTTAAGTCGCTTTTATTTATAATCTTTTCAAGAGTGTAATTATCCTTTTCAAATCCTTTTCGATCGCTATCATTAGTGATCATTCTATCGTCTGAATCGGTGTTGTACACACCATTGAGTCTCAGTGGGACTTAACGACACAGGAATCCTTGTTCTCTCGATCTTCATTGTATCGTATGCGAAATTGTTTTAAGTCTGTTTAGACTTGATTGTTTAGCACCAATCATAGTGTTGACATTATATGAAGTTTTGACATTGGACCGACATGCTCACATTATGGGTCATGATATCTTCTCATCGAGTAGCGGAAGCTTTAGATGATTCATGATATTTGCGCAAAGTAGCGAAGCATGGAGTGAGAATATCGAGTCGTTGATGCACTTATCATGATATCTTTAGAAATGAATGTGTTGTGTGAGCATGCGGCTATGGATTGACCTCTCAATTCGATCGGTACGAACGCGTCGGGTGTACTGCATACAACGATTAGCAACAAAGCGCACGAAAGTGTCTTTGATCACTTCGTTGAATTGAGGTACACGCCCGCGGTTCCCGCGTTGATCAAGACAAGTACTACCGTGATCGGTATAATTCAAGAATCTCCTTGACGGGGTTTCGCGTATGCTCTAGCCGTTCTCAAACCGGAACGTCTTAATGAAGACAACACGGAGTGAGTGAACCAACAAATTTAGATTCACCGATTGATGAAAATGATTTTAAAACAATCATGTATTGCTTAATATATGAAGGGTTTTGCAATACAACGAAGGTTTTATGGTAAATCAATTATCAATCATAAAAACCTTTAATTTTAAAAATTAATACGATCGATGTGCAAGAGAAAAGAATTTTAGGCACAACGACCGGTTTTTCAAAGGCATCCGTCAATCCATAACTCGAACCAGATTGATTCATAAATTTGAATCTCCCATTGTTTACATTCGGTTGTCACATGGTTGATCTATTGGATAGATCACACATGCCACCTACCAAGAGCTTGTTTGATGTTGGCTCTAGAAGGCTTTCCATCTTCATTGTGAATATGTTTGCATATCACTCACATGTTCAGCAATACCACAAGGATAATCGTGGGACTCTTAAATATATTCTCTCTTTTCACATAGTGTGAAACAGAGAGTCTTCATTGACAGTGTCCTAATGAGATTTATTGATGATCTCGTGGCTCTAGACTCAATAGTGCACATTTGGTTTCTAAGAGAAAGTCGATAGATTATGTAGGTTCCCGTGAGAATGAAACAAGTCCTTTTAAGAGGAACTTGAGTGGCTTAGGAAGTTGTCTGCGATGCGTCCATCGAGTCCATGACGTCTTGTCTTCACTACCGGTGTTACCTTAGTAACAACCAAGTAGCATATGTATTGAACCCGGTTTCGCCTTAAGGTTGAAATAATGGAGGCTATTTCTTTTCACCCTTTCTCATTCAATTCTTTTTCATTCTTCAACCCCTTCAATGCTTACGAGACTTCATAACTAGAACCTTGTTGGGTTTATTCCAGATTAGCTCACCTCGATCCGCACACTTCCGCTTCTCACTTTTCTCCTTTTTCATCATACCTAAAGACTTCTACACTATCTAGTAGATTGTCCTGGGTAGATCCCTCCGGCTCTGGCGGGATCGTGGGAACGAATACCTAACCTAACCATCCTTATATCACCATACATAAAGTAAATTTGGTCGGTCTTTTGGTAATGTTCATCCGCCATTGGAACCAATTGAAAACTATTTGAAAAATCAATCCAGATACTTGTGATATATTATCAAAGCATTTTGTACCTAAATTGTTTTGATATTTGAAAATGAGCTCCCCACCAAAATGTGCATCGTATATTTGAAATCATTTTGGCACATGGAGGCAAGAGGAAAAATTTAATTCATTGATTATCATTTTCAAAAAATATCTACATCACCTTCCGATCAAGATTCGTATTTTCATACTTAGTTAAAGATATTTTTGGGAAAGAATGTGGTTTTCAAAAAATTGCTCCCCCTCAATATATGCATAGAGATTTGAAAGTGTTTTGCACATATTAGGGAAAACCTGCTCTTTGAAGCATATCAATCACGTTTCAATCCTTTTTGGTTTGAAATAAATGCTCCCCCTTAACATGTGCATGGAAAATTTGAAATCGTTTGGCACATGAAGGAGGAGAGCTGCTATACACTTATAAAACCATTTATCAATTATCGGTTTAAACCAATTTAAATCACAAATTCTCCCGATCACAATTTTCAAATCATTTGAGATTTGTGATCTCTGAGATTTAAATTGATTTTGAAAGCTTTTGAGGAGAATTGTGACTTGCTTATGAAAATATTTAACCGATAAGGATCAAATCGAGACTTTAAACTCCAAAGATTAAACATGCTTGAATATCTTTTGAAAACATGACATAAACCTTGGTCAGAACCAATTGTATGACAAATAACCTTTTGATTTAAATGAAATCATTCTCCCTCAATCAATGACATAAGTTGTTGATTGAGAGATAGAGATTTTGACAAATGTCAAGTCCGGTGATTTTCAAAAATTGAGATCGAGTTATTTTATTAGTTTTCATTTAGATAACAAATACTTTTGGAAGAATTTATAGAAGGAAAAATATTTTGAAGGAAACATTTGTCTTTTTGTGACAAACATTTGTTTTTAGAATCGAGCATGAGATTTGAAAAATAAGATAAATCATGGCTCGTTCTTACTTTAAAAGCGGGTTATAGACTTAAATGACTATAAGCCTTTGTTTTACATTCTCTCAAAAAAATTATAAATGATTTATGTACATTCGAACAACATCTAAAGACCCGTGTCACTCTTTGAATGACAAAGACAAAGACCGTAGATATTATCGAATCAAGAAAAACATGACAAAATGACAATATTTTGAAATTTTTGAGTTTTTCAAATTTTTATGGATTTTTGAAAGTTTTATATTTTTCTATTTGCTTTTTGTTGGTTTTGTAATTTTGTAATTTGCTTTATGAATAAATATATACAAGAGATGGATGAAGAAAACCTTTTACTCCTCGTCTTCCTCTTGTAGACGTTTAAGTGTTTCTGGTTGTAGACTCTTTAGACCAAGTCGTGGGAGGATAAACTCAAAACGTTCTCTAGGAAGAGGTTTGGTGAAGATGTCTGCTAATTGGTATTCAGTCCTCACAAAATAACGTTCCGCCACCCCGTTCTCCACTTGCTCCCTGATGAAATGATTTCGAATGTCGATATGCTTTGCTCTTGAATGTTGAACGTTGTTGCATGAGAGAGCAATGGCACTTTGTTATCTGTCTACAGTAGGATTTTGTTGAATTCAAAGCCATAGTCGATAATTGGGATCTCATCCATAGGATTTGAGCAAAACAAGATGACATGGCTATGTATTCTCGCCTCAGAAGGATATAGATGTACTCATTTGTTTCTTTGAAGACCAACTCACAAGCTTATCACCCAAAACCGAGCACCTCTGACGTGCTTCGACGTGTATCTTGACATCCCGCATGGTCAAGATCGCATAGGTTGTTAGTGACATACCGGTGTCTTTCGGTACCAAAGTCCCATATTGATGGTTCCTTGGAGATACCGAAAGACACATTTAACCGCTTCAAGGTGCTTTTGGTAGGCTTACCACGGTATCTAGCACACATGCATCGTGACGAGAATATCGGGTCTCGGTTGTGAGGTACATCGAGGATCCAATCATACTACGATATTTCGTTTGATCTACCATGATCCCCGAGTGGTCCTCATCCGGTTTAGTACGATCTATCATGGGAATGTCAACAGGTCACAAGAATCAAATCAAATTTCTTTAAAATCTTATTTGCATATTTAGATTGATTGATAAAAATGCCTCGGGACTTTGTGAAATTTGTAATCCCAAGAAAATGACATTTGTCCCATCACAGACATTTGAAATTTGGAGCCCATCTCCTTAGAAAAACGGTCACATTCATTGGGGTCGATCGAGGCAAAATAATATCATCAACATAGATTTGAGCGTGAATTAAATGTTTGCACGACTTTACGGTGAACAATGTCGGATCAATTGCTCCTTTGTGAATCCAAGAGATAGAAGAAACTTTGATAGTGTATCATACCATGCCCTTAGAGCTTGCTTTAAATTGTAAAGAACCTTCTTGGCGATAGACATGAGTAGGATGCTCGATTCACAAAACCTTGAGGTTGGGCGGCGATACGACTTTTTAAGATCTCCGTTAAGAAAAGCCGATTTACATCCATCGATAGACTACCATATTCTTACTTGCAACATTAGCCGGAAGATTCGATTGCCTCGATACGTGCAACTGGAGCAAATGATTTTCAAAGTCAATACCTTCCTCTTGACGGTATCCTTTTGCAACCAATCGAGCCTTATTCTTTAATACATCACCATGCTCATCGATTTTTACTTTGAAGATCCATTTTAGAGCAATGATCATAGCACGGTCGAGCGGTACTAATTCCCATACATCTAGTCGATCAAACTCATGAATTTCGCTTGCATGGCATTGAACCATTGTCTTCATTCATAGCGGTTTAACGTCTTTTGGTTCGATCTTAGACGACGGAGTTGAAGAAGCACCATAAGGCATCGGTTGCAAGTTGTTTACGAGTGGACACTTTGGAGAGAGGGGTTTCAATGATGTTGTCCAATGGATGGTCATGTGTCTATTTTATAAGGTGTTCATGTGGTTGTTGATGAGGAACTGAAGTAGCAGAGTCGTTTTCTCCTGTTGAAGATGGTTCTAATGATGGTTCAGGAGCAAATATGTTCTCAAAGGGAGCATCTTCAAGAGTAGCATTTTCTCCATCATAGGTGCCAGAAACAATTCCATGATGTACACTCGATGATTGAGGATTTGATGATGAGACAGAGTGATCATCAGCAGGCGCTTCTTGACTTAATGACGTAGAAACTGAAGGGTTATCTTCGTTGACAGGGATAGGAGCAGCCTTTGTTAATGGATTTGACAGATCACTAGCAATTGGCTCATAGTGTTCATCAAACATTGGATCAAACAATTTCTTCAAATCATCTTCTGAAGGAGGTACATAAGGAGTTGCTGGTGAGAGATTTTGTACAAGAGAAGAACTAATGGGACTACTTAATGAAGTTTGTGATGCGGGTCGAACTTGATTGTCCTGGAGCCATTTGCCCTGGACGACTCATCGAGCGTGGCGTTAATAGTTTCCATGATATCTCGAGTTCTTTTGTTGTAGATTCGGTAACCCTTCTTGTTTGATGCATAACCTACAAAAACTCCAATGTCGCCTTAGCTCTTAATTTACCTAAATCATGACCGTCATTCGTTGGATAGTACAAAGCACCAAACACACTAAGGTAGAGAGATCGGGTTTTCGTTTATGGACAAGTTCGTATGGAGTTTTCCATGAGATGTGTGTATGAGGAACGATTTTGGGTGTAGCAAGCGGTGGCAATGGCTTGACCCAAAGAAACATTGGAACCTTTGAATAAATTAGCATTGTTCTTGCGGCTTCAACAAGGGTTCGATTTCGTCTTTCAACTACACCGTTTTGTTGAGGCGCGTGGAACACTTCTTTGATGGTGATTCCAATGCTTTCATAAAATTGACTTGATTCTTTGTTAACGAACTCAGTGCCATTGTCTGTTCGAACAATTCTAACAGTCATATTGAGTCGAACCTGCAGCTGTTTGATAGGTTTGATGATGACATCTGGAGTTTCATCCTTTGTCCTCAAAAACTTAACCCAAGTAAATCGAGAGTAGTCATCCACAACGACTAAAATATATTTCTTCCCATTTAGCGTTTGCTCTCTCATTGGTCCGCACAAATCCATATGAAGAACTTCCATAACTGAGCTTGCAGGTTTGGGTTTGTGGGCATATTTCCTGCTTTTCCCAATTGGCATGTGAACAAAGATGATCTTTTCATATTTTAACTGGGTAAGCCTCTTACAAGGTCCTTTCTGGAAAGATCATTAATGGTACCAAGTTCAAGTGATTGAGACGACGATGCCATAACCATGACTTTGTTTTCAAGCCTTTGACAACAAGCGATTGAGAAGACTTCATCATGTCTTCGATAGAGATGGTGTATAGATTTGAACCCGTGTTCCTCTTAAAAGTTCCACACCATCAAATTCTCTAGCGAAACAAGTATGTTTTCTAAAACCCACCTCTAGATCGGAATCACGTAATTGACCAACGAAAGCAGATTATGACCAAGACCTTCTACATAATATACCCCGGAGATTACACTATCACCAACAACATAGACTCCATAACCCATAATTTCACCAAAATGGTCGTTCCCGAATCTAACAGTCCCGATGAATTTACTCATGAAGTTCATGAGCGCGAGCGATCTCCGGTCATATGCTTGGTACACTGAGTCCGTGTACCACGTAACGATTTGAACGATCTGCGGTTGAACATATACAAGAATGGATAATCGAATAATTGGGATCCCCATGCAAGAATAGGTTCCATTTGGTTAGTAATGATGATTGGAACACCCACATCGGAAGTAGAAACAATGGAATCATCGGGATAGATGCATTCTTAGTGTCCGTATTTGACCTATTCAAAGTATGTTCACTTCTTAAAGGAATAGTTCTACCAATAGGCATCCATTTTCTAATGGGCATTGACTTAGATAATTTAGGGCACAACTCATTAAGACTAAGCTTGCGGCCAAAAGGTATCCACTGATAACCTACATTACTAAATTTTCTTCCTGTGGGTTTCCAATGTTTTCTAACCTTCTTCCACCATTGCTTTCTAGCCTTCTTAACATGATTGTTGGCATTAACGATTTTAACTGGATGTTTAACAGAATTAATCAAATCATTCACGCCACATACATGATTAATAACAGAAACCAAGCAATCATCATTACATGTTTTGCAGATAGTAGCAGAATTCGAATTAATTACAGTACGCTTATAACTAAAACTAGAATCAACACGATTCGTTTTGTTCAACTCAAACTTAATGTTCCTAGGGTGGTCTTCTACTCTCTTCCATTGCACATTCTTAGCTTGCGAGGTCCTATCTTGCTTTGTATTGCCCGGAGGCTTTGACCCGCTTGCTTTTATGTCACCGACACTCTGTAGAGGGAAATATGGGAATATTAGTTGGTTGGGCTACCTTTTTCATTCCCGAACTAGAAGTGCAGGATCTAAACTACTTGAAGGCACTTTAGAGTTCACTTTCTTAACACTGGGCATAGAATGGGTTGCATACTTGGCACTAGGCATAGAACAAGGCATCATAGCTTTATCTTTCTCACATAAGGATTTAAGACATGTTGCTCTTAAACATTCTAATAGCTCTTGAGATCGTTTGGCCAGAATGCAAGCAAACCTAATTTCACTATCAAGTGGCTTATTTATGAAATCCTCTTCTACAATCTCACGAAGACATTCTAGACTATCCTTAAGGTGGGCAAAATAGTTATGAAACACAAGTTCGTTATTTCTAAGATGAGGAGGAATGTATTTAACAGTCATAGTATATTTAGAGTCTGCAGATGACTTTGATGCAACATTCTCATTAAAGACAAGTGACATTTTCCCTTTTACCTGACTCTTCAGATTCTCAATCTCCTTTTGTAAAGACATTATTTTTTCGTTGTTCTTGTCACGAGTGACTTTCATTTAATCGTATAACTCTTTGAAGTGTCGTTTGACCTTTTCATTTTCTTCAAGAAAACTCTCATTTTCTTGTTGTAAAATGTTAATGATGTTTTGAAGATGAAAGTTTTGAGAAAATTGAGAATCTAAAGTAGGAGGCATTTGGGAGCCAGTCACATTGTTCTTTTCACCCTTTAATTGTGAAATTTGGGCTTTCAACTTTACGATCGTCTTACTGGTGAGCTTGAATATGTTCATCACGTTTGTTTATTTCAAAAGCGCATAAAACTACGGAACATTCGAGGATATCTTGATGTTTGAAGTTTTAACATTTTCTTTAGATGTTGATATTTTAGTTGCAAATCAAAATGTTCAACTTCTAGTTTAGAAAATGTTTTACCAAATTATCGTGATCATCCCGGTCAATTTTCTCATTTAGTTTTGAGTTTTGTTTTCAAGCTCAATGACACGATCATGCGAAGCTTTTAAAGCAACAGATAGTTCATGAAACAGATGCTCGAATGATATAAAACACATCTTGAGCCACACAACTCAATACCAAGTTCTCATTTAAGATATGCAGATTCTTCCTTTTAATTTCATTATATTTGAGTTCCCGTTCATAATCATTGACCTCAACAATCATTGCATCAAATTCCTTTTCCATTTCTTTAATATCCGAGTTAACTCCTTTTGAAGACTTTCAAATTGACCTTTTAATTGTTTAAAGAAAGGCATGACCTCAGTTAAATAGCATTCTTTAGTTTGCTCAAAACCCCTTTCCCATTCAGTTTGCTCAAAACCCCTTTCCCATTCAGTTATCCCTGTAGGAACTAAATGCATTGGTTTGTTCGGAGGATACACTGTAGTTGCAGGCACTTTCCTAAGGGGAGTGTTCGTTTCAACAAGTACTTTTGAATTTTGCTTATCCATGTCTTTCTTCCAAAAAATTTGTTCTGGGGTTAATTGAGTTAGAGGATTAAACATGTTCAGGGAGATCCAATTTTCCTTAGTGTAATCATGGGGTTTGATCGTTATGTTTTCTTTTACACTCGTGGATCTTTTAGCTTCTTATCCATTTTCTCCCTAGAGGCATCTTCTAATTTTCTATCCTCTTCCGTGGTTCCAATACATGATGGTGTTTGCCTAGGCTTGAGGATCTCATTACCATCATATACAATGTTATGGAAAGCTTTAGCCTTTTACAATACTGGATTCGGCTCTTCTACTAGGGAATACTATGCTTATCGCTTAAGACTCTATGCTTAGTGATCATGTGAGCGATCGAATGGTATTCCCTTATACGCATAACTTATTTTCAAGCTTGTTTTTCAAAGTTTTAGATTAGAAAATCATTCAAAAGTTTTGATTCCTTGGCATTAAATTCTTGTTTAAGCACTTTAACATTATCTTGAAGCTCTTGCTTTTGCTTAATGCTTTTAGAAAGCTTTTCTTGTAAGGAGTTTAACTCTTGTTTTAACACTTCTTCTAAAAATACTTTTCTAATAATTCTAAGCATTTGGTCATCCATTTCCCGCTCACGGGTAGTTAACTCAAACTTAGCACGTTGTTCATAAATAGAAACTTCTTCTTTATAGGCATTCGATTCGAGAGATAACAGAATCATCGGGAGCACATGCGTGTATATTCATCAAAACATAGTCATCATTGACCAGAAGATGCATCACTTGGTACAATCTCACTTTCACTTTGTGTCACATATTGATCATATGGGACAATATTACTATTACCCTCATTATCAATATCCGATTCATAAGTTTCAAGAGATTGTGCCGTTATGTATCTTTTGCTCATCCACCTCATCGTATAGTTTTAATACCTCCGAGATGATTGAATCTTTGGATAGACCAGACTGTTGTGGTGATGAGACCTTTGGATAGACCATAGGTGAAATGCTAGCCATGAAGATTTTCCAGGCGATGGGTTCATCATCGACATCGAGTCAAATGCATCACAACAAGAACTTGAAAGGCATTTTGATGATTGTGACCTATTTCCGAATTGGTGCTCATCCACATCGGCATCATAGGTTTTGGCATTTCCTCAAAGAAGAAACAAGAACTCTTCTTCATCCAAAACGGCTCCATCTGTCCTAAGCTTGTACCAAGAAGATCTTGTCCCTAAAATACTCGCATTTGAGGGCATTTTGGAGATGTGCAGTTCCTCATAATATGTCCTTCACCACCACAGTTGTAACACTTGATTGACTTTACTTGTCCTTGATTTACATTCCTTCCACGATTCGATTACCCATATATCTACCACCACCGCCAAGATTCCCATATTCGATCCAACATTACCTTGCTCATTATGTGGAAGGTACGCATTTTGCCTTCCTTGCACATTTTGTACCGCTACCTTTCCTTCTCTTATGGTAGCATGATTGTGGAGATTAGAAGTTGATCTGATTTGATTGTTGGAAGGTGGGGTAAAGTTCAGGTTTTGTTTAACCATTAGAGCCACTTGATGAGCAACTTGTTCCAAGAATCTGTCTGAGGGTTGATACCCTGGATCAGGAATGAGTTTGTGGTTACCGTTACCCATTGGTATGACTTGAGAAGCTTTGGTGGTAATTCCTACATTGGTGTAAAAGGCTATTGAATCATTTGACGAACTTGCTTCTCCCTGTTTAGATTTGAACTGTTCAAGAATCATTCGTTCAAAAATAGCATGTCTCTCATTCTGAAGCAGGAATGCATACAATTGTTCATAGTTAGTGTTCCTCAAACCCTTAGTTAACTTGATCAAGTGACAAATTTGTGCCATTCGGGATTCATGTTTTCACAAAATTTGAGTTTAGTTGAATATTTGGCATAGTCATTTTGATATTCCTCATGTCATTCACAAGCTTGTGGAACCTCACATAATATTGGTGACACTTTCCCTGGTTTCATCTTGAAGTGCTCAAATTCATCATGCGGTTGAGATTCTATGTCTTCTTTAGTTAATTCGAACCGAGAGAAGCATCTTGACATTGTTCCAAATTGCCTTAGCTTGATGTTGTGATTGTAAGATATAGGATTTCACAAACACATTAAACCACAAACATAATGGGCGTATACAAGTTTTAGAGAAAGTTAGAGAAAGAAAGGGAAGAGAGTTGGGAACTATGTGAAACAAAGAAAAATGGTATTGAAGCTCCAACCCTCTACCTTGGGAGGTAGAGGGTATTTATAGTGTCTTATAATAAACGCCACCTATGGGCTATGGATCAGGCATACAGTGGGTAAAGACCCGTCCGTCCTCCACGGTGTTACTTAACTAACAACTTATTAACATAACTTGAATACGACTACGAGCTTTCTAATGAATACATATACTTGAGGTGACCGACTCTTTAATGTCTGGATTTTCTAATTCCTAACAATCTCCCCCTAAGGGAGGTCACCTAAAATTACACAGAATACAAACAAATATTACATTAAGATTGTTCTTAGATTCTTGTTTAAGTTCATTGCTCTGTAACTCGTAGTCTTTGATTCTTCATGTTTTGCATGTTTGAATAATTTGAGTGGAGGTCTTTAACAGATCCACGCGACTATGAGTTTTGAGTCAGCTTTGAGATCATCGACTTGCACAAATCTCGACATTATGTGATGTTGTGATAGTGGACCGACATGCTCACATTACGGATCATGATCTCTTTTCATCGAGTTGCGGAAGCTTTAGTTGATTCATGATATTTGCGGCGATAGCGAAGCATGGAGTGAGAATATCGAGTCATTGATGCACTAATCATGATTTCTTTTGAAATGAATGTGTTGTGTGAGCATGCGACTATGGATTGACCTCTCCTTTACGATCGGTACCAAGCGTTGGGTGTACCGCATACAACAGCTTAGAAATAAAGCGCACGAAAGTGTCTTTGATCACTTTTGTTGAATTGAGGTACACGGACCACGGTTCCCGTTGATCGAAGACAAGTACGACCCGGTGATCGGTATAATTCAAGAATTTCCTTGACATAGTTGTTCTCAAACCGAACGCCTCAAAGAAGACAACACGAAGTGAGTGAACCGGTAATTTGAGATCCATCGATCGATGAAAAATGATTTGAAAAACAATCGTGTCTTGCTCAATAAAATTTTTGCAATACCACGAAGATTTTAAGGAAAATCAATTATCAATCATAAACACCTTTATTTTGAAATATTAATACAGTACCGATGTGCTAGAGAAAGAGTTTTAAGCACAACGACCGTTTTTCAAAGGTATCCGTCAATCCATAACTCGAACCAGATTGATTCATAAGTTTGAATCGCCCCATTGTTTTGTTCATTGTCACATGGTTGATCTATTGGATAGATCTAACATGCCACCTACCAAGAGCTTGTTTGATGTTGGCTCTAGAAGGCTTTCCATCTTCATTGTGAATATGTTTGCATATCACTCAGATGTTCTGGCAATATCACCAGGATAATGCGTAGGACTCTAAGAATATAATTTCTCTTTCCACATTGTGTGAAACAGAGAGTCTTCATTGACAGTGTCCTAATGAGATTTATTTGATGATCTCGTGGCTCTAGACTCAATTGTGCACATTTGGTTCCTATGCCAGAGACTAGGGAGAGGGTCTCCTTCTTCAATATCAACCATCTCTAAAAGAAAGTCGATAGATAATGTAGGTTCCCTTGTGAGAATGAAACAAGTCCTTTTAAGAGGAACTTGAGTAGCTTGGGAAGATGTAGTGCGGTCGTCCTTTGGGTCCATGACGTCTTGTCTTCAATACCGGTGTTACCTAGGTAACACCAAGAGCATATGAATTGAACACGGTTTCGCCCTAAGGTTGAAATAATGGAGGCTATTTCTTTTACCCTTTTCACATATATTTCTTTTTCATTCTTCAACCCCTTCTGCTTACGAAATTTCAAAACTAGAACCTTGTTAGGTTTGTTCTAGTTCTAGCTCTATCTCATTCCGCACTCTTCCCATATCTCACTTTACTCCTTTTTCATCATACCAAAGGACTCTATACTATCTAGTGGATTGTCCTCGGTAGATCCCTACGGTTCGGCGGGATAGTGGGAGCGAATACCTAACCTAACCATCCTTATATCACCATACATAAAGTAAATTTGGTCGGTCTTTTTGTATTGTTCATTAGTCGTTGGAACCAATTGAAAACCATTTGAAAATCAATCCGGTACTTGTGATATATTATCAAAGCATTTTGTACCGAATTGTTTTTGATATTTTAGAAAACGGCCCCTCAACATGTGCATCATATGTTAGAAATCATTTTGGCACATGGAGGCAAGAGAAAGAATTCACTTCTTTGATAAATATTTTCTAAAAATCTCGACATTACTTTCCGATCAAAATCGTTGTTTCACATATAGTTGAAGATATTTTCGGGAAAGAATGTGGTTTTCAAAATTTTCTCCCCTCAATATGTGCATCGATTTTGAAATTGTTTAGCATATATTAGGGAAAACTGCACTTAGAGACAAATCAGTCACGTTTAATCCATTTTGGTTTGATGTAGATGCTCCCCTTAACATGCGTGGAAAATTTGAAATCATTTGGCACATGTAGGGAAGGAGCACGTTAATCAAGTATTAAACCATTTATCGAATTATCGTTTAAATCCAATTTAAATCACAAATTCTCCCCGATCACAATTATCAAATCCTTTGAGATTTGTGATCTCTATTGATTTAAATTAAATTTTAAGAACTTTTGAGGAGAATAGTGACTTGCTTTTGAAAAACATTTTAAGCGATAAGGATCGGACTTTGAGACTTTAAACTCCATTGATCAATTATGCATAAATATCTTTTGAAAATATAACATTAGCCAAGGTCTTGAATCAATTGTATAGAACATTGTTATCTTTGATTTTCCAAAAGTAGACCTTGCTCTTTACGCCAATTGTTTGAAAAATAACCTTTTGATTGAATTGAAATCATTCTCCCCTCAATCAATGACATAAGTTGTTGATTGAGAGATTTGACGAGATGATAAGCTTAGATGATTTTCAAAATAGAGTCCGAGGTATTTTCAAAGCAATTTTGTTTTCATTAGATGACAAATATTTTCGGAAGAATCATTAGACGGAAAAATATTTGAAAAGAAAACATTTGTCTTTTGGTGAAAATATTTGTTTTAAGAATCGAGCATGAGATTTGAAAAATAAGATTAAGCAAGGCTCGTTCTTTCCTTTTAAAACGGGTTCTTGCTGAAATGACAATAAACCACCATTTTTGTCCATCTTTTTTTTTTTTTTTTTTTTTTTAAACAATTTATGTACATTCGAAGAACATCTAAAAACCCGTGACATTCTTTGAATGTCAACACAAAGTCCGTAGATGATATCGAATAAAGAAAAATATGACAAAATAACAATATTTTTGGGATTTTTCAAGATTTACTAACTTTTGTGGATTTTGAAAATTTTATATTTTTCTATTTTCTTTTTGTGGGTTTTAAAATTTTGTATTTTGATTCTTGAATAAGTATATACAAGAGATAGATGAAGAAAAACCATTTACTCCTCGTCTTCCTCTTGAAGACGTCTGAGTGTTTTGATAACGCTACACGCGTCGTTCGGGGTCAAAGGAACTTCCTTTTCGTCGAGCAAGTTTTTCAACACCCTAGGCAGTGAACCTAATCGTTGTAGTGTAGTATTAGGGTAAGCCACGGGTATTGATATCGTTCTCTAGGGAATAGGAATGCTAGTGAGAAGTTACAACGCTAAGGTTGAGGAAGATTATTT
Source organism: Chrysanthemum lavandulifolium (assembly GCA_022545495.1). NCBI lineage: Eukaryota > Viridiplantae > Streptophyta > Magnoliopsida > Asterales > Asteraceae > Chrysanthemum > Chrysanthemum lavandulifolium. Next base: position 177,930,240 of record CM040244.1, on the reverse strand, counting down.
TTATCTTTTATATTTTTAAGGAAAGGAAAGGTACGAATCTCGGGTTTGAATTTGGGGGTTGGTATTTCTACCGATTACTCTACTTATCTAATTGTCTAATCTAAGGTGTATGTAGTCTATGTCTAATTAATGTGTGCTCGTATGATAGTTTAAAGATGTGTTTACTTAGGTTTTACTACTCCTTAATTGTCTCCTATTGGTGGTTGAATTGTCACGTCCGTATTCCTAGTTAGATTGTGTGTCTAAGGTTGTAGGGTATCGTTTCTCCCAACTCTTTGAACTTACCAAAGGGTCTCGTCTACAAAACCCACTAGGGATAATGAACTCTTACTCTAAGGCACTCTTTAGATGGTTTAGCTTACAACTACTCAAGGAGTCATATTCTATGGTTCACAAAGATTTAATCAAGCATTAAGTACACAGCGAATGACCTATCGCATTACTAGATCATTAATCAACTAAGATAAGAGACAACCAATCAATATTCAATAATCAAGTTTCATATTCCCTAAGCAAACACACAAGTAAATTAGCCTGACATGGAGAACATGCAAGCATACACACAAATAATCAAAGACATAATTGTATTAATGAAGTAAAACACTTATCTTGGTGTAAGATAGGGTTTGGAACCCTAAAATACTGTACAAGACAGCCTTGGTTCGGTTTAGGTTTTTACTCCAAAAGACTACACACTAAATCTTGAAAAATTCGGATTCTATATAATATTACATATGCGACGGCGTCACCTTATGTTTTGTGACGCCGCCGTGTCACCGTCATTAGGGTTTCGTCTTGGCCACGTTAGACTTTGACGGCGTCACCTTATGCTTGTGACGCCGTCCTCTTCGACTCCTCGACGCCGTCTGGATTACATCTAGGCCGCCCGAGTTGCGACGGCCTACTCTTTTATAACTTGACGTCGCCACTTGAAAATGGGAGTTTGGCTTCGTCCGTCACAAAGATCCTCGAGACGGTCACAATTAACACCGACGCCACCTTATGTTTTCAGCAGACTTTGAGTGTCTCGATTCGACTTTGGCCATTTTCTTCAGATAATCGCGCTTTTCGTCCAAATAAGTGTCATTCCCATTTTGCCTTCAAGAGACCTAAAAGTGAAAAGGAACGATATTAAGCAATAATGGATACAAAAGTGATCAAATAAGGGCTTAAACGACCCTCAAAAGGTACCTTTAAAACCTTATCAAATATCCCTACACTTTGTATTTGCTTGTCCTCAAGCAAATGTGCTTTTAGCCAATTAATTTATAAGTTAGGGGTCATGAAGCATTCGTTCAAAACGGTCCACAACACATATAAGCCCCGCAAAAGTCATAACAAGCACATAAATCACATACTAGCACCTCACATGGGGTGTTTGGATACTCACATCTCTCTCGGGTGTATATGAAATATAACAAATTGGAAATGGAAGATAAACACTCATTAACCGGTCCTAGTACATAGATTACCATAGGCTTGAGAATAGATCAAACCTCCATCGCTTTGGTGTAAGCACCTAGGAAAGACTATCAAAGAGGTCTTTAAAGGGTTGTAATGTTAGGATTACGGTAGGGAAACAAAGGGTTTGGTGGGGTAGGCTATATAGTGGTGGTAGGTCAAAATCTCTTATGTTACAAGCATACGAAGAATGGCGTTGCTAAGCCAAGACTCGACACTCTAAACTCTAGTTGATGAAATAAACAA
>CM040244.1:177914025-177928433 GCA_022545495.1 Chrysanthemum lavandulifolium | reverse complement strand
TCTTTTATACTCAAAAGTCTTGCCACGTGTTTTCGAGCACATCCCACCTCATTTGAGAGCCAATGGGAGAGTTTTGAGCAATCTAGGCCCTTTATCATTTTGGCGGGAAAGTGTAATTTGACCTCCGGCTCTGAATTTTGCGGTGGGGGGGTGGCTAGGTATGATGATGAGGTGAGAGAGAGAGGATAAGGTGAGAGGGAGAGGTGATGGGTGAAGGGGTTGCGAGGCTTTGCGGTCAGTGGAGGAAAACCGGTTGGGAGGAAAGCTTGGGTGTTTGACCTGGTATTTGACTAGGGGTCAAAAGGAAGGGGTCAAAAGGGTTATATGGCGAAATCAAAAGGTATTTTGACAAGGCATGGGATTATTAATGACAAGTGGCTTATTTGCATTCGAAATCTTGAGGACCAATCACGTAATTTTCCAAAGTTCACACAAGGGATAAAATTGACAAGCTTCCATAGTACAAGGACTAGTTTTGACATTTTCAATTTTCGAGGACCAAACTTGACATTTTATGAAAGTTCGTGGACCTTTTCGCCATTTAACAAAAGATTTATTCAAGGACCATTTTGACAATTTAGAATATTTCAGGGACCTTGAATAACATTTTCTTTATTTTGTTTTACCGGGACCTGTTTTTGACAACTTTTGAAACTTGGGGACTAAAGCGCCAATTATGCAAATTTGATACGTTTTTCACCGATTTTGATATTTTTGCATTTAAAACACATAAAACACTTATTTGTGACATTTTTATCATTTTGATGCATTTCGAGTGTTTTCGATGTTTTTGCAGTTTAAATGGTACAAAATGATGAGTATTTAGACACTCATCAATCCCCATTACTAAGATATTGCTAGTCCCTAGCAATGTTTTGAGAAAAATTAATGGATTTCATCTCTTTACCAAAAGCCATTACTTACGAGTAGCCAAATGTTTCAGTTCAATTAAGAACCTTGGTACATCGATAACCAAGTGATTTTGAGCAAACCACCGACTTTCAGCGGATTTGATTTGTCTTTACGAAGCCGTTTGTACGGACTAGCCAACTCTTAGATAAATTATCAATATTATCTTTGGTGAGCCGATTACCAATTATGGTTTTCCATCGCCTTTACCACAAGCCATAAACTTGCGGGCTAGCCAACTCTTCACTAATTAAAGATATGGTGAGTGAATACCATACAATTTTGGGCAAATTGCAAGCCAAGCGGATTTGAGATATCTTTACCAAGAGCCGTTTGCTCTGGATTAGCCAATCCTTATGTGGGTTAGACATGGTGGACTGATTACCATTTGTTGTGTTTAGTACATAGTACTTCCACTAATTTTTTTTAAATTTGGCCATTTGGGGAAAAAGGGACTAAAAGGGTACATTGATGATCAAATTCGCGAATTTCCCCCCACACACTTAGAAATGAATATTGTCCTCAATATTCAAAGTACCTATTATTATGCGAAACTTAGAACGTAAAAGATAACATTACTAGCTAAGTGTAGAAACACAACAATTATTCTCTTTTTTAATATACACAATTTTCATTCATTTTTAGATCTATATACAATATGTGGGGCATCTCCCCACACTAGGGTGGTACACATGGGTGAAAACCCATGTTTAACTATCGTTTTTGATTACCGAGTCGCTAGCTTGACTCGACCCAGAATTAATTTGTTCATGGGGAAGTAAGTGGAAGAAACAGGTCTCCATCGGACTTTCATTCAAGATGTTTGGATAAACATTGAAGCACGTGAAAGTTCCACACCGATGAGATATACATAGAACCGGCTCAAAATGATAAATGAAAATGCCGGGATCAAAAATAGTGTCCTCATTCACGAAGGAGAAAAGGGCAGAAACCACACCATTTGTGAAAAATGGAATAAAGATGTGCATCACAATGCAATCCCATTCTTCATTAGTGAGGAGCAAATCACCATTTGTTAGATTTTAAGCTTAGACTTGAAGTTTGTATAGTGATTGGCAACAAAATTTCCGGGAGGGAGAGCTGGAAACGTTCTTTAATCAATGATTTTCAAGAAAGAGGATGTCTCCTCCGAATCAAAGTAAGTATTGTCAATCCTGTTGGAATTGACTCATCACTAAGAAAAGCATCGACCTCCTTCCAAAGTTATCATCTTCCTCATCCGGATGAGAGAAGGAATGGAAGAGTCGAAAATGGGACAAGAAATGAGTGGATGATCATTATATAGGAGATTTTCGGTTCTCCAAGATCGGCTTCAAATCAAAGAGATCATCGTCACTTCGATGAAAGTGGACTGATGTGAGTGAGTTCATCGGTGAACTCCTCAAGAAGATGATCAACATCGATCGTGGATTGATGCCCCAACATACTCGATGTTTCCATGAGAAGTACAATCGTCGCTAACATCGGAGAAAGTTTCAAAATGATCTTTGAAACTCACGAGGGGAAATAGAATCACACATGTGATCGAAGTTCCCTGTGACTCTCTCGGGATTGGGACAAGGTTCTCAACACTAGACTTTATGAATTCGTCCGATTCCTTTTCGTGGACAAGTCAAGATGCTCATCTCCCATGTTCGAGAGAGTGAGTGGGAATATCGTGTGATAACAACGGATCGAGGGAGTTTAGAAGGACTAGCATACATATGTTTTATACTTTCCATTTGTTCTTCTCGCTAGTAATTCCATCATAGTCTTTTCTCCTTGATTTTCATGGAAGGAATTTCAACCGATGAACTTGATGAATCAGACAAAGTTGACTAATATCAAGGGTAACTTCATCATCATCGCCATCGTGAATGAAACGAATCGAGAGCTAGATTTGGTCGCTTTTCTTTTGCAATTGATTCCTAATAGATTTTCAAAGGCAACTGAATCTAATTTAGCGATCCGTTCTTGACCAACAAAACTTCCATGGATTTCGATTTGGATTATCTTGGGATGTTTACATTCCTTCAAATCTTTCACTAAATCCAAAAGATCAAGAAGAAGATTTTGAGGAAGTGGCTCAGCCGAGGTAGTGCTCGATTCACTTGGTATTGTGGAGGTTGGTTATGATACGAAGAGTCGAATTGTTACAAGGAAATGGATTCCTCGTTTGACAATCGAGCTAGAGTGAGGACCTCCACAATACTCACAACAAGAAACCGATGTGGCCGTGAGTTATATGTGTGGTAGTCATAATTGTTATCGTGAACCGCTCATAGACAAGCGTGTTTCCGATTGACAATCGAATGAGTGTGAACCACCACAAGACTACAACAAGAAAGCTGCTGAGTCTCACAGGTGGTAGCCGATGGAATAAATCGGTTGTGTTATGGTAGGAATAGGGATCACGGTTATAAATGGACCCGTTTCCCGATTCCACCATGCTACAACCGGGGCAGTGCCACCATTATAAGGACCACCACACCATTGACATCCAAGAGGGTGAGGATAAGACATAGAAAGAATCAAAGGTTTACAGAGGGTAAGAAATGAAGAATCAAAAGGGTAAGAGGGTAAGAGGAATATTTTTGGTATTTTTGAAAAACATGATGTAGAAACAAAGAATGAAAATCTTTTGGGTTTTTGATTTATATAAGAAAATATAAACATATAGATGTTATAAACAAAGAGTGAATATTCAATCACTAATCGCTAAACGAAGACTATTAGCACTGCTCCCGCAATGGCCAAAATTTGATCCGCGCAAAACCGTCAAGTTTTATCACGCAAGCCACCACTTGTGAATGGCCGACCGTAACAAACTTAAAACAGTTTAAGCACAAATGCAATGAAGATCGGGGGTATAGTGTTTCCACGGTCGTTAAGTCCCAGCGGTGCGAGAATAGTCAAACGTAAAGTGATCGAGAGGATTTGAGCGGGAAAGGATGGTGATTGATCTATACCTATAGAAAGCCCATAAACTCTGAGGGCTTAAATGCAAATTAAAGAAAATTAAAAAGATAAAAATATTAAATAAACGCTATCACTATTTGCAAAATGATGTTTTTGATTTTACTGCTTTTATAAACTGAATTAAAAACTACTGTGACGTCTGAAAATGTAAAACTTACACAATATTAATCCTAAAATATGAAAATGACATTTTACAAACCTAATGATAAAAGAAAATTTATAGAAAATGAAAATTATTTTATAACTATTTATCTAATTATTATTAATTAAAACTATTTTAACTATTTAATAATAACCTAAAACACTAGAAAATATGAAATAAAGCTTGAAAATAAAATTATGACTTAGAAAAATCTAAAATAACAAAGAGAATTTTCAAAACTATTTTTATATTTTTCGATTATTTTCTATTTTCTAGGAATTAAAAATATTTAAAACTACTTAAATCACTTAAAAATACAAATTTAACTAAGAAAAATCTAGAAAATATTTTTTTGACTTTTATATTTATCTAAACTTAAGAAAAATGAAAAATTATTTTTGAAACTTTTCTTAATTATTTGTATTTAAAGCTAATTAAAATGCTTAAAAGCTGCTTTTAAATTAAGAAAAATAGCAAATGCACCTAGAAAATGTGAAAAATTCAGAAAAGCTTAAATTAATATTAGGAATCTAGGAAAATGGAAAAATAGGGTGTTGTGTGGAGGAATATGAAACTGGTGTGCAAAGTGCTTATGAAATAAGCACTTGGATAAGCTAAAGGGACAAAACAAGCACCAAACTGATACACAAGCTAAAATATGCTAAAAGAACTCTAAAGCAACTAAAATCAACGAGCCATAACCACTTGGATTGCAAGATACCAAGATTTGGCTTATTTGAGTTTAAGCACAAAAACATTTTGGGTAGATAACTTGCGACTTAAAATAAGACACCTAATAAGCTAGAAAATGGAAAACCAAAGTGGGAACCTCAAGAGTACACAGCTAGCTATGTCTAAACCAAACTTCAGACCTAAGTGAGCTAAAATGATCTCTGCAAGGTGCAAGAACTGCATAAGTCTGTGCGGATTCAAGCACTGTGCATTGGGCACATGCACCCATTTTGATAAGCGGTTGGAGACTTATATAAAATTCACAAAATGTATAAAATGCTAATAACAAAATAGACCAGTGGGACTTTTAAAAACCACAAGTTTCATTTAGATTGGCTCGAAATGAGTCCAAGAAAATTCATCTTAGTTTGTGGCGAGATTTTGCAATTTGACTTTTTGAAACAGTTTGACATTTGACTAAATTGAACTTTGAAACTAGATTTATGGACTTAGATTGATGTGACATGATGAAATGAAACTAATGTAAGCTAGTTCTATGATTTCTAAATACAAAACAAGATTTTTGACTTGACAAAATCACAACAAGAGTTATTAAGACAGTTATGGTATGATTTTGACTTATGCTCAAAAGAAATGAAAACGTATGACTAAAATGGCTCAAAGATCCTATACCAAGGCTGAGTATACAAATTTCAAACACTAACAAGGGCTCAAGCTCGTGATTTGCAATGATCCAAACACCCTTTTATCAACTGCTTTTGCAAATAAAATAAAACAACCACTTAACTAATCACGCAATTGATCAAACTAAGTTTACTAATCCTAAATATAACTAAATAAACACATTTCAACTATTTAAAACTACAAATACAAGTTCAGACAAAATATGCTAACTGATATGAAAATGTAAATAAGACAACTACTCACAGATGTTCACATTGACTTGCAGGCTAAAACCAGACCAGAAACTACTTTAACCTAGTTTAATCCAACCCCAAATCCAGCTCTGCAACACCAGTAACCATTTCCAAATCCATTTGAGCTTCACAGTTGACTTTTGTTGACCATGTAACAAAATTGATTGGAACTTAATTGTAAGCTTATAAAAAGCTATATAGAGCTTATTTAAGCTTATTGGAACTGAACAAAGAGCTATTTGAAGCTTGAATGCTAGAGTTTAAAATTAAAATTTTCAACAAGTGGACTTCAAAACATCAAATATAAGTGAAGCATTAAATTGAGACTTGAGCTGAATTATAGTGACAAAAGAGATTAGTTTGAGTACAATGAAACTTGATATTACATTCTAATACACTAATTAAGAATACTTAATAAAAACGACATACATTTTAATTTAAAAACTAACTACTACTTTATTCTTGTTTCTTCTTCCTTCTTTTATACTCAAAAAGTCTTGCCACGTATTTCTGAGCACATCCCACCTCATTTGAGAGCCAATGGGAGAGTTTTGAGCAATCTAGGCCCTTTTATCATTTTGGCGGGAAAGGTGTAATTTGACCTCTGGCTCTGAATTTTGCAGGTAGGGGGGGTGGCTAGGTATGATGATGAGGGTGAGAGAGGAGAGGATAAGGTGAGAGGGGAGAGGTGATGGGTGAAGGGGTTGCAGGCTTTGCGATCAGTGGAAGGAAAACCATTGGGAGGAAAGCTTGGGTGTTTGACCTGGTATTTGACTAGGGGTCAAAAGGAAGGGGTCAAAAGGGTTATATGGCGGGGTCAAAAGGTATTTTGACAAGGCATGGGATTATTAATGACAAGGGCTTATTTGCAATTCTGAAATCTTGAGGGACCAGTCCTGTAATTTTCCAAAGTTCACACAAGGGATCAAAATTGACAAGCTTCCATAGTACAAGGACTAGTTTTGACATTTTCAATTTTCCAGGGACCAAACTTGACATTTTATGAAGTTCAGGGACCTTTTCTGCCATTTAACAAAAGATTTATTCAAGGACCATTTTTGACAATTTAGAATATTTTAGGGACCTTGAATAACATTTTTCTTTATTTTGTTTTACCGAGGGACCTGTTTTGACAACTTTTGAAACTTGGGGACTAAAGCGCCAATTATGCAAATTTGATCGTTTTCACAGATTTTGATATTTTGCATTTAAAACACATAAAACACTTATTTGTGATATTTTTATCATTTTGATGCATTTCGAGTGTTTTCGGATGTTTTGCGAGTTTAAATGGTACAAAAATGATGAGTATTTAGACACTCATCAACCATAGCACCTATACTCGGCCGTTTAACGTGATACGTATACGATAGCACCTATATTTGGTCATTTAACATGATACGTATACCATAACACCTATACTTGGCCGTTTAACTTGATACGTATACCATAGCACCTATACTCGGCCGTAAAACATGATACGTATTCCATAGCACCTATACTTGGCCGTTTAACATGATACATATACCATAGCACCTATACTCGGCCGTTTAACATGATACGTATGCCATAGCACCTATATTTGGTCATTTAACATGATGCGTATACCATAACACCTATACTCGTCAGTTTAACATGATCACGATACCATAACACCTATACTCGGCGTTTAACATGATACGTTATACCATAGCACCTATACTCGGCCGTTTAACATGATACGTATACCATAGCACCTATACTCGCCGTTTAACATGATACATATACCATAGCACCTATACTCGGTGTTTAACATGATACGTAAACCATAGCACCTATAGTTGGTCATTTAACATGATCGATACCATAGCACCTATACTTTCGACCGTTTAACATGATACGTATACCATAGCACCTATACTCGGCCGTTTAACATGATACGTTATACCATAACACCTATACTCGGCCGTTTAACATGATACATATACCATATCACCTATACTCGGCCGTTTAACATGATACGTATACCATAGCACCTATACACGGTCGTTTAACATGATCGTATACCATAGCACCTTAATTTGGTCATTTATCATGATACGTATACCATAGCACCTATACTCGGCCGTTTAACATGATCGTATACCATAGCACCTATACCGGCCGTTTAACATGATCGTATACCATAGCACCTATACTCGGCCGTTTAACATGTTACGTATACCATAGCACCTATACTCGGCCGTTTAACATGATACATATACCATAGCACCTATACTCGGCCGTTTAACATGATACGTATACCATAGCACCTATATTTGGTCATTTAACATGATACGTATACCATAGCACCTATACTCGGCCGTTTAACACGATACGTATACCATAGCACCTATACTCGGTCGTTTAACATGATACGTATAGCATAGCACCTATACTCGACCATTTAACATGATACGTATACTATAGCACCTATACTCGGCCGTTTAACATGATACGTATACCATAGAACCTATACTCGGCCGTTTAACATGATACGTATACCATAGCACCTATACTCACCGTTTAACATGATACTTATACCAATAGCACCTATACTTGGTCATTTATCATGATACGTATACCATAGCACCTATACTCGGCCGTTTAACATGATACATATACCATAGCACCTATACTCGGCCGTTTAACATGATACATATACCATAGCACCTATACTCGGCCGTTTAACATGATACGTATACCATAGCACCTATACTCGGTCGTTTAACATGATACGTATACCATAGCACCTTAATTTGGTCATTTATCATGATACGTATACCATAGCACTTATACTCGGCCGTTTAACATGATACGTATACCATAGCACCTTATTTTTCCCTCCCATCTTTTTACTTTATCCCGCCATAACCTTCCCCGGGGACATGTCCCCGGCAAAAGTCTTGCTAGAAGACAAACAAAGTTTTCTCCGTGGACATGTTCCCAGGGAAAATGAATCGTAAAAATCACCTCAATTATTAACCTCATCTGCTTTCACAGATGAGATAAAAAAACCCACCAAACACGTAGCTGCTCCACCTGCACCTTCATCTTCATCACCGCACCACCTGCACCACCACTGCATCATCGCGCCGCCTCCACCACCACTACATCACCGCGCGAGTATCTTTTACTAATTTTTATAAATACTCTTGACTGATTGTAAAAAGCTTCATGGGTTTTTGTTATATAGTTGTAATCTTAAGTGGGTATCTCTTATTTGGTTAATCCTTCATGGGTTTTTGTTTGTGTTATACCGATTTGATTGAAAAGCTTAGGTATTATGTGCGCGTTATCGGTTGATTACAGAATATGAAAGTCAAACAATTGATAGTGGTTTAACATGTTTAGTGAGTAAGTCAAACAGTTTGGTTCGTTGGAGGAAATGAAGATTTAGATTATTTGAAACTTGAAAACAGGATCATTTCAGATGTTAATATGATGTTTAGTACAGTATAAGTTAAAGATTTATATTTATGATGAACATAATTTTATATAGGTTTGTAACTTAAGATATCATGTATACTTGGGGTTTGTGCGCTTGAATATTATAGAATTGTAACTTGAGATCAATTTGTATCTGAGATGTCTAATTTATTGTAACCGTGAATTTGAGTTTATGACCACATTTGTTAGATGTAATCAATCCTTATAAGCTTAAGTTTTGAGTGCAAATGAATGTCTTGATTGCTAGTGATATAGGTAATACTTTTCTCATCAATCAAGCAAGTACAAGTTGTAATTCAGGGATGGAAATGCAGCCGCAATGATGCCCTTATGCTTCACACTTGAAACTCCACATGAACCCATTGTGTATATGTTTTAGTATATATTTTCTTTACGGATATATCGTATTTTTTGCCATAAATATTGCATTATTGATATTGTTATATTATTGTGACATAAATGATAAATGTTTTTAGGAGGAGTTACATTTTTTTTATTACTTGATATAAACTTTTAAGAGAAATCATGATTTAACCCTCGTTGTATAACTATGTATATCCTAAAATGATTAAAAAAATGAAGAATCAATGAAACATAAAACGTTCTAGAATATAGTGGTAGCTCTATATAAAATGTGTTTTGATGTTGATCGTGATGAATTTATAAATAAGGATCATCTTTAAACATATGCTTGCGGAATATAGTGTCTATTGTTAGTGCGGGTGCAAGCGCGACCACGTGAGACCACAACCGAGGCCAAGCACACCACCGAGACCAAAAGGTAAGATATGTCGTTGCGTATTTTAAATAGTTTAGGGTTTTAGGTAATGAGAACTATCCAAGCATCGGGTATCAAAAAGACCCTTTAAACCATTAGGATTGAATTGGTCATTTTAACAATTAGGGTAGGAGAGTAGGATGGTGGATTTTGGGACCTAAACCAAGATCTCGGCAGGGTGTTGGGGTCCACCCCCTTTCATGTGCAATAGCACTTTAACTAGGTTAATGAGATCATGTTGTTTCATCTGCTTGTGATACAAAAGATTTGATCATGTTTGCTTACGACTTTTTGAACAATGTGTCTAGGGTTGGTGAAAACATGAGAATGGTGTTAGTGTGTCTAGTTAAAGTGCTATTACACCATTTCCCGACAACATTTCATTCTCCGTTTTACAATGATCTTCCCAAAAACTCACCAAATTCTCTCTTATATTATCAAACAACAAAAATGAATTTAGCGGCGGTGACATGTGGCTTCTCTGATGGTTTACGGCGAGGAGGTACACGGTTTCTTGGTCCACAAGATCCGTGAAAGTGTCTGACCCATTTCTTATTACTGATTTGTTATGGTTACTGATGATGAGGTTGAATCTTGAAGGGTAGAAAGGTGGTGCAAAAGGGTTTAGCTTGGTTTGAGAGTGTTTTTAGTGTGTTTTTTGGTGAGAAACTCCATGTGTGTGTGTGTGTGAGAGAGGTCAAAGATGAAAGGGTTTGTAATGATAGAGATATAATGGTGGCGAGAGATATGAACGGGTTTGTGAGGGTGCCTCATTTGTAGGATCATTATTTTATTGTGTTTGATGATTCGGGTGGTCTTGGAAGATCAAAATACATGTTTGCCATTAGAGAGATAAAGTTAGAGAGTTGGGTGTTCAAGCTAGAGAATTGGTTCACAAATTATGGAATATTAGATTGAAAGCACCACCCCTTCCATGGATGGAAGGGGTATTTATACTTACTGAGACTCAACGACCTCCTATCGGCTGTGGATCGTGGGATACAATGGGTAAAGACCCGTCCTTCCTCCACGGTGTTGCACTACGCTAAACTAAACTAATAACTAACTAATAAACCGATAAATAACGTAACTAACGACAAGTCTACGAGCTAACTTAAGCTAGATAACATTTGGGGTGACCGACTCTTCACTATGGAATTTTCTAATTCCTAACAATCTCCCCAAGGAGGTCACCCCATTTTTACATTTGAATCCTAGCATTCTATTTTATCTTTGTTCTTGAGCTCGTAGACTTCAATTCTTCATTTCAACAATCTTTGTACTTTAGTAGTGATTCTTCAAAGTCCATGACCGATTTGTACTTTTAGTGGAGGCCTTTAAGCGATCCACATCTTTGATGATCTTGAGCTTTCATTGAGATCATCGACCACGGTAAATCTCGGATCACCCTTTATTGTGTTGCCATCATGTGAAGTTGTGACTTTCGGACCGACATGCTCACACTTTTGAATCATGACATCTTTCCATCGAGTAGCGGAAGCCTTCTTGGTTCATGATATTTGCGCAGTAAGCATAAGCATAGTATGAAATATCGAGCCAGGTTATGTAGATATGCACCGATCATGATTTCTTCAAATTAAGTGTGGATCTTTGTGAGCATGCGACTTTGGATTGACTCTCAATTCGATCACCGAACCATCCAAATGTACCGCAAACAATAGTTAGCAATAAAACACACGAAAGTGTCTTTGATCACTTTCACCGAATTGAGGTACACGCCCACGGTTCCCGTTGATCGATATAAATCTTGTGATCGGTAGGATTCCTAAGAATCTCCTTGACAGGGTTTCGCAATGTTCTAGCCGTTCTCAAACCGAACGCTTCAAAGAAGACAACACGGAGTGAGTGAACCAATGAATTGAGATTCAGCGATTGATGAAAATGATTTGAAAAACAATCGCGTTTGCTTGAAGAAAGAGTTTTGCAATACGACGAAGGTTTTATGAGAAAGATCAATTTTCAAACAAAATACTTTTGTATTAGAGAATGAGTACACATTCGACATGCTAGCGAAAAGAAGAGATTCGCACATCGAATGGTTTTTCTAAAAGTATTTTTCAATCGAGATACTTTTGAATTTGAAAACATAAGTACACATTCGACGTGCTAGAGAAAGAAGGTTTGCACATCGAACGGTTTTTTCCAAAAGTATTTGTCAATTCCATTCTCGACCAAGGTTGATTCACTAGTGAATCTCCCATTGTTTCTATCCAGTTGTCACAAGCTTGATCTTTTGAAAAATCTCACATGTCACCCACCAAGAGCTTGTTTGATGTTGGCTCTAGAAGGATTTCCATCTTCATCGTGAATACTTTTACATACCACTCGGATGTTACGGCAATACCACAAGGATAATCGTGGGACTCTTAATATATACTTACTTTCCACATTGTGTGAAAAGCAAGTCTTCAAGAATTTAGTGTCCTAACGAGATATTGTGGATGATCTCTTGGCTCTAGACTCAATCGTGCATATTTGGTTCTGTCTTGGGAGACTGGGAGAGGGTCTCCTTCTTCAATATCAACAATCTCTAAGAGAAAGTCGATAGATAATGTCGGTTCCCGTGAGAATGAAACAAGCCCTTTTAAGAGGAACTTGAGTAGCTTGGGAAGTTTAGTGCGGTGCATCACTTGGGTCCATGATGTCTTGTCTTCAATACGGCATTACCTTAGTAACCACCAAGTAGCATATGTATTGAACCCGGTTTACGCCCTAAGGTTGAATTGATGGAGGCTATTTCTTTTCACCCTTTTTCACATTCATTCTTTTTCATTCTTCAACCCCTTCAAGCTTACCGAGACTTCATTACTAGAACCTTGTTGGGTTTATTCGAAGACTAGCTCTGCCTCATCCGCACTCTTCCCAATTTCTCATTTTCTCCTTTTTTTCATCATACCTAAGGACTCTACACTATCTAGTGGATTGTCCCTGGTAGATCCTCCGACTCTGGCGGATCATGGGAACTAATACCTAACCTCACCATCCTTATAACTCCATACATAAAGTAAAATGGTCGGTCTTTTGCACAGTTCATTCTTCCTTGAAACCAATTGAAAAATCATTTGGAAAACAATCAAGGTACTTGTGATACGAGATCAAAGCATTATGTACCTTAATAGTTTTGATCATTTTAGAAATGCTCCCCTCAACATGTGCATATGATATAAAATTGTTTGGCACATGGAGGCAAGAGTTCTTTAATTAATTTCTTTGAAATAATTTCTTGATCACAATTTAATTTAAAAAGCCATTTGATTTTCTTGGTAAAATTCTCCCCTCAATATGTGCATAGGATATTTGAAATCATTTTATCACATAGAGGCAAGAGTTCTTTTGAAGCACATCCACGATCACACAAGTCATTAAGAAACCATTTAAAACTCAATCAAGGTACTTTATGTTAAAACATAAAAGCATTTGCACCTCGATAGTTTCTTTTCTTTTAAAATGCTCCCCTCAATATATGCTTCGAGATTGGCGTTTGCACATATGAGAGAAGCGGCCGCACAATTAAATCAAAACGATCACCTTTTATCAAATTTCATTATTAAATCACAAATTCTCCCACGATCAAAATATCAAACCCTTTGAGATTTTGGATCCCAAGTGATTTAATCGGTTTAGAAAACATGGGAGAATATGTGGCTGGTTTAAACACTCATCATGTTTTGGATAAATCCTCCTCCTCAACATGTGCATTGTGTATGAAATCGTTTGGCACATGGAGGCGGGAGTGCCTTTAAAGGACTAAAACCAATTCCATTTAAACAGATAAGAGATTTAACTCACGATCTCTACCCCGATCAAAATTTCAAACCTTTTGAGATTTGTGATCCCAATTGATTTAAATCATTTAAAAGATTTTAGGGAAAGACGTGGCAAGATTTAATTTTGAAAAATGATGATAAGGACCAATTTAAGACATTAAAGATTGTTAGTGTCATTATGATAGTTTTTAAGAGATCTTTTAGTAAAATAAAACAATTTCACAATCAAACAAGAACGAGAAAAATTTCATTTTGAAAGACCTTGATTCTAAAGAAAAAATCATACCATGACATAACATTAAATCTTTAGATCACCACTTATATTGTACAAAGCGGCACTTTTGTGAAGAAATATCGTTTGAAAATATTTTATTTTAAATCACTCTCCCCTCAATCCATGACAAGTCAATAATTGAGTGACTTAGGTTTTGATAACAAGAAGTCCGGTGATTTTCAAAAATTAGTCCAATATATTTTCAAAACAATATTTTCCATTTTCAAAACAATTTAATCAAATTATTCAAAATTGTTTAAAAAATGATATCCGCACAAAGATCGTTAGATGGTTGAGAAGCTTCATTTGTTGTTGCCGTAGGGTTTGGAAGAAAACCGTCTGCGATGCGGTGAGACTTCTTTTACGTTGCATTTTGAATGCCAACCGAGGTCAAATTAAGCTATGTTTCTTCATTTGCCGATGAAGAAAACCATCTGGCGATGCAAATGAGACCTCTTAT